>JAODKL010000051.1:2595619-2614643 GCA_026780765.1 Petrocephalus schoutedeni
CCCCCCCCCCCCCCCCCCCCCCCCCCCCCACCCCACCCAAAATGGGGTATAGCATTACCAAACATAGACAGCTTATTTCTGGGTCATCGTCGTGACGATAGGGTAGATTGTATGATTACACGGGTTTAGGACCATGGCAATACAAAACACTAACAAACAAGACATTAGAATGTTTATTGCTTACTACCACTCCAATGGCAGGGGATACACATCCATCCATTTTCCAGCCCGCCTTATCCATTTCAGGTTGAGGGGGGTCTGGAGCCTATCCCGGAAGCTACAGGCATGAGGCGGGAAACAACCCAGGATGGGGGGGCCAGCCCATCGCAGGACGCACTCACACACCATTCACTTACACAAGGACACCTATGGGCAGTCTAGTAAGTCCAATTAGCCTCAGCATGTTTTAGGACTGTGGGGGGAAACCGGAGTACCCGGAGGAAACACCACAACGACATGGAGAGAACATGCAAACTGCACGCACATGGAACCAGGGTGGGATTCAAACCCCAGTCCCAGAGGTGTGAGGCAACAGTGCTAACCACCGCACCACCATGCCACCACAGGGGATACCATTTACAAAATTAAATATCCTTCACAATCCACCCATCTTCGAACATCTTATCCTGCTGAGGGTAATTGAGGGTTGGAGCCTTTTCAGGGAGACGGCACAGCTTGGGGTATGCCCGGGACAGGATGGTTGCATGTCGATGGACAACTACATTCATACATGCACAATCATACTGATAGCACTTCAGAGACACCAATTAGCCTAACTGAACCAGGCATGTAGCCACGTAGTAAAATTATGGGTGTGGAACACTCCCCCCCCCAAAAAAAAAAGTTTGCTACCAATCAGCCAATTATAAAGATGGTGAGCTTGAACCCCCACTCAAAATTTTCCTATGCCAACCCGCACCAGCCTGGTCAGCGGAATCTGCTGAGGGTGACACCTCCACCTCAGTCAGCAAAAACAATCGTGGGGACCCTCCAGAATTTAATTGCTAGCTAGGGGCCTGCTTTGAACTTCAAGAGGACACCGGCATAAACCAGAACCAGTGGGGATCAAACCCTCCAACTCTGAATGCGAGACTTAACAAGGCTACTAACTGCACCATCATTTTCTTAATAACAGAGGAATCTGTTCAACCATTCAATTCTAATTCAATATCTATAGCCTTTTCAGTACTAACTTGGAAGTTTCTACACCTTGGTATTAAATAATACTTGGCTGAGATATATTCATTCTTTCTTCGTCATGAGAGAACCGCATTGTTTCCGGTTAAGCTATCTGTGATGGATACTCACTCAGTTATCTGTATCCATAGCAACACTTTGGCACCATCTATAAATGTCAGCCTGTATAAGGCGAGTCTCATAGAAAAATGCACCGATACCTACCATAAGGTGACAGAGTAATTTACCGATCTTGGTCAAAGATGAAATGTGGAAGGAGATTACTGCTTTCAAAATGAAAGTCTTCCCGATCAGAGGGACTCCAGGCTTGTATCATTACAGATGGCTTCATGTGAGGGCGAAGGACTCGAGGGCAGGTGGCAAAACAAAAAAAGGGGTATTTTTTGAGAATGGAAATAAACAGGATCTTGAGAGATTGGAAATGGGGGGACTGGCAAGAAGAAGGTGTGACACCAATGAGTGGATAGGGGATGAGACGACAAACAGATCCTTAAGAACAGAGACTAACAAGGGGTTAACGAGAGGCAGCTGGGAGTGATTTCCACATGAGGGTTATGAACGAGAGGCAAGACAAAAGGAATAAACAAGTATCAGGTGTGGCTTGATAGGGCCATGACAAAGAGGAGATGGGCAGGGATACGCTGTCTTCATGCAAAGCACTTTGGGATGAGAGCCGCTATATACAAATATCCTTAGGTCGGTCACCTAAGGATAGCTGCTTTATTTCCATGACAATCACAACCAAAAAGGCTAAAAAAAAAAAAAACTGAAAGCGAGGAAAAGTAAATGCCAGAGAACCATTTAGACCTGCTTTTAGAACCTTTTAGAAAAACTGTGAAAAAAATTAAACAAAATATATGGCAAGTTACTCTTTTTATTTCTGTGTTAATTTGACAATCATTCAAACCATGGCTTGAAGTGTTTTCTTTTTCGTGTCCCCTTAGACTGCCACCGAGATCACGCATCGACACCGGATTCGTAACATCCAAATAGACATGCAGGCGAAAACATAATGGGGTTCAGCCATAACTGATTGCGTTTGATTAAAAGCTCCATTGCACGCTACAAATTGTAGCCATTTAGGTCCAGCTTTCAAGAGCCAGCCGTAAAAGAAATTGATAACACTATATCTAGATAAAATACTGCCAGGAATTACTACCTAGGAACCCAGGAAGAGAGTGTCACGCAGCTATTTCTGAATGTGTGATGTTTGCCGTAAGACCGAGTGCATTCATATGACAGGTTTGTATGATGGCCTGCTGCATTTAAAGCTTTGCGTGCCAGACAAAATGGCAGTCGGCTGCGGTGAGGTCTTGAGGACGCCTATGCAAGTGTGCTTTCATTTGTAGGTAGCTGAGGCCCACTCAAGATGAAGCACACATCAAGAGATCACTGGCTGCCTGAGCACGGAAGATCCTCGGGGGCCGCACAGAAAGCTGAAACCGTGTGATATATTTTATATTATGCTCTATATACTGCAGTGTGAAGTGTTCTATTGTTTGTTGTTTGTGAGGGGAGAAGACTGATAAGCAAAATGTTCAACATATATGAGTAAATAAACCCAGGCAATGCTGCTTTGTAACACTACATTTATCATACAGCACATGCTAAAAATCAATACGCTGAATCACTGTAGAATACATAACCGTCAATAATATCCCCCGTATTCTTTTTCCAGTCGTCTTTCCCAATATTGCACGTCAGTAGTAGAAAGTCGTACGGGACGAGGAGAGATGATGTGGCCTGTCACTGAAGGGGTTGGATGTTCCCGTCCCCGCGGAAATCTAATCGAGCCATCATCCCAGAGCTCAGCAAACATCATCTGCAAGCCCCTCTGCACCGGTGACTCTGGGAACAGCCCGCTACCGGCCCCTAAAAACTGCATGGTGGCCGAATGTCATTTTAAAGGTGGATGCCTTGTGAGCTCTGGGAAGAGTAAGTTTCACGGCATGCAATGCCGGCTCATGGACGCTGAATGAAAACCTGACACCAAACAGTGCTGAGATGTAAAAAAAGAAGAAATTCCTAAGTAATGAAGTGAAATTGACATTGGATATCTTTTTGGGTCACTGTAATTCCACGTTTAGACGATTTTGTTCACTACATTGCGCCTTCACTTGTGTGTCAGTTGGGTAACTCTACAGTCCGTTAATCACTAACGATTGGCTCACATACGCAAGTGTTTCTCTGTTTTATGGTCCAAGGACTGTTCTGGCTCAGGGTAGCATAGTTAAATGTAAACACACCAGACCCCTAGTCCAGTGCTTTGCAGCTATTTTTGTTACTATTCGAGGGTCCAAGGGAAAAAAGCCATCATATGCTTAAGGTTTACGTAACACACCTAGCTAAATCTGTTACATGTGGTACACAAAACACTGCACATGGCAATTGCTCTGCTCTGAAAAAAGGAGACACTTCGATCAATTAAACGCATTACTTGTGATTGATTACGACTCCCATTAAGCCAATTAAAAGTGTGTGTACTTCACTAACCTATGGATTAACCCACATCATGACAGAAAGAACTGATCAGCACATTGTTTTGTGTAAGATGCTTAGCTAAAAAGATACCATCCTCACTTTTTAATCGCTTTTCCTGTTTATATTTTTTTAAGCTGTATCATTATACTCAACATAACAATTTAAGCTAAAAACCAGGTGGTTATAATAAGAATAATAATCACTACTGTTACTTTCATTATTTTACAATACATAGACCTATGTGACACATTAGCGTATTATACAATATACAGTTTGCACTATGTGTACTGAGCTATACACATTTGCTGTTGTTTGCAGTAGAATTTTCCTATGGGATCATAAAAGTTCATTTCATTGTAATTTATAAAGAATGTGTTCTAACAAATGCTTTTATTAGAAATTCATGGATATTTGTTTAAGCATATGGATGATATAAATATATACAGGTTAAAGGGGTGCTGCTAGACATTTTGGGCCCCATGAAAGCATAAAATATTGGGCCCCCAAACCAGACCAATTCAACTGTTCCAAATTTTTTAGGGCCCCCGTCATCCAGGAGCCCTTGGAATCATCTTAAACCCCTCATGGCGCCCCCAGTTCCTTGCATAGAAAGATTCCAGCATATCTAGGAAATAACTACACTTGCTGGCAAAGATGCTCTCGTCGTCTCCGGGTCGCGACACGGCACCTTCTACGCGAGGCCCTCGATAAATCCGCGATTCTCCTTTACGCGGAAAGAAACGGCCGCCGTTCTTCCGAAACTATCCGTCTGGCGCTCGTTGAGGGGCGCTTAATTGATGGATGAGGACTTTATCAGCCGTGGCAGGAGTCATTATGCCTGTGCTTTTCCTTGAAATATATCTGTCACTCGACTCAAAATTGAATGGCCATTTTCGGACCTCGGCGGGGAAGGAAGCCTGACCGAAGGCAGGCGGTGGGGGGGGGGGATGATTAATGCAGTTTATAGTGGGACGCTGCTGCCACGCCTGCCTCCTATTTGTACTCCCCGGTCCCCGAGCCCGGGATGAATCAAATGAAAAAGGACCCGCACGTTTCTCTCTCCCTTAATTCCCTCTGCAGACAATTTCTCTATTGACAAAATGTGCTAATGAAATGTCACCTACCTTAAAGGATTGATGTTCGCAAACTTTTATACCTCGTTTAAGTTTTTTTTTTTTCCTCCCTCTTCTTTCTCCTCCCCCCTCCCAGTATTTTTATTTGGAAATAAAACGAATCAAAGTCGTGAGCTGTAATGTTATTCACGCTCGCCACATGTCCTCCTCCAGCCCTGGCTGCTTTAGCACAAAAGAAACCTTTAAGAAATGAATCGATTCGGCTTCTCATTTACTGCTCTCTTGCTTTAATTTATGTTCATTTGCATTCGGCCGAAAAAGAGGCTTTGTATAACTATTTGACAGTGAGGGACGTTTACAAATGGAGATCACATTTATTGTAAAAGAGAAGAAAATGAAAGACTTAGGTGGGATGGGAGGAAAAAATGTACCCCAGAAAAGGTGTGCATCCGGGCAAGAGGACAGAGTTAGAGAATATATCACTTTATTTAAAAGGCACTAGGCAAGGTAGATTGACCCAGGCAGAAGGTCACACTCCGTATTATGTGCACCTAGGCAACCAGGTCTTCTGCCTGTCCAAAAACCCCTGAGTGCTCAGCGCTGATAGGCCTAGGATTGGTGATTGTATGTACCGGAGGTGACTGAGTGGGGCCAAGGTCATTGGATCACACAAGGTCATGTGATCAGCCAACAGGAAGTAAGACACTAAACGAGAACAGAGACTAGCAAAACCGAGCAGGAATGACCAAACCTCATTTCTAATGGTAAATATTTCAGTATATATATAAAGGTCTTGTCCTATCTATTTGTTTACATTTACATTTATTACAACCACAGCTTACTTAGTCTTTATTTAGGGCGACCTAAAAAAAAGAGCAAAAAATTTCCAGAAAGACATACATTAGTCATAAATCACAACAGAGCGCACTTATAATGCAAAATAAAAAAAAAAAATTCTGCAAGAAAATTGCATTAAAACTTTCTTCGTCTTTAGATAAATGGTGTTTTTAGGTAATTCACTTTTAGATTTAAAAAAGGCATAGAAATCGTTGTATTTCTTCAGGAGAAAGGCTTTGTAATCTTAAGTTAATGAAAATCTATTTACATTAACTGCCTCTGTAATAGACGCGGTTGTTATCCTGGCCTGGGCGTGAATAATCGAGGCAGCGTTTGTGAGCATTCCCTTTAAACACATATTGATCGAGAGCCTTTCCTCCTCTCTGGTTTTTACCGATTCGCGGCTTGGAAGGTGGAGAAAATGGAAGATTTATGGTTTCCCTGTTAGGTGTTTCATACACCTGCCATCCTCGTCTTCTCTCACCAGCAGCAAAAATCCAGGAAGGTGCTATCAGGCACCGGGCACTGACGGCTCACTGTATGCCCAGCAAAGATAACGGCAAAGGCCAACTCATAGGCCGAGTTCGCTCATATTCTTAACGTATAGCTAAAGTTAATGAAAACATACTAAACACAGGCTTATGCCAAGTTACACAAGTCCAATCACATTTACGTCCCAAGTAGTAATAATATTCACAGACTGAGAAACGCCCGAAAGCTGGAAGTGCAGGAGAACAGGCAGCACTGCCAGCCATATAATGACCCACTGTCCATATCTGACTTGTAATACAGAACGCATGCAGTAATGTATACGTGATGGTCAGCTACAATATCGAGATACGTCCAAATTGACTCGTGTCTGGTGATTCTACTGAAAAACAGGGGAGCCTGATTGTATCTATTATATGGCAAAGAAAGTTATTCAATTGCAAATAAACGCAGTGTGAAACAGTAACTCAGTGACTGGTTACACCAGTGTTAGTACCAGCGACTGCACCTAAACGCTGGCCTACCCCTCTAATTCTGTGGCTCGTCATTCCTCGGCTCGTTTGGTCTCGTTACGCATACAGGCTGCGTATCGGCCGTGACTGGCGAATGGATATCTTGGAGAATTGTCTAGTTTGTGAGTACAGAACCAATAAGTTACAGCTTTCACTTCAATGCGATGGAATAAGCCTAAATTGTGTGGGGCCAAACTCGGCCTAATTCATTACCAAAGTAAGCAATTAACTTATCTCGAGTTAACCCTTTCCCTAAAAATCACTAAGAGATTTTCTTTTTCTCTCTCAGGCTTTCCCTGTACTCAGGCAGCTTGCTTATGAGTTATAAAAACCTGGCATAAACAAATTTAGATTTATGAAAAAAAGAATTAAGATACATAGTTTGAGGATGCAAAAGGGCAACATTCGCCTGTTAGTAAATTTACACTTTATTTCTTCATTTACTTGTGTTTTTTAGTAGGTACTACTAGTATATTTTTTACTCATGTGTTTTCTGATATAAGGTGTGTGACAATGCATTATTTAATAACACCACATTATCTGCTGAAAATGTGTTACATTTTATCGGGTTATTACATAATGCGGCATTATTACACAATGCATTGTTGCAAGGTGTCTTGAACGGTATGGCAAAGTAAGTCCGACTTACGAGAAATTTAACTCACATAAGTGTTTCTACAACAGATTACTTAAGTTTGCTGAGAACAGCCTGTATGTAACTACAGCCCACTCTTCCTCCCCTGGTGGGACAGCCTATATCTCCTTCTCTCCAGCAGTACGTTGGATCGCAAGCTAAACCTCTCTTTATGTTGTCTGCCTAAATGCACTCATTAGTATGTACAAGCTAGTTCACTCTTACAGATTGCCGCACGCAGGTTTGCTCATAATTCCTAGAATAAATAAAAGTACCGACGGCAGTAAAACTTTCAGCTATAGCAGCTCTGAATTATGGAACAGTCTGCCAGTCAGTGTAAGAAATGGTTCCATGCTCTCAGCATTTGAATTTAGAATAAAGAGTTACTATTTTAGCCCAGAGACATAGAGGTCACTTTGGTTGCAAAGGACTGCAGGTCTTATAAAACACTCAGCAGTATGAACGTCATATCTGCAGACCCTAGGAACCAGGCAGGTGCAGAATTTCCTCTCAAGGTTCTTGTAATACAGCCAGACGTTATGGGAATCATTCTCATTTGTTCACCCAATGCTTAAGGATGAAGGATTGAGAATTTTTATTGCCACTGTTCGGGTAGGGTTACAATAGTACAAAGTGACTGAGATTGAGTTTCCGTCGATGTGCACATATAACGTACATCCTCGTAAAGATGGATAACAAAGTTTGCAAAGAGAATAGCTACACAAAAATACGGTAGTTACACGAAATACTGTAGTTCTGTTCACGGTTCCAGAAAAGAAGGAATTAGGATATTGTGCATGGAAATGCTAACCTAATGCAACGTGTTTAAACAAAGTGCTGTACAAAACGAGTAGCATCAAGCAATAAAGTGCGAACTGAAGATAAAGTACAAGACAGGGTAAAGTGAAAGACACATCAAATAGCTGGACAAAGCAAGGTTCATGACACACAGTACAGAACATAAATGTTGATGGACAAGGAGGCACCATCAGCAGCATATATAAAGCTATTACACTTCAGTGATGTCTCACTTTATAATGGTGACAAGTTCCGCTTCTTCAGCAAGGCAGATTGATGACGTCCGTATTGTATTTTGGCGGGATTATTTTTTCCCGCATCATATTGCAAGAAAATGTTATAAGGCTTGTAACCTGAAGAGGAATCAATGCCCTAATCAACTCTTTGAGGAGGTCAGTTTCCAGTTTTTCATTCCTACATTCCATATCAAGTATGTCGACCAGTGATATAATGAAACAAAATTTTTACATATCTGAGAAGTTTAGCGTTATACATACCAATTCGGACATGGCAGTGAATAAAAGTGACCTTTGGTCGGTAAACTGAAATATAAAAGTGTTTAAAATAGGCAAGAGTACTTGACCTATCAAAACTTCACTTTTATGCTTATGCCATGTTTACAATCTTATGCACGATTCAGCACTTACATTTAGATAATCACGTTACTTTGAATGTCCAGAATTCCGAAAAGCATTATGTCAATTAACATCTCTCTGGCTTTACGCGTGTGAGCGTAATAGATTTAGTCAAGCTAGTCTCAGTAAAGCAACCCTTTAATCAGTTTTATAAAATCAAGATCAAATCCAATCAGTTTCCGGATTTGCTGATTTTTGCAAAGACCTGGAGGGGAGCACTTTATCATCTCTAATGGGAGGTGACAGCGCTGGAGAGCCACGTCCATCCTGCTGAAGTTCAAGGTCAGACTGCCCCACCAGTATCTGTTAGCCGACGTAAGTCAATATGTTGCAGGAGCATCATTCACGCCAACCAGCTATCAAAGAGCCATTCGCAGAGTCGTCTGGCAGGTTATCTTGGGATGACTAAATTTGCTGTATGTGGTAAATACAGTTCAAACTGAGCCCAGGAAGCAATTTTCTAAAAAAAGTGTGTGGTCATCACTCATCATAGGATGGAAGTATGGCATAGGTGTCTCAGAGCTCCATGGAGACTCCTACGTGTCTGTGTGCACGTCTAGATTTTACTTACTGTATTACTAGTTACTGGGGGATAAAAACAACTGTGATTAAAGTTCCTTTTTGCAATAAACATGAATATCTCTGCATTTTATATCACAGCCTTGAGACAAGCGGAGAATGGTCAGAATGTCTCTTCTCGGAGCTGTGGCTTGCAGTCTCAGCGAAACGGCCTGCTCTGAGGCCTAAACTCTGCAGAGAGGATTATGGGAAATTGAATTATAGAAAAGACCCATAGATGTCTGAGAGGACACTCTGGGATTGCCAGAATTGTAAAATAAATTACCTGCCACTGACCTTACTCTCCTGACGTAGGGGATCAAGGCATCCTAGGATTATATTGGTTCATACGGAGCAAAGCAATGCTTCATGTTCAACATCTTAACACTGCACATGTAACTCAATGTGAGATATCTACTGTACAAATAAAGATACTGTTAGTCTTTCATCAAAGTTAATCGAATTACGTTTTAAAAGTCTATTGTATTTGCACATAAATTTCACCTGTGTAACAAGCCACGATATGTGTATTAAGATAACACCAGGCTTTAATTAAAAGTTAATTACCAATAAATTGTGGATGCACTAGTTTGCTCATAAAATTAACCAGGTATATTTTTGGAGTGCATGATATAGAAAAAAATATAATCAAAATATAAAAAAATAAATGAAAGCAATATATATGGCATGTCAGTGTAGAGAAACAGTGTACTGTTTCTTCATAGCTCCCGGGTTCAAATCCCGCCTCCACTTAATCAGTGTGGAGTTTGGTCTGGTCTGGGTGACCAAACAGTCTATGTCAAGCAGGACACTTTGAGCTAGATCAGAATCTGTAAACTACCATTTCAATTAAAAGGCCATGTATTTCACTCGAGCACTGCACTCTTGCTGTGTGCTGATTGGTCAGTCTCCGATAAGCATGCATGTGTCACTTATGTTAATGTGAAACAGCTGGATGAGTCTTTCAGTTGAGGAAACAAACCAGTCAATGCACAGTAAGAAGTGAACTATTTAGCCAAACATAGGAGACTTTCAGTTTCAAAGTCTCAATTTTGTAAAACCTCCAAGCGTCCTCCCTGACATGGATTATCTGGCCACCCTACCTGTCCCATGAATTTCCTCTGGGTATTCAGGTCTCCCCCCACAGTCTGAAGCTATAGGTTTCTTCAAATTGTATAGGAGCGTGCTCTGCAATGGACTGGCACCCCAGCCTTGTACCCGGTGCCCCATTCAACTCTGTGGAGAATAAGTGCATTTTTGTATTTTCAAATTACACAGATGAGGCACAACATTGTTATTCTATTTAAAGTTGTGTACAAGCTGTACATTTTGTAAATATTACACATTACTAGGGCTGTAAATAGTAAATTATCATAATAAAGCACTGCAGTGTGTATGTGTATATATATATATATATATACATACTCACACACACACATATATATATATATATATATATATGGCAGTGCAGTAGTAGGACAAAAGTTCATTACAGTTCTTAAAATTAATTGCAAATCATCACTGCTTTACTTTGATTTTCCATTTATCGCTTGCAGCATCGGGACCCATCCATGAAAAAATTAAAGGAACCGGCATCACTTTACAGATGCTTTAAAGCCCCCCACCTCACCAGCACACCATTACCATAAGCTGTCACACCCCACCCCCCCACCCCCCTGTTGCGCATTTTGACGGCTTGCGCGCGGCTTCCCTGGAGTAGTGCTGGGACTAATGCGCCTGGTCACAAAGTGATTTTCAGAAAACAGCAGTAGGCGGAGAGCTGTAAATATCAGTCGGCCGACCTTGAGGCCTTCCGAAAGTTAAAAACAAGGTCCGCGGTGTTACCATTCCAATTTTTCCCCAGTTTTCATCACATCAGTTATGACCCACGCTACGTGGCCTGATGAGTGTACAACACTGGCATGTCTTTACAAGCTAGTGAGTCAGTGAAGACCACCCCTTGTGCCGGGCCTTTTATTAAAGTTATTTTACTATCCTGCCAACTTAAATGTCAAATTAAAGGTGTGAACAAGAAAGTGACCCCCCCCTCCCCATTTCTATCCAAATCTCCACTGTTGTATAAAAACCCATGAAATTGTTAGCATCAAAGAAGCAATTCCATTTAATACGGGCCAACAAAAACATACCCTGGGTGAGATTTCTGGCAAAGCTCGCTTCTTATGTGATTGCCCTGAAGCACACAGGCATTCGGGTGTAGGGAATCCTGCTTAATATCCGTCACGTGTACTGGCACGTGCGAACCCCAAGTGTTTTTGTAATATTCAACATGTCCGCTCCCCTGCACCATTCTGTCTGTAATGCCGCCTGTTATCTTCATTAATATGGTGCTTGATTTCCCACTGACAGCTGGAATTGGGGCCCCCCCTGCCCCTTCTCCAGACCTTCGGGGGAACACACGGGGCCCGGGGGTCACTAGGAGGTCGAGCTGCAGAGGGACGGGCCTGATACTGCCCCACCCCTGGGGGAGATACCAGCAGCTAGGGGTCAGGTGCGGGGCAGGCGGAGTCGTGACTTTGGCACTGTCCCGAAAAACCAGGTGGTTGAAGTGGGATGGGATGTGCAGTTTGATTGCGCCCCTAAAGGGGCCCCCTCGTCAACCATTGGCTCCCCTAAGAACCCTTTCCTTATGATAATCACACAATTAAGACTAAACTCAGTTGCTAACAGAATGATTTTATGATAATTAAAAGAGATAAGAGTATATAGCTATGTATTAAGTTCTGAATATTCTGCTCTGAATATCCATTATTAATGTTTAACAAAATCCAATTTGGCCATAATATTATGTTAATAATCTGGAAATGCAAAGAGACGGTATCTACAGAAGTGGAAATAAAACAATATTTGCATTATAATTATTTACCCTAACAGTTAATTTGCTACCTGGCATATGTCCTTGAAGTCTTAGTTTGCCTGACAGCATAGCAGCTATCGCCATTTCATTTATAGCTCTGTATTGCGAAAGCCTTCAAGAGATTAAAGAATACGACCAATGTTGGAAAAGGTATTTTTGAAGAATACCGCGGTGCTGTCATCTCAGCAACGAACCTCCGACGAAGGGCCGTTACTCACGTGTGTCTGATGGGGCTTCAGTGACCTCTCAGCGAGCAGTTAGCAATTCTGCATATCACGCTATGTGCAAAATCTAAACAAAACCACTGTAATTTGGTCAGCGGGCAGCTTTTGTGTGTTCCCTATGATCCAGTCATCGTCGGGAGATCCGTTAACGTGAGCGCGGAGTCTAAAGAGCGCAAAGGGAAAGCAATTCACTGCAGCTGGCAGCGCCCAGGAGGACTCTGATTAGATTAGCGACTGCGCTTTCACGCATTCGTGCGCAATGTCGCAAATTATACGGAACGTAACGGAGTGCTTCGCAAAGTCGGCGTGCCCGCGCACCGCCTTCAGGCTGACGCATCCAGGTTGCCGATTAGCAGGAATTCATCACACTGAAAACATTACAAGGAGGCAGAGGGAGACAGACTGGAAAGGGCCCCAGAGACAGTGTTGTTCTGAGCAGGGGCACTGTAAGGGGGTTAGGGTGCTTAGAAGGTTTCCAAGGACCCCTGCATATGCTGACCAGACGTCCCAGTTTAACCGGGACAGTCGAATTTCAGGCTATGCATCCCAGATTCCCAAGAAATATCTGAAGTGTAACAATATGTCCGTCTAAGAAATTTTGTCACATGCAGCAAACATAGATCAGCCGATATGCACATTCTGTACATTCCTGCATACATGTCCCGGTCTGGGCCTTTGACTATCTGGCCTTAAAAAATTTGGGACATAACTGAATTGGTCTAAGCTGGGGCCCCAATATGATATGCTTTTATAGGTCCCAAAATCTTTAGCATCGCCCCAGGCCCTGAGAGAGTCGCTCCTCGCAGTTATTGTATCGATTTTATCAAGTTTACTGCCTTGCCAACTAAAAGAAAGCTTGTTTGTGTTTGTTATCACCTTTCAGTCTTTTTGTCGGTTTCCCTTCACCCACGCATTTGATGGGACCTCTAAGTCACGTCAAAGCTTCCCGGGCCTGGCCACCCGTGAGCCAGACATAACTTGCCCATCAACCTCACTCATGGGCGTAAATTTTATTTAACAGTAGGGGGGGACAATAAATATAAAATTTCTCATTAGCAATTTTTGAAGGGGACACATATAACACAGTCAAATTGTACTTATAAAGATATGTCCCCACAGTGAAAAACTTTGCTTCTGTCATTATTATTGTAGCATGGAGACTGCGTCATTATGGCAATTTGGGGGGGGACAACCCTCGGATGGGGGGGACATGTCCCCTCCGTCCCCCCCGGGATTTAGGCCCATGACCTCACTGAAAGTCACCATTGCGCCTGGACTCATGTTAATGGATTACACGTAGGGTCCATTTTTAAATCCATCTACAGTTAACCTCCACAACTGACACCCGTCTGTCTGGTGCCAGACGTTTAGGTGGAAATAAATTGTTTTAAATTGTCACATTACTGCCGGGTTCCTGCGCAATATATGCCCTTTTTCTTTCTGCCACAGATAACCGTTACCTATGTTCTTGACATGTACTTTATATTCGCTATATTTGAAGTTTGCTCTTTAAAATTCTGCGTTTCCTCCACCGTGTCCTTGAGAAGCGCCCTTCTCCGAATCTGCAGAGGGCTTAGTGCCCCCCCTCAGCGTTGCCTGTTGGCAAAACTGTGCAGCATATGGTCACGGATATAGACAGCGCTCTGTAGGTAAACACCGGCCTATTAAATCCATTGTTACGAAATTAAGAGAAGCACTAGATGTGGCGAAATGTGTAGCTATATTTAGGCACGACTGAATAATAAACCACATAAAGGAAAACGTTGCACTTTCTTGATGGAAAATTACATGCATTTTTTCCCCCCAACAAAGTCCAAATTATACTCCAGAACAATAAATTATATTTATTCATTTCCATTTTCAGATGTAAATGTAAATGGATGTTAGTTAATTCATGTCATTTGTCACATTTAGTGTAACTGCAATTATTAAATGATATTATATAAGTTGCAAGCAATTTATTTTAACACATGTACAATTTTCATGAGTGGTTCTTGTTTTACAAATTGTGCTACTGGAGAATGGCACTTTTTATCTGGACCTGCTATTAAACACCACATTTTGCGACACTGCTAATTCTGCTAGCTAACTTATGGTAAATAACATATACTTTAATGAAACTAGACATTGGACATTCTGTGGTGTGTTTGATTTTTCCGTGTTTAGAGTAGATGCGTTAAAACAGAATCAGAACATCTGTAAACAGTGGAGCTACAGAAGGGAGCCCACAAGGGCAGTGAGGTAACACACTTCAATGCTTCAATTGATCCCGCCTGGGTCCCAGAAGTACACGCTCCTTTATAACGTGTTTGCACTACTTACCTCTGCATTTTCTCCTACATCTCATCTCCTCCTAGGGGGAGGTTCTGGGGCTAAACGTTAATTATTGCGTACACAAGCATTTTACTAATCAGCCGTACAAGACTCTGGGGCTTAACGTTTGATTGTCAAATGCCGATATCCGCTCAAGTGCGTATGGATCAACAAAGCCGACGTGGTAAAACTGATCCATCATCTTGTCAAGCCACCAGAGGTGCGCTTCTGGCTCTCATGTAAAAGCACTGTGTTTTTAAGCAGTCGACGTCAAATATCTCTACACCGGAGCCCGACCATGCAGTACCCCTGCCAGTTAATTGTGGGAAATATATTAACAGTATTTTATATATTGTCTAATATGTGATCATGATTAATTAGTTTGGCAATCAATCAAAACCTAATTACAATAGGATGTATGCTGAGCTACTGCAAAAAAAAAAACAGGTAATATAAATGAACTTTAAAAGCAAATATTCAATTAAAAGAAGAACAGTGCAGATGGAATGACAAAACAATATTTGCATACACGGAGGATGAAAAATATCAAAGTAAAATGCCATGACATGGGCTAATTGCATTAATTTAGGAGTTAAGCGCTTTTGTATTTTAAGCTGTTTCTCTGTCAGCTGATGATACTATTATAGACTCTTACAGTACACAATAGGATATATCTTAATGACTATCTAACATCAATATAAATTTTTCGAGTATCTTACTCAGGTTTTTACAGGTTGCGGACTACATATTTAGTGGAAATTTAGCCAAAAAGTAACACAAATATAATGTCAACAGAGTGACAAGTGATGTAGGTCTGGTTGCACCATGCCTGTAAATATCGAATCTAAATCATTTGTGTACTCATTAATCAAACGCTGGACAAAAAATACGAAGAAACCGGCTATGACTCAATGTTGGCAACTGTTGGCAATAACTAATTTTTTATGGATTAAAAATAGGTTTTTCTTTGTATGAAGTGTATGAAGTCAGTAGAGAGAAAATAAATATCAGTCATAGATGTCACTAAGAAACTAATCCCACATGGCAAGGCAGTAAACTCGATAAAATCGATGCAATTACTGCGAGCAGCTAACTGAAGCCCTAAATGTGCTTTGATGCGGTAATGTCAACGTTCGGGTTGGGTCTATGTAGGGCTACAAGCTAGCCTTAGATTTTTTGTTTATTTACTCACACCAGGAAGTGGCTTCTATATTTGCATGTAGTCCACCTGTGATTGAAGAAGACAGAAGCTCACAATAACATACAATAAGATACTGCCCATATATTTAGTGTTTAGGTGACTTTTGTGCCAAGCAATGCAATATATTATGATGAGTATTAATACATTAGTCACTTAACCTGCAGAGATGCGTCATATGCATTGTAATTTGATCGTCACTATGTTTATGAATGGAAATCTAGTTGTAGGAAAATGAAACTTTAACTAAAGTAAAATGGTTTCACAGTAATTCCCAACACCACAGTTGACCTTCTAATGCACAAACCCATCCGCTCAGGAACAGTGTTCACAGAAACAATACGGGTGCTTTTTTTCCCCAACAAATGTACGATCGGCTTTTCTAGCTCTGGAATTGGAATATTTATGGAGAGCTCTCAATAGATTCTATTATTTAAAAAGCAACTCCATCTCTGAAGGCAATTTATGAAATGGGGAACATTACCTTTAAAAGCATCTTTGTACGCCTTTGTGTCATGAGCTCAATTAGTGTGTCTGTTATTTGAAGTGTCAGTGCTTGATTCGTCCCCCTCTTTATGACATACCTTGAAATTATACCACAATTGAAATATCTGACGCCTCTTCAAAGTTGGAAGCCCTGTCCCACGTTCGAAATCCTTTGTAGCTCGGCAGAATATTAAACAGCCTCGGGCTAGACGTTTCCGAACGCATCATGACACTGCAGCAAGATGACATTAGTGATAAGAAAAGCGGCCGTTCCGGAAAACCAAAGTCCTTTTCGGGTCTAGCATTGTTGAAGAGACCCTAATTGAAATGCAGTGTCTGTGTAACTGTCATCAGTTTTGTGTTGAAAACATCACTTCTCCTACCAGAGGAAGCTACAAATTAAATCAAGGATAGGCACTGACATGTGGCCACAGACATGTTCAGTAGGGATGATTTGTCAACTCATATGATGAAACCAGTGTCAGCAAATTCGTTTTGAATTGTCTCCAGCAAATTGGGTACAAATGTAATTTGTATTGGACTAGACTTGGGCAAAACTTTGTCAGACTTTGGTAAAACTGGCCTAGAGTATTTATAATGGGCACGATGCCAACAAGGCAGGTCATAGCAGAGTAGCGGATCGCCAAGCCGAAGAGGTTCTTGGATAGTATGATATGGTCTTGTACTGACAATGGCGTGAAGGTGGTTTTTGACCCAAGGACACTCAGTGAAAGGTCTGAACTTGTGATGCAAGCACCTCTTATCTAAAAGCATCTTGAAGAATTTACACAGGTCTCAAAGAAGATCAACCACTCATGCTACGGCTAAGTCAACCTGATTATACAGTTGTAAGGTGAGGGGAATGGGGAGCCTATCACTGAATCCCAATCTTAAAAAAAAACAACCCAATGAGGCTAAAAGCTTTTTGCTCTGCCCCTATGTGCCAGTAATGGTACCTGAGCTGTAGTTTTCCAGACCTCGTGTAAAAAGCTAAATTCCGCATGAGAGGTTTAGTATCTGGTCATGCTGGCTGCCATATTATTTACTTTGTATTACAATCATATACATTTTATACGTATTGATTACTCTGATGTGTTAATTGGTTGATATTTCAGATATGCCATTGCCATGATACCAAAATGAGATCAGGGCAACATTTTGCTTAACTGGGCTTTATATAATGGATATAAATGCCATTATTTAAGTGTAATATAGAATAATAAACTTTATAGCTTCAGCCTTCCAGAAATGGGATCAATAAAATAGCATATGATAGCATACTATCACATTGTTCAATTGGGTATTTTCATAATAAAAACTGAATTGACCAAAACTCCCTCAAGAAATATAGTATAGAATACATATACTACTCTGCAAGAATTAAATTTTATATTGACTCACTGAAAACAAAAATGTAGTATAATAAATGACAAAAAATATACGTACGTACGGCCTTAAGTGTTTTTTTTTTTCCAAGAATGGCTTAGAAAATCTGAAACAATTGAATTGACCTCAGCAAATCAGTCAAATGCAATCCTGTCTCTAGACATTGTCACTGGACAGATGTCTGTGCCCAGCTGATGATTGGTTAGCTCAGAGCCAGATGGCCCCGAGCAGGAGACAGAAGGCGTTGTGGAAACAAGGCATGAGCACTGTGCTTCTGAATAGCTGGGTTATACAAAAACATCGGGATGCAGGGGAAAACACATGGGTAAGTCCTACAAACAGAGTCAACCTAGAGTTGTATGCAATAGCCCCAATGAACTTAACCCCAGTAATTTTCCACAAATGCCTGTCCTATGCAGGGTCGCGGGGGTCCAATCAACCAATTCGAAAGCTATGGGGGAAAGGCAGGGAATAAACCAGAATGGGGCGCCACATTAAAAGGTGTTTTGCTGAGGACAGTCCTTATAATATGGCCTGACTGGATCTGCTATATATTTATATATATATTTATGCTCTCTCCAGTCCACTCCTTCACACATTTTCTGCATTCCACAAAGAACGCCATGCATGCCAATTGTATCATAATAATGCAAACAATGGCGGGAGGACAGTGCTGAGAGCAGGGAAAGGATGGCGCGAGCCTTATCAGGTGTTTCCCAGCCTTGATTTAGAAGAGAGAGATAATGACATTTATCATCCAGATAAAAGTTATTCTTCACGAGAGTCCGGAATACAAATGCTCAATTAATTCAATACGGTATACTCTGTATTCACAACAGAGCTCCAGGTTTGTGGAAATGCGAAACACATTTCAAAAATGATAATTTAGCAAGTCAGTTGGCATTAAACTTCAGGGCAATTAATTCTTCACATCAGTCTTTTTCTCAAGCAACAGATATTATGGAGAACAGCCAGGAAGATGCATTACTGTTTGATCAGCATTCAGGCCTACAGAACATACCAGACAATACCCTGTCACGGCAGTATTTGAAAGCTATGGAAATTAATTCTTTCTCACATTATTTTTATGAGCATATTTTATTCAATATGTGTGCACGTCGGTATTCAGTTCAGATACGTATTCAGAATTCATTAGCTAATACATAGTATATGTACACTCACTGGCCACTTTATTAGGCAAACCTGTCTAACTGCTCGTTGACGCAAATTACTGATCAGCCAATCACATGCTGGCAACTCAATGCATTTAGGCATGTTGACATGGTCAAGACAAACCGCTGCAGTTCAAACCGAGCTTCAGAATGGGG
>JAODKL010000051.1:2624249-2644593 GCA_026780765.1 Petrocephalus schoutedeni
ACATATATATACACGTGTGTGCGTGTGTTTTATAATATTTTCACTCCTATCATTTACAAACAAGGGTAATTTTCCTTAAAAAAATTGGTTTTAAGAACTAACCCACGGCTATATTTGCTTTCTTAATTTCACACATTCCCATAAAAAATTTAAGACAAGTAAATTAAGACATTAGCCTCACAAAGCAGTAGAGCAGGATCTCACAAAGATTTCCATTTTCTCCGGTTGTCACAGAAAGAAAACGGCATGAACCGGTTGACATAAACATGCGAAATGTGTAAAACGACATTCATTCTCTGCTTATTAGACGGTTGCGTTACGGTTAAAAGTGATTACGCAAAATCTGGGCATTAGCTGCGAGCGGGAAGCAGCCTGCTTGAAGATGCTTTAATTAGGCCGGAATTCAAATTCTCACACAATGTGGCCTCGTGGTGCTAAAGCGATTCGCTCGTGTGTCTTTCTACCACGCGTCTGTCAAAAGATTAAATGAAAGAGCTAAAAACAGATTGATTTCAGAAATAACAGAGCGGTGATACCAGGCTTTGTTGGAAACAGAACACTGGGCCGAGAGCTATTTAGAGGTTTAAAGCACTCTCCTGGCCACGTCCCCACTGCTGTATTCCATCCCCGTCAGCGACAGCACTGACTAGGCATCTCCTCACCGGCCATGCAGCCTCTACTCCCATCAAGCAAATATCTTTTTTGAGGGCGAGAATTTTCTTGGATCGACACAGCAGAGGGAATGACATGACACACTGATTTAGCTGCAGACCAGATGCTTATTTAATGTTTCCCCTCTCTCGGGTGGAATTAGGGACAATATTCTGAGGGTCTGGAAGTACTTAACTGGGAAAAAGAAAAAGAAATGGATTTTATATAATGATCGGGAATGGGTGAATGAATGAGCTTACTGTACTACAAGAATCTGTGTCTCCCTTTTGTTTTGAGTCCCCCACCTACCTGTTTTGAGTCCCCCACTTACCTGTTTGCGTGCCCTGCTATCTGCTTTGTGTGGCCACCTATCAGTGTTCGGTGCCCCACCTATTTGGTTTGAGTTTTTCACCTGCCTATTTTGAATTCCTCGCTTACCTGTTTTCTGTGCCACCTACCTGTTTTCTGTGCCAACTACCTGTTTTCTGTGCCAACTACCTGTTTTCTGTGCCAACTACCTGTTTTCTGTGCCGACTACTTGTTTTCTGTGCCAACTACCTGTTTCCTGTGCCCATATACCTGTTTTGGGTTCCCCACCTATTTGTTTTGAGTTCCCCGCCCACCAATTTTGTGTGCCCCACCCACCTGTTTTCAATGCCCTCCCACTTGTTTTGAATGATCATCTACCCTGCTCCCTCTTTCAATCTGAATATTAAATCAATATGTCTCTGCCACTCTTTCATAGATTAAAATAAGTCTTTGGGTTTCATCACAAATGTGTGTTTTAGGGCCCATTCTGTACTGGTGTTATTTCAAAGGAAGGACACTGTGCATTGATACTTATGGGTACTAGAGGACTAATAAGGGACTAATATTTCTGTATGACATAAATTAGCCGGCCTTCAGAAGCCTTGCCAGCTGGGTGAATGTGGAAGGTGAGTGTGCCACCAGCCAGCATAACTGCAATAAATGTGCCAGTTCCAGGTGTGCACCTTGCGCCCGGGATTCCTCTCACAGGTAAATATGTGCGGCATGTGAGAGTGTGAAGGACTTGATGTCTGATGAGGAACAGGCCGAGCTGTCCTTACAGCCGAAGCATTGCTAGCTAAAGCAGGAACAAGACATCATAATAATTTGGGAATAATTCACGACTGTCAATTTAGGCCATAGGCAACAATGAGATGGTCTGGGATGCTAGTCATCATCCAGAGAAGCACGACCAGAGGGCAGTAAGGGAACAATAATTCTTCTATGTGGACGGCATGAGTGTTGTGTGAATTTTGTTGCCTAATCCTATTGATCAAATGCTTTCACAAAAGTTTACAACATGTACTATTTACGTTTAAGAAAATTCAGTTGCATGCATGCCTATAAATTATTTATTAACAGTAATAATGAGTAATAATTCACGTTTGAATCTACAAAACTGTTTACTGCTAGGAAACTCTTCCCTGCTTCCCTTCACAGATGGAGATATTGACATAGCAAGGCTAATCTAATAGCAACACACAAACAGAAAAAAAACAACTTTCCCAAAAAGTAATGCTTGAACAAAAGCCTTTTTCCCCCTGAAAACATTCCCAGAGGTGAAGGAGAAAATGTGCCAATGCTGGAAGTATTTTTAAAAAATAAATGTTCCCCAGCACAGACTGAGATGATGTCCTTTAAAAAACGCTGTTTTATGTGACCAGCTGGCTGGAGGAGCAGCAGTCAGATTAATCAGCCCCAACAGGCCACCTGGCTGCACAGGACAGGAGCAAAGCAGGAACTGATATCTGAGGGTATCTGCCTCCTCAGTCAGTCCATCCTGTGGCACCTCACGGTGGGTGGCTAGCTGGAAACCACCATGACGGTAGGCCAAAAATCACACCGGTGGGCCTCTGGTTCTCGGTGTTCTATTGATAACGGTGCCGAGGTACCCTCAACCGAGCGTCTGGCACTTCATTACTGTCAGAATTTCACTGCCAGCAGGCAAACGGTGAAGGGTGAGCAGGCTGGATCCATGAACTGAACAGTGAATGTGGAAGGGTAAAAAAAAAAAATAAAAAACTGACGATGGACGGGCTGTAGGGGGCGCTGGAGATGCTACGTGCTGCCAGCATTTGAAGAGGGAACCCCAGAGAAAAGCAGATGGGTCTGTCTCTCCAGGACGCGGTAGGGCAGGCTAAGCCGATTAATGGAGGAGGAAGTAGTCCTGGGCGTCTCGACACTCTGACAAGGAGAAGGGGGCGTGATTAAGGGCAAAGCTTCCACCCGGCAGACGTAATGAAGCTCGGGGAGGTTGCTGAAGGTGAGAGGCACGCCCTCGGCGCACCGGTCCCTCTCCATGGTGCTGAACTGACAAGGAGCCGGGTGGACAAGGTGAAGCAGGGTACTGAGTGAGCTAGCACACAGTCACAAAACCACTTTTAGCACCACACCATAGATAATATCTAAAACCTTAATTACGCTAAGCATAGAGCCAATTTCATTTACTTTATTTGATTATTACACAATGTATTTGTTCCACATGCGTTGCGATATTCATATTGGTACTGATTTATATCTGGTCTAAACATAAATTATAGAAACATATTTCTAAAATGGACACAATTTACATAGCTTAAAAGCCATCATGTGTCAGATTTTGTGATGGGAACCAAACAGAGATAATAAAGGCCTTTGGAAATCATGCGTTTGGGGAAAAAAAGCGTATGTAATTAATGAAAGCAATTATATATATTATTGCACCAATTAAACTGGATACTGTTTCTCAAAGACCCAAAGCATCTTGACCACTCAGTGCAGCCTACACGACCCTAGATTCCATGCTGCGAGCGATACTCTCTCTGCAAGCGTGATTGATATTTTAATCTGTCTTTCAGCTGTAATCACTCCAGGTAAATAACAAAAAGAAAGCCAATTAACAAGGCAGTTAAATCATATCAAAAGATGGATGACAGGAAAAGTTGCCTTACATTTACATAATTATTTCCATGCTAATGTCTTTGTTTTTTTTCCTAGTATAGAGTTCTAATATTCTATCCACGACAAAACAAATTCCTCTTCTGGTATATGAGGTGGACTTCCTGGTTATGGGCCTTCTGTATACTGTATATGCAAGAGTGGCCTGAAAGGCTCCGCAGATAACTGATGCTGGCATTGTTTGAGATGAAAGTGTCGTGGGTAGCTAATGCCCGTCATTATCCATCTCGTTTCTGTATTTGTTGGAATAAGTTACACGTTGGAGTGCCGTTCAGAATGAAGTTATCCTACCCCAGCTGAACAAAAACTCCTTTCAAAATGCAACGCGAACTGCCGCCAGGGAATAAACGTTGCGTCGAGATACAAAAGAACATAAATGTGAAGGATGGTCTATTTAACACACAGGTTGGCTGGTTTTAAGAACCCTAGGTAATAAATCTTATGACATTTAATCATACAAGCGAGTACAGTACAAGCACAATGAAAGGATGAGAGTAACACGACAGCCTTAGAGATCCAGTGCTTACTTTTTCCTATTAATTAAGCTGCTTGAAATGAAGTAAATGTTTTATGCTGTTAATTGAAACACTGCTTTTAGCTGTAAATAGAGCATTATGGTTAACATGTTATACTTTGCCTCTCAGTATGTTTTTATGTCTGAGGTGTTTTCAATTCCGCACCATCTCCCAAGTCTCTGTTAATCAACAATTAATGAGGCAACGAATAGCGCAACACGGCAAGTCAAGTGAACTGTCTATTAGAAGCTTTTAACGTGTTCCAGGGAACCTTTTGTTCTGTAAACTTCATGTCTACCGTCAAGGTTCATTTTCATTTCACCACAACTAAATGACATTTTTTTTTAAATAATGTCTTTTTTCCTGGAGCTATCATAATCTACCGACCTTCATAACAGCCAGACATGGATTGCTTTTTATCTTTTTCCATAAACATGACTTTAAAATATGTACAAAATTATTTTATTCAGTTTTATCCATGTGCTGCGCAGATTTCTCCTCGGCATAGCTGATGCCAAGTTCATAAACGTAACATGAATTCGTATGCTGCTACCATACACTTATCATCACCCATCAAAAGTTCCCAAAGAGCCTGACGACTTTCCAACGTAACCTTTTTCCGACATAACCTCAACGACCATACTGATGGCAAAAATATAATCAATTTTCATATTTGTTAGTCACATAAAAATGTCTCATCTGGGTTGATCAACTAAATATATTCACAGCCTAGCTTTATCGGACAAAAATTCACTGTCTTTTGTCAACAAAACTTCTTTTTGCTCCATGACAAATATAAAAAAATAATGACATTTTCCAACTGGGGATTTTGGGAGGCAAACAGAACATTTGTTTTGCATGAAAATATTATATTCATCAGCTTCACTCAGCCAGCACTAGAAACCAAGAGGGAAAAATGTTCTCCTTGAGAAATTCTTGACATGTATTTGTTCTTTTTGATAGTACTTCTGAAATCTGTTTGTTCTTTCGACTCATTAGTGATCCGGCTACATCCCGGTTAATTTATAGAGAGTTAGGTGAGGTATGGGATCAGCCTTTGGAAGGATGCTGATCCTTTAAACTGGAATTTATTCATTCATTCAGAATTTGGTTTGGCCCTGGTTAAGGCGGAAGGTATGGGATTTATGAATTTAGATTGTGTCATGTTTGAATAGCAAAACACATGCTTGCTTCAGACTTTGTTTTATATTTATAAATTCAGCTACGAGGAGGATGGATTTTCCCTCACTGTAGTATAACTGACTCACTGAATTTAGTACCGTGCATCTAAGTCACAGAACTTCTGGCCTGTGATCTGATATATTTCATGATAAACAGTAAGAAAATGTATTTATGCTTCGCCCTTCAAGCAGGATGCGCTCAAATTATGCACAGCGAGTGGCAAAGTGTTTCCTTCGAACATGTATTCCTGGCTTATTTTGCCAAAGCTTAGGCAATTGTTTTGTATTATTGCATTTATTCTGCTAGTGTAATCGGTTTGTATATCAGCTTTTTGATAGGTTAAGGCGGGGTCAGCAGAGTCATGTGACTCCAATGCTCTGCCCAGCTAACAGTTGTATCTCTTCCATGAGCTGACAGCCCTTCGCTCCCACCTGCCATGTGACTCCAATCACCATCCCACCAATAGCAGGAAGCTTCTGATAATAATAATGAGCAGCATTTACTGATTGGACCACGATGGACTGCCATCCTGTTCAACATGTACCCCGGCCTTGTGCAACCTGAGATAGGCTCCAGGGCACCTCCATGATCTTATCCATGGGTAGGTGGATGGGTGGATTCTGTCAACGTAGGTAAAAGCTTGGGTGCTTGAAATAAGTGCTCATGCAATTTGGCCCATGGACCAAGTATGAAGATACTGTAAATCATACTTTTGACAGCAGAATCAACTGTGCATCCAGCCCCTTTGTAAACAGCAAGGACGGTTGAATGTGTCATTTATCAGGTGGCTTTAAAACCATCTCATTGTCCAAGATCCCTCTTTTAGCACCACGGACAGCCCAGAGACCCTGATTTACGTCGACAGGGGCTTCACTTAAAGGGCACCCCAATGCTATTTGTTGGTAAAAAGTTCAGCGTGCCATTGGGGAAATGCATTATGTAAGAGCAATTGATCATGTAAAAATCCGTGCATTTAATTAAAACCTGAGAGGGAAAATACAAGCCCATGGATTGCACTGCTTCCTTTGCCAAATGTTGCCATGAAGACTTTAGCTCATATATAGTCCCACAAATCATGTGACCAGTCAGTGATCCATCCATACTTAACTGCCACCCCACTTATACTGTCACATGACAGGTGTGTGTTTATCCATACCTATTATGAATTGGAATAGCGTAAGTCCACTTAACGTCTTCAACATTACGCATTGCAAGTACATCCATCCATTTTCCGTACCCGCTCCTATGTGGGGTCATGGGGATCCGCAGCCTATCCTGGAAGCTACGGACACAAGGCAGGGAATAACCCAGGATGGGGCACCACCATTCACACCTAGAGGCCGATTCATGCATATGTGAATACTCCACACAAACAGAGCCGGGATGGATACTCAAACCCAGGTCTCGGAAGGTGTCATGCAACCATGCCAGCCACTGTGCCACCCCTTCGATTGAAACTGCTAATTAGTAAGTCCACAAATACTTCATTTCCAGGTAATTGCACTACCTTTCTCTATTTTCTCCATTTATCTAGTTATTTATGTATTGTCTCGTCTAAAGGAACTTTAACGTTAAGACTTGCATTGTACCGCGTACATATGACAATGATACTTGAATCCTGATAAATTTATTTTGTCGACGAAACACGATGGCCTGATTTCCTGCCTTCTATAAGCTTACAAAGGAAGCTTCATTCCATGGTCCCTAAAACAGGGACTGCCTGCCACTGTGCGAAATTACAGAAATTTAACGTAGATGATTGCACCCAGTTTCTTTTGACATCCTCTTCACTTTCTGAATAGCTTCACAGCTTCTAATTCATATCACCGAGCTACGAAAATAGCAAATATAGCTAACTTTGGAAAACCTTTTGTAAAAGCAGGATCAGCGATAGACTTTGACTACAAACGTCTTTGACAAAGTCTTTCATAAGATCCGGCGATAAATGATATATTTCATGCCGTGAACTTAATTTCAGTGACTTTTGTCCTGACAGCATTTTCTGTCCTTGCTCACACACAAAAAAACCCTCCAGCATTGTAAGAGAATCTATAAGTCTTCCCAAGAGAGAGCAATTTAACCAGCAATCTATAGGAATATTTATCATCTGGTAATGGCACATTAATCATTGTGCTGAAAGGTGTGACTCCAGGCTGCATTTTCGCCAATATTGTTGATTATATCTTCAAATGATAACGTAGCGAAGTAAAATTTATCTGCGGCATCTTTTGTTGGGAGTGGATGAATATGGAGCAGCGGCTATTCCGCTGACGCACCGGCTTTGACTTTCAAACTCGCTGCCAGCTTTAACTTTTTTGTACAAAAGGACAAAGATTCTATGTCGGCACTATGGCCACTTACTATCTAATAAAAGAACAGAAAAGCATGTAGCCAACACACGCTGCCCATTTCAGCCATCTTACTTATCCACATATTACATAGATAAAACTTTTATTGACTTAAATGAATAAAAGACAATGTAATTGATGTTTGTCCATTAAGCTAACAGGCGATTTATTCTGTTATAAACTGATCTAGAAATCATTTTTAATGTGCTGCCCTATGTTCTTCAATCAACGCTGATGTCAAATGAGTGCTCTGGGTTGACCTGTTGTATGTGGCTTTGGATTTCTTTTGATTGGGGGGTCTGTCTGCCTTAAGGGGCCCTTATTGTGTGAATAAATGGATTTAGCACTGGCTAACCCTTTAGAAAGTGCCACTAACTCTCCTATTTTAGCTGAGATGAGATGAGCTGGTGAGTTGAGGTAAGAGAAAATGGAGGCCATATGTTGGGTGAGGTCTTAATTTATAAACATAGAACTTCAGCACAACATAAGATCCTACTGTACACACAGACATATCAAAACATCCTGTGTCATCCTGTTTGGTTTTAGGCTCTTTCACACGTTGAAGACATGCAGACACATAGGTGGCCAAGTCTTGGCTAGACAGGCTCACTTGCTCCGTCCCTTTTCTAGCATATACAAGGTCCATTTATTCCTAAGCAAATTAATTTGTCCTCATTGGATTCACTTTGCCAGGTCTCAACTAATGCTCCCTCCTCTGCAAATTAATCTGCTTCTATGATTCGGCACGCGTGTCATGTATATTGTTCATGTGGATTCAGTTTAGACACACTGGCCCAGTCGAAAAAAATAACGGGGAGATACCACACAATGCTTCACAGGAATTATACAGAATGCCCTTTGGAAATAGAATTTACCCCACGTGCTTTTAAACTGTTAAGTCTATTTGTTGCACAGGAAAATACTTGCGAGTTGCACAGTCGGATCAGTCCAATGGCATCTGGTTTTCCTGAATAGAGGCTGCCTGTTTATTCAGACACATTCAGATACATTGAACACGGGCCTCTGTAACTTTGGATGGTTCATTCATCCATGCCTTGCAGCAAGTCCTATTTTCCCCTTTTCATGCTTCCATGTCACATTAGCCATTTTATAATCTGCGGCTACTATTTTCATCTGTGACCATCCGTGGCATGAAATTGCTTTAGGCTGGTGAATAAAAACTCCCACTTTTTAACTGCGCAAATACCATTAATCCTCAGGCAGGTAGATTTCTCCCACTTGTTTATGAATTAAACCACAGACAATAACTTCATGCATTATTTTAGCTGCAACTAATCTAATTCTTCGCTTTCAAATCACATTTCTTTCTGTTTTTAACTTTGACACTAATAAAAGCATTTCTGATCTTTAATTTTGTTTGTAGCACATCCAGTCTTTCCAAACCTGTCTTCCTTTTTTGCTATTCAGGTCGATCTTGGGAAGACCTATCCCTAGATTGTTTGCTCAAGAACTTAGAATGTTTAGCTACACTATAGCCATACTACAACTCTGAAGCAGTGACAGCAAACATGATTTAAGAAATTAATGTAACATTAGGCAATATTAATATTAATATTAATATAATATGCAATCATAATACATATGTCCTGTTTACAGCAATCACACTGAACTCCTGGAGCTCCTGGAGATCTACCACCCAGCAGAGCTTAGGTGCAGCCCAAGTTTAACACACCTGGTACAGATAATCAGATTCTTTTGTAGCATCTCAGTATTAGACCCAGCAATGTCAACATGCTATAAAAAGATCTGACTATCTGTATCAGGTGTGTTAAATTAGGGCTGCGCCTAAGCTCTGCTGGGTGGTAGATCTCCAGGAGCAGGGTTGGGCAGTCCTGATCTACTGGTTGGTTGAAATTTGGCACACTGTGGCATAATGCTGCTAGAATTCTCACACGCATCACCTCAGACTGGAATTAATTATGTTGAAGGACAACTAGATGGAGAATTTATTCATCGGTTGTTCTGCTTAACAAGGGCGTTTCTGTTGGGTTAATTGCTGGAGTTTCTCATACAGTTCTGAAATATGCCAGTCCTTCACTCTGAGAGTTTTCTACGCAGCTTAACTAGGTGAGCGTTTCGGTGTCCTTCAAGACCTGAACAGCTACATCTATTTTCTTAGATTTTTTTTTGTTATTTATAATCACACAGGAATGCTTTTACAAGCTGCATAAATAAATTTTATTTTGCTCTCTCAATGCCTACACAAAATTCATCAGTCGTTTGAAATTTCAACATAACCGGCTTCGCTTAAAAATAGGTAAAGTAAACATCTTACTACAGTGTTGGCCTGCATAAAAACATTGTTTGTGACATTTGTATGTCACAAATAATTTTAACTATTTCCCCTAACAACTAGATGACCTGTAAGAAATGTGCACTGCGTTTTAAAAAGAACTTTAGTTCTCTGAAGCATGATTGCCATTCAATGTCATTTCAAGTGGTACAAAACACTTTGCCCGACGGACATATAGGAGTTTACTGAAGGAGTCAGGTTGGGCTGCCCTTCTGAATGTGAATGAGGATATCAGATGAATGGAATCTATCTGTCATTATCACGGAATACTCCAGGGTTACAGTGCAAACAGGTCTATCACCCATAATCGATTTGATTAATGATATTATAAACGTAGAGTCAACGATCACTGGAGAGAACAGCGAGGAGGGAGAGAAATAGATGGCTTTTAAATTTCATCACGTTTATCATTAAATTCCCGCGCCATCCGTCGTATTTTTATGGTCCACCAGCCACCCAGAAAGCCGTTCGTGTGGCTGAATTAGCTGTTGCCAGGCTCCAGTTTCTCCCTAACATCCATCCATCTTCTTGCTGTTAGAGTGACCTGGAGCCTGTCCTAGTCAGAACTGGGCATGTCACTGGGGTACATTCTGGATGGGATGCCAGTCTATCACAGGGCACACACAATCATGCTGTATGGGTGATTTAGAGGCAAATTAGCCCAATTACATGCCATTGGACTCTTGTTATATGGGGAGACCTCCATACAGGTGGGATTCGAACCCCACTCTGCTACCCACTGCCATCCTCCTCACAGGGAATTTTGCCCCGGCTCAGGTATTAACCCTTGCAAGAAATATTATCTGCGTTGAGTAATCGCACTGCAGTTTAGCTACTTTGCTTAGACACAGTTCACACCCACCGTGCAAGTGCTTTTCACTGAGGCAAATAACTGGGTCACACATATCAAATAATTAGGAATCGGGAATAAGTAGGTAGGCTGATTTAATAGCGTGTCCTTGGGCCTTTCTTCACGCGATAATGCGTTTTAAATCACTGAGTGATTTTAGGGCCCAAAAAAGTCCAGGTCATGCTCATTTCACCTGAATTAATTTATCTAACCTGGGCGCAAAGTCTGGTTCTTCGTCCAGCCCCCAGTCTGCTAATTTTAATACTCACAGAAAGTCTCGGGACGCGTGCTTAATTCAGTAGAAATATTGAAATTTGATTTTGTTTTATTAAAAAAAGACATTATTCATTTGTTTGCAGAAAATAAACATCACAAAAGAAACTGCCAGTAGGTTTAAGTAAAACTTTAATTAGAAGTAGCAATAAATTGAAACCCAAATTACAGTTCTAAAAGAGCTGTTCTGAGTTAAAAAGTTTATTAGCAAGCAGTCTCATTAGGCACTTTTTAATTAGTAACATCTTAGCAATAACATAAAACACCAAACATTCGTGTTTAGTATCCCTTTGCAATTATGGCAAAAAGGGAAGAACAAAACTGAGTCAATCAAAAAATTACTTAATAAAAAGAAAATGTCTGTATGGAAAATACACTATATGGACAGAAGTATTGGGACACACCTCATAATCATTGAATTCGGGTGTTTCATTCCGACCCATTGCCACAGATGTAGGCAAATGGTAAATCAAGCACTTAGCCATGCAGTTTACAGACATTTGTGAATGGATGGGTCGTTCTGAAGTGCTCAGTGATTCCAAGCACGGTATTGGCATAGGATGCCACTTCTGCAGATTTTTCCCTTGCGAGATACTCGACGGTAAACGATAAGTGGAATTATTGCAGAGTTGAAGGGTTTAGGAACAACAGGAACTCGGCCACGAATTGGCAGACCGTGTAAAGTTACCAACGCTCTGTTGACTAAATAACTGCAGAGTTACAGTCTTCCTCTGGCATTGACACCAACACAAAAACTTCAGCAGGAGCTTCATGGAATGGGCTTCCATGGCTAAGCAGCTGCATGCAAGCCTCACATCCCCAAGCACGATACCGAGCGTCAGGTGGAGTGGTGTAAAGCACGCCACCACTGGACTTTGGAGCAGTGGAAATGTGCTCTGTGGAGTGATGAATCACTCTCCTCTGCCTGGAAGTCTGATGGACGAGTCTGGGTTTGGTGGCTGACTGTAAAGTTTGGTGGAGGAGGTATAATGGTATGGGGTTGTCAGGAGTTGTGCTTGGCCCCTTAATTCCAACGAAGGGAACTCCTAATGCTTCAGCATACCAAGACATTTTGGACAATTCTATGCTTTTACCTTAAACAGTTTTGGGGAAGGCCCGTTTCTGTTCCAGCATGACTGTGCACCAGTGTACAAAGCAAGGTCCATGAAGACATGGTTGGGTGAGTTTGGTGTGGAAGAACTCGACTGGCCTGCACAGAGCCCTGACCTCAACCCCAGTGAACACCACTGGGATGAACTAGAATGGAAATTGTGAGCCAGGCCTTCACGTCCAACATCAGTGCCTGACCTAACAAATGCTCTTCTGGATGAATGGGCCAAAATTCCCATAGACACATTCCAAAATTTTGTGGAAACCCTTCCCAGAAGAGTGGCATCTGCTTTACTTGCAAGGAGGTGGACCAACTCCATATTGATGCCTATGGATTTAGAATGATAACGTCTTAAAAGTCGCTGTACAGTTGATGTAATGGCCAGGTGTCCCAATACTTGTGTCCAATGCAAATTCTTTCAGATTCCCAAGCGTCCCAAGACTTTCTGTGAGAACTATATATGTCCGATGGGGAGAGGCATAATTTTACAAAGCTTTATCCTACTTTGTGCAGGTAATAGTAAAAATCTCAAACTACGCTTCAGTTAATGCAGACAGAAAGAAGAAGGTAAAAAAACCTAAATACAAATAAATATAATAGCTAGTCCAATACATTTTAGGTGTGGATACTTTACTATGTTTACTAATTTACCAGTTTATGGTCTGTGAATCACGGTGGAGAGATTGCAGTTCTCATTAAATGCTTCATGATCATTTCACCGCCACCTAGACATTTCTGTACTTCTCGATAGCATCACACACTCATGCAAAACTGAGGATTAAAAACCAGAAAAGCATGGAGTCTGTTTTTATGTAAACACCACTGAGTGAAAAAACAAATGTCTTTCTGAGGCTGGATGCGATTACTAGTTAAAGGCGGATAGGAATATTTATCAGTGAGTTAAATTTCAAACCAGAATAATGCAGGCAGCTTACATAAATTCAGTTTTCTCTGCCTTTTAGCAATAAAATTCTCTTTTAAACGGGTGAAACCTTCCTGAAAACCAAAGCTAATTCTTGTTTCAAGTGATGTAATTTCATCACTGAAATAATCTGTGAAGAGACACGATCCACTGCTTTATTCAGAACAGCCTTTTTGTTTTTTTTGCAGTACCAGCTTTTACATATTTATAGATCAAGTACCCCTTTAAAATTATACCATCACCTTGTAAAGCAAAACTAGTGTTTAAACACCTGGAGCATTTCTAATGGTGTTTATCATGTTAACATTATTTTTAGTGAAACGGAAACTGGTGTCTGTGATGGGTTGGCACCCCTTGCTGAGTTATTCCCTGCCTTGTGCCCCTAGCATCCTGAATAAGCTACAGACCCCCGTGACCCTGTATAGGACAAGCATGGTTAGAAAATGCATGGATGGGTGGATGGATGGATGGGTGGATGAAGCATGACAGATACAAAAATTGTATTGTTCATGTTATCCATCCATCCATTTCTGAAACTGCTTGTCCTATTCAAGGTCACTGCGGGTCCAGAGCTTATCCCAGAGGCTACAGGCTCAAGGCAGGGAACAGCCCAGGATGGGACACCAGCACAGTTGTTCATGATATTTTACTGCTAAATTACAAATTACAAGAGTACAGAGATTTCTCTTATCCAGTTGTAGGTTGTCCAACATCATACTTGTATCACATCACAAATCCTCTGTAACCTCTTCCTCATATGTGCCAGTACGCAGGCCAGGGATTCCTAAGGTCGTGCTTGAGATTTCGTGAATATCATTCCGGATACTCAGGACGGTAAACAGGGTCACGTGACCCCGACGACAGGACAGGGAACAGGTGGCTCATTGCCGAGTCATGTTTCCTTTTTCATGGTTACGGGGACGGGGCAGAGACAGGGTCAACACAATATAGAAGGGAGACACGGTGCTCAGAATAAGCTGTGTTCGGGGAGGGAGAGTAAAATGAAAATGTACCATTAGCGTGGGTGTCTGGGAAAACAAATCACAGTCCGGAGGAGACACGACAGCCACCGGGAAGTGGGCAGGATTGCCGGCAAAGAGAGAGGGGAAAAAGAAAAAACACACAGCAAACATTTACTATGCAGAGGAAACAGGGAAAGAGGAGAATGAATCCGTGCAATGCAGCTGGTCACCTGCCGGCCATATCCCAAGATGGCCACGCCTCCAATCTCACTTCCTGGATGTAACAGTGATTTCAAAAATTCCTGCTTTATTTCACATCTTCCTTACACGGTCATTGTGCATCTGAATGAAAACAGTCAGGTGCATTGTACGGGAGAGACGGAATGGCTTGCTTGTCAGAAAGGCAATGGATGCAATTAATCTGCACCAGCTTCTCCCATTGGCTGTAACGAAAGGCTTGCCAGTCTCTTGCCTTTGCCGCAGAAAACTTTCCCGCGTCGAGGTGAACATCAGAGTTCATTTGGAGTTCAGCTCGTCCTATTTGGTCTTACGGAGAATACGGATGGCACAGACTGGCGTTAAGGGGGAAACACTGGGCCATTTATAATAATGGACTGTTTCACCAGGCAGCCAATTTGTGTAATTCACCCAAAACACAATGAGTAGGTTCAAAGCGTTCCTTTATTGCAGTATAATTACAAGCCTTGTTTGCATACAGCTGGTGGGATTATTAAAAATATAATCACTGTGTTTAAACAACAAAGACTGTCAAGCACCAAAAAATGAAAAGGAGGCTGTAAACAACCAAGGCTACAGGTATTTATTGCTCATTTTACAAGAGCAATTTCTCATTTTATTGAAGACTAATTTTATTGTAAACACTATAAGAATAAAATTTCACTTGAGAAAACACAAATGCGCCACAAATCTTAATTGCGACGTTGATGCCCTTAAAATCACGTCCTGAAAATTATGATTATGTGAGCTTAATCAGCAGATACCCTCACCGACCACTGTAAAATTCCCATATAATATTTTCATATATTAAAGAAAAATAAAACGATTAATGATGCGATAATAAATTTGCAGATGTGTTGATTCTTTCCTTCTTGGCTCGTTTTGGTGGCACGCACCAAGCGATGCGTTGCTGTGGGCTGACACTGTCACGTTTGGGCTGCCAATCAGATATCCCTAAATCACTCCAGCAATCGTTTGGATCTAATCTCTTTCCGCTACATTTGTTATGCTAATCTTGAGTTATTAAAATGTAGGAATACCATCATACAATGAGAAAAGCATGACTGCCACAAAGAATATTGTCTTTTCAATACTGTCCGCATGTATTTAGACCTGCAACACCTTTGTTATAATGTGAATTAATTCATTTATGGGATTAATTTGCTATGCATGCTAACATAAGAAATCTTTATTTGACTATTAAAGCATACAGATCCATCCTTTACCTCTATTACCCCTATAGCTGACCATGATTACCCCCCCTCCCCCCCCGCAAGGACCAGAGGTGCCTTTAAGGAGATGGAGGGATTAGGATGATTCCAAGGGACCCTAAAAAATCTGGATTGCTCCGGGTAGGGGACCCAATATGATGTGTTTTCTTGGGGCCTGAAATCTCTATTGGCAACCCAGCCAGGAAGTTCCTGGGCTAGAGAGCTGCATTTCTGCCCTTTCACAACTTTATTATAACTTCTCTCCTATTTCAGAGCTTCACATACGTCAGACTGCAGCAGGGAAGCGATGGCTTCAGGGTCTGGGGCCACCATGCAAGCCGGCAAGGCACAGAGTGCGGCCGTCTTGTTAAATGAACTGGAATTTACTCGGGTCCGGCGTTCGGAGTCTTGACTTTCAGCCGACTTCGCGATGCCAGTCACACTGAGCTGCTAGTGGACACTTTGAAGGTGTCCTTGCTTATTAAGTGCAAACAGCTGGTGCCAGGTCAGAGGGGGTGCAACGACCGTCTCAGTGTGGAATCTTCCACGACAAGCTCCCACCATGCCACTCTCTCCATTCACTGTGCTTGCAAGTGTATTTTACTAAGATGTATTTTAATCACATTACTGTCCATAATCAAGAAGTGCAAATTATTAAAATGTTGTTTCAGAAATTCTGAAAAAAGATGACTATATTTAGAACCAGAAATACACCTTGAAGCAAATAGTTTATTCCTCTCCTGAAGTTGTTCTGCAAACCTGAGCCACAGGTGAGAATTTGGGGGTTAAATCATAACTATTGACGTTTGAAGTATGTAAGCTTGACAGTAGTTTGCATCTTAAGAGCAATGGGGAAATATAAAATAGCTTAAATCCCCTTTAACTAATGTTGATAAAACTGATACAGTATGCATCAGAATAGTGTAGAATAGTGGGCACTGTGTTAATTGTTAAGATGTCGTCAAACCAAAAGTAGGATTTGTTATAGATGCAGATCAGTGCAAGTGTATAGCTGTTTACATGCCAATCTTGATCTTCCAGCCTTAGATGGCCTTAGTGATCACATATAAACTCAGGTTAATGCTCCTTTAAGCAAGTGTGGGTGGGTTCATTGCTAAAGATGATGCTGATCAGTAGGCTTTATTACGCATAGAATTCCTGTACTGAAAGAGGTCCCAGTGCAACAGCCTTACAAACGTACCCAAAGTATGACATGGTTCAAGGCCACACTGAGCAGCTACTACACTAAGTCATTATGAAAAGTGGTATGGAAAGCAGTAGCCTTATTTGTCCCCTATTGTACTGGCAAAGATGATGAATGGGGGAATAAGAATGTGTGTTGATTACTGACAGCTGAATGCCAAGATTTATAAAGATTCCCATTACCAAGAACTGAAGAATCTTTGGGTACAGTTACTGGAGGAAAATAGCTTTTGACATCAGACTAAGCTAGTGAATATAGCCATGGGAAAGTGGTGAAGAGCTGTGACTATGTTTTCTACTCTTTTTGGGCTTTATGAATCCCATCACGTACCTTTTAGTCTCTGTAATGCCCCAGTACTTTCCGGCATCTGCTATACTAGTGACTCTTGCTTACTCCTGAACCTTGATGACAACCAGTATTTTGGGCGAATTGCTGAACATAGAAAGTGTTTCAAAAACAATGAAATGAGCCGTATCTGGCAATTTTTGCTCACATTAATCAAGGGTTCCAGTACCTCCGGAGGACACTGACCCAATGTCCGTCTGAAATCGCCGTCATCCTCGTGGTGATGAGTAAAGACACTAAAGGAGAGGAACAAGCAAACAGAGGTTTTTTTCGCTCAAGACCTGTCATCTGTCATTGTTCTGACTCCGATCGATGCGCCTGATTACACTTCTGATCCAGCAAGTTTTATTCTTTATTTTCTCAGAAGTCTGATCATTTCTCATTTTACTGGCAGGGTAGCATTGGAAGTTTTGCCATTATTTACTCAGCCATTGCAGTTTGTCCCTTCGACATCTCCCTGTCACCCTGTCAGGTACCCTCTCAAGCCTACAAATGTCTATCCTGACCAATGTCTCTACCCCTGTCTGTGTAAGGAAACTGAACATACAGTACATTTCACAAAAACATTATATATATATATATATATTTAGGACATCTTGTACCTTGAAAAGGGACTGTTTATACTAACCATACACTAACCATAGGCTTAGATTTTTAGGTGTTTTGAGTTGGGGGAACTATCCCCCTTTATATCATATATAATATACTGCTTGATTTACAAAAATAACACGTACAGTTAAAATATATCATCAAATAATACGTTTTTTTTCCTGAATACCCCTATCCTCCATTATAATGGCTTAGTCTAAACTCCTGCCCCGGGGTGCTTTTCCAAAAAACATAGTGGGAAAATGTGGCCCCAGCTAGGAGACACTCACTTCTAGATCTGCGAGCAAAGAGACAATGCATAAATAGTGGCAAGCGGAAGAGTAAGGCATGGCTTTAGATTGAAACTTAACTCCTTGAAGACCTTGTATCAAACCAAACAGTCAATCAATAAAAGATTCTATGAAACGGTGGAATTTAATTGTCTCATCAGTTTTCATAAAGATTGTTTTATTTGATTGTGCAAAGCTAGCTTTGCTATAGTGCAAATAGCCGTGCTGATAACAGACCTGGCATTTATTTGGGAAAAAAACACAAAGTAAGTTACTCAGTTGCCAGAAACTCAGAATCATTTAGTTCATAAACAGTGCTGACAAAAAGTCCCATTTGTTGCTACTAAGAAATTTAGCAAATACCCTATATTTACCTCCATGGGTCTCTAGGAGATCATTCAGTTGCTTTTTTACATGTTACGTTTGTGCTAGCGATTCTTTCCGGAAAGTGAGGATGTGTTTGTGAGAGAAGACAGGGTGCCTGAGCGTGACAGGGGTATCATAGTGGACCCTGTGGTGAGGTCATTTTCCCACAGTGTAGGGCCTGACATGTGTGGCAGAATCTCTCGATTTCTGCATAATTTTAATAATTCCTGCATATTCAGTGTACAAAATATGGGACATTGCCGCACTTACAGTTAAACTGCCGTATTAGTGGAGATGAATATCAGTAATACTGTTAAGCTGAATATCACTTTATATATTGTGATTGTAACACCAATAGTTTACTAATAAAAAAAAAACGATTGTATACTGTGCGACTACAAAATCGGCCAATAATGCGACGTGACATCACACCTCTGACCTCTACATACCCGCACCTCCGATGTTAATATGAAACCTATGCCCCTGAGACTGACTGCTTACGTTTCATTGCTACTTAAAATTGAGATCTTCATCATTTTTTTGTTATATCAGATGGGGCTCCTCGATTCAGCATGCTGTCTCCCTGCTGTATCCGACACGTTCGCTCTTTGCACCGATGTGCAGGGACTGGTCTGAATATCAACAAGCATTTTATGGCCTTATGTTGCATTTTAATGCAGCCCTGCCTGTGGTGTAAATCACACGTAGCACATAATACAGGAACTATGAAATGAAATTCGTAAGGGTCTATTCTGAGAAATGGTGATCGTCACCCACCAACTTTCATAATAGTACATTTTTTTGACCTTGTCTTTTAAAATGCATTTTACGACGGCGGCAGGACTGTAATAATTGCCAGTCCATACAGATATGTTTCATCTTCATTAAACTGTCCGCATAAAATGATTTTCATCCATTTTAAGGGTCTGTCTCTTGGAAATTTTACTAGCTAGAACTAATGCCCCACGTTCTTCATATATATTTCAAAAGTCTGTGCATATTTCTATTTTTTTTATATATTGCCTGCTCTTCAGAATTTCCTGGAAACCCAAGTTCAGCCAGCCTTTTATTTCCGATTTTAATACAGAAACATCAGCGCGGTGTGTGGGAGAACATTTTCAGCGAAGACCACTTATTGCTTTTAACTCAGCAACATAAAATGACTCTGAAGACACAAATATTGCCCTGACTGGTAGAATAACAGCAGGCGGACTTAACCTCCTCAGATAACGTTATATTCTGTGCCCACAATGGTTTTCTGCTCGTGCCTCAAAAATAGTTGTTCCTCATCTCCACAACGATAACGAGACAGTCAAACAGAGCGACAAACCCTAAAAGCCAAAGTCATTAGTTATACGACAGGACCGAAAAACATTTCACTAATGATTTGTACGCCTTGGTGAATTGTTTTTGATGTCAGGTATTAGGGAGTTCTGTTTTGCTCTGATGAAAGTGCTGCTGTCTCTCAGCCGGATGGAAATTAAACGTACAGGATGAATCATTGCTAAGGAAAACCAATTTATTTAGTCACTCAGCGGTGCTAAGTTATTTATTACTTGTCAGTATGTGCCGTTAGTTCAATTTAATTCCAAGTGTAAAAAAAAAAAGAGGCTCGCTTCGGCAGAGGGGCACAAGGCAAGAAAAATGACATGGTTGGGGAGGCCCTTGGGAGCCTTTACAGAGCAAGCTACCCCGCTTTGAATATTCAGCGGATCCTGGAGCCGTGTCTCCGAGGTGGAAGCGGGTTTTTGAGCGCGCTTGCAGCTCGCTCTAATTCATCATACAGACTTTAAGGCATCCGAGAGCCTCCCATCGTAAAATAAATCCGAAACGGTGGCCGATTAAATGCATCTCAAATAGTCGGAATGCGGGTGCATTCCGGTGACATTTTATTTACAAATGTGTTTACCGGCACATGGTTCTGTTCGAAACGCACAGGGAATTTAATGAGACGACACTGACAACTGTATCACTGTAGCGCTGCTGCTCGTGTGAATTTTTAGCAGTCCCC
>JAODKL010000051.1:2646692-2669098 GCA_026780765.1 Petrocephalus schoutedeni
TGGAACTGGGCCGGATTCGAACCCCGGTCCCAGAGGTGTGAGGCGACAGTGCTACCCACCGCACCACCGTGCCGCCCGCCTATTTATACAGTAGAACTAATCTGGTTTTACTCTGAATTAGTATACAATTTTAACAACTAGAACCAAAATAAGTTTAAAGTCTGGCCACTGTTGGCAATCTGTTTTCCTGAGTTATTATTTTGAATTTTAGGTTAATTAACCATTAAGTTACAGAAGCTGGAGGTTTGATGCCAAATGTTTCCATGAATGGCCATGTGACCACAGCCCCCTTGTCTGATTGGTTGGAACACTGTGAATGACAGCGGTGTTTGAAACGCCTCCTTTTCGCTCTGGCAGTAAGAATGTCTGGGAGGGGAAACACAGGAGAGAAAACCTGAAGCTTTGCAGATGCTCTTTCTGTTTAGGTTTCATCACTTTCTGCCTTTGACTAAGAAGCGGCTGTGCGGTGAAGAGCTTCACGGGCCAGCCGGCAGTATTAATAAGAAAGAAAGCCTTTTGTTAGCAGCCTCCCGTGGCCCGCGCCTTAGCCTCCTGTCGTAGCCTGTCACATCTGCACCGTTTATGTCTTTAAAAGACAAGTGTTTCATTTTGACATGCATCCGGATAACTATAACATCAGCTGATGTATCCTGGAGCGTGTATGTGCTGTATTTCCAAATGGCCCCTGTTTGTGGCATAAACATACCAGCGGGATTCATTTTTAACTGTGGTAATGTTATCCAAGGGAAAAGTCTATATCCTGGAACAGACAGACAGACTAATCTGTCTTATCTATCTATCTATCTATCCATCCATCCATCCATCCATCCATCTATCTATCTATCTAAAGTTCAACCAACATCCAAGCCTGGCTAAATATTGCAAAAAATGCATCCCAAAAGCATGTGGGAAAATGTGTCTGATGAAACCAAAGTTGAAGATTCTCATAACCCCATCATAACTTGTAAATATTGTAAGTTGAAACGAGCTTTGAAACACCAGATACACAGAAAAAAATATGTGCTGTGGCATCGAGACAACAGAACTCTGTGGATTGCTGGCGAGAGTGCGGCATCTCACAAGGCGGGAGATGCGTACACCCCGGCAGCGTTCCAAGCTATCCTGCCGCGTACGCTGCTACATTTGCTTGCTGCGTGAAAACTTAAAATATTTTTACAGTGTTCTCGTATATGATGAATTGCTTTAGAAGCTATTCAGCTGTAAATCCTGATTAAAAACTGTCATGTGTTACATCCATTTTGTGTTAAAATGTGACAGGATACCTATGATTAATGCCACCGGAAAACCATACCTCTGCATTGACAGGCCTCAGAAACCCACCAACTCATGAACCAAGTAACAGTAAGAGCCAGAAGATCTGAAAAGAGCACAGCTGTCCTGCTAAGTGTTAGCCACACTCACAGTACAGTGCACTGTTGTTCTATACTGCATTGACCTTGAACATTACACATTGTGTTATCAATTGCATTTTTAAAGCCCCTGGCAGTTACTGAGAGATGTGGTTGTTTCCCAAAAACTAATAAACTCACTCAGAAAGTTACAAGTTGACATTTTTTTCACTACTGGCAAGGTCCAATCATAAGTCTGCGATGGGCAGTGGCTGAGGATGGCAGCCATGCAGAACTGTGCGAGCACAGTGTACCTTCTTATCTGGATGCTCTTCTGAGCAAGGCCGCAGTTCTTAGCCCACTACACAAAGAGAACATTTACTGCAACTATAAGCTCTCGGTCTCCTCCGAAACCTGCTTTCTGAGTGGACGCCACGGACTGGCCGGAACTTTAAACAGACACGTACGTCTGACTGCCTGTCTCTGGTTTTATGTGGTAAAACATAGGCACCACTTGTGGGAACAGTTGCGAAAACAGGGGGAGACTTTTCCAGTCACACAAGTGTACAGGTTTGTGAAGAAGACTATGGGGCCTCAGATTCACAAATCATTATTATCTTTCAACAGGGTCAGTAAAGGTGAGTGAAAAAAAATTTTAACCCCAAAACTTACACCTTAACATTTCACTGTACTGTACCGATCCATCACCATCACGGTGTCCCTGGAGCCTGTACTGCGTAGCATGGGGCAGAGGCAGGGTTCGAGTTTGTCGTAGCGTGCACATGGATGCCACCCTTTGGGAAAAATGACAAAAAACATCATCCACGTAAAAGTAAATCTACCAACTCTAAAAGGGGGTACTCAAATGGTGGAACCCAGTCTGCATTTGGACTAAAACTAAATTTAATCCAGACTCCCTCCTTCACAAATTTCATTATCGGGGACCAGCCCCCCACCTCCACAAGGATTTGACCCACACCATCCTTTTTACAACTCGGACACAAAGCAGGGGAACGTGTTGGATGGGATGGCGCTCTATCAGAGGGCAGACACGCAATCACAACAACAGCTATCCGACGGTGCTGAAGTCTGTAGGGAGGAACACAAGCAGGAATTTCATTGTACTTGTGCTCGTACTTATACGACTGACAATAACATTTTGAATCTTGAAAGTCTTTGTACTATGGAAGGAAGCAAGCAAACTCTGAGTATTTGGCCTTTGTTACCCCAAAAATGTTGTCTCTGTTACTTGTCCGATATCGTGATTTCACTAGACGCTCGCTTGCCTTTGATACCACTCACGTGGATTTCAAGCTCAAATCTATCTTGATAAACCTAGGCCTCGGAAAGCATGGAAGCGCTGAGCTAGCAGCCGTGTGAAAGAAAGCTCCGTGTAACTTGGCCTCAGCAAGCATGTCCTCCTGGTTGAAAGCTGATGACTAATCATTTATGTAATAGAAAATACAATGGGTTCAGCATCTAAACACATCTAGGTGTAGGTGCAATAAATCTTCAAGGATAGGACTGTTGAAATCCTCCATCAATCCTTTCAGTTTACAGTTGTTGTTTCTACATAACGTCATAGTTAGATGACAAGGCTTAGTCATAGAAAACCTTTGAATAAGTTCAAATGGCAGTATGTCGGTAAATCTGTACTGCACAGCATACAAGTGTTCAGCTGCTTGTTTCACGGGATACACCATCTCACAAAACATGCTGCTGGACTGTCAAATACTGCCAAAATGGCATCTCATGCAGTGGGGTTTATCACTAAGGATTTACTAATCGTACTGCTGGGCAACTCACAGTTTTAATAGCCTAGAACTGCTAAGTAATATTCTGGACAATCTTAGATGCCCTGTTGCTCCTTGGATGCAAGGTTCAGTTTAGATAACTGCATTGTTGCACTCCTCAGTCTACCAGAGAATTACGTCAGCTATGTGGGTATATTCTCCTGGAAAGCACCACTCTCATGAGGGAAGAAATGATTCTTGTGTTGGAGGTTAATGTTGCATTAAGCATACCATTTAATAAAATAAATGTACCAAGATTATTTTCATGAGCAACTGCATCCCACTCAGTCCTGGATGTCCACACTGGGAAGCTACAGCAAAATCTCTGTCAAATTTATCTTATATAGTATATGGATTTTCAGATCATTCTATTCCTTGGACAAGAAATCACTTCTCAATGGCGGGAAGTTAAAACTTAAATGTTAGGGCGCCACCTTGCGTTGGGGAAAATAAAATACATGATATCAGTCACGAGAGAGCATCCATCTATTCATCCATCCAACCTTATATCCCAGTCAGGGTCGCGGGATATGCATGTTCCTTTTTATTAATACTTTGTAAATTCAGGGTAGGGATGAAAGTTTCGTACGCAACTCCGTAGAAAGAAGAAAAAAGAAACTGGTCAAAAAAGAAGGAATTAAACTGATTGTATTCATAGGAGGCGAATGTAGTTTGATTTACAACGAATAGGATTAAAATATAGTGAATTTTAATATTATTGTTATGTATGTGCTCCTTACACACGCAAATTAATGTACAATTTATAGAAACACGGAGAAGCGTATGAGCGGGGAAAGGGGCTCGGTAGAGAGAAAATAACATGCCTGTCATACGATAGAGCTAAACAATCGGTATTTTGAAGATAACATATGTATTGAGATACACACACTAGCTATTTGCTGTTTATTGATTAAAAGACATTTCTACTCGGCCGAGCCGGTCCGCCGCCTTAGAAATGATCTTGGATCGGTGAGGTCCGCGCAATTGAAACTTTAAGTAAAAGCATATTAGCTGATAGAACCGATTCAGGATCAGTTTCGGGAGACGAACTGTAACTACAGCGAGGACCTTTTTGGCTGCCCAGGACGCGCCGGTAAAATAAAACAACAACAAAACATTTTCCAGTCACAATTTAATTGAATTACTTTGAACATGACGAGCATAAAGAAATATTTTCCCCCAGAAAACGGACTGTTGAACTTCTAGAAGATTTTTTACAAAATGTTTCGGGCACACCGACGAACGACCAGGAAGAGAAAACGGATGGCTGGCGCCAAATTTTAAGTTCAAAAACAGCCGGGGGAGAGGCGGCTGTTACTCCGATGCACTTTTCTTGCCAGTAAATTACAAGTAAGGTTTTTAAAAAATTATAACACCAGATATATTTTATTATCTGAAGGTAGTTAGATAACTACGAAGACGTGTGTTTTAGGCTGCTGCCGTCTCCAGGAAGATGTATATCAAGTCGATCGTTATAGACGGCTTCAAGTCGTATGCGCAGCGGACGGAGATAAACGGCTTCGACCCGTCCTTCAACGCCATCACCGGCCTCAACGGCAGCGGCAAGTCCAACATCCTGGACTCCATCTGCTTCCTGCTGGGCATCTCCAATCTGTCCCAAGTAAGCGGCCCTCATGCTCCCACATGCGACTTGGCCTCCGTGTTTATTTGTGTGTGTGTATTATATGTTTCCGCCCGGTTTCCGCCCGCAGGTGCGAGCGTCTAATCTCCAGGACCTGGTGTATAAGAACGGCCAGGCCGGCATCAGCAAAGCCACGGTCTCCATCACGTTTGATAACTGCGACAAGAAGCAGAGCCCCCTCGGCTTTGAGACCCACGACGAGATCACGGTCACCAGGCAGGTAAAGGCACCGTCCGCAGAAAGAGCCACTTTTCGCTTAGGCCGACTGAAATCCATAGACTGGCACCTTTAATTATCCGTTTGTTAATATAATTATGTTCATATAAAATATGTGCAATATATGAAATTTTCTACACCAAGTTTTCTTATTTCTATTGTTATTCCATCATTTGCATTGTTTTCTAGTGCTTGAAGCTGTTGTAACAAGTTCCCTGGTGTGGGATCAATAAAATCTTGTCATATCTGTTATAAATCTATATGTTAAGAAAATGATTACTGATGGAGTTGCCAGGAGTCAATAATTTAAAAAAATGTAATTGTGTCTGTGCAGCAAAAGCATTTCTGAAATGTTAAATTACAAAAAAGAAAATGATTTCCTTAGATTTTGAAAGATTCTGTGACCCCATCTGATACCTAAACATGTTTATCAGAGGCTTCACCTGATCCGGTCTAGTGTCATGCATTTTGCTCAGTGCGGTGATGCAGTGGTTTGTGTGCGTTTCTGATCCGGACTCCCTTTCGTCCAAAAGGTGGTTATAGGCGGGAGGAACAAGTACCTGATAAACGGCGTGAATGCCAACAACACCAGGGTGCAGGATTTGTTCTGCTCTGTTGGGCTTAATGTTAACAATCCACACTTTCTGATTATGCAGGTAAGCTTTGCTCCTCATTGATATACGGCTCGGGCTTACTTCAATGTGGCAGTGAAACTGATGAAGTATGTTTAATATTTTAGGGGAGGATTACAAAAGTCCTTAACATGAAGCCACCAGAGGTGGGAAACTGTTTTTTGTTTTATTATTATTATTATTATTATTATTATTATTATTATTATTATTATTGGGGGAGAGTAGTTTTTTCTGTGTTTCTGTTAATGATTATTAATAATCCTTAGATCCTAGCTATGATTGAAGAAGCAGCTGGGACCAGGATGTACGAGTGTAAGAAAATCAGTGCACAAAAGACCATCGAGAAGAAAGAGGCTAAGCTGAAAGAGATCCAAACGGTAATGCGTTTTGCTGGCATGCCTAGACAGCCCTAAAACGTCCTGCCTTTGAACCTGTACTTATATACTTTTGTTTTGCTGGAAGATTCTTGAAGAAGAAATCACACCTACTATGCAGAAGCTGAAGGAGGTAAGTCTGTGTTCAGTTTCAGTATAGATGTACAATTAAATGACATGGTAATATGACAGTGTTTCATGGAAAGGGTATTTCTGATGTGTCCTTGCTGGATTTATAATGGCTTTGCTTCTCAGGAGCGGTCTTCTTACTTGGAGTACCAAAAACTGATGAGGGAGATCGAGCACCTCAGTCGCCTGTATGTGGCCTATTTGTTCATCTGCGCCGAAGAGACCAAGGAGAAATCTTCTGTGGACCTTAAGGTGATGCAGGACAGTGTCCTTAAGCAGCAGGACACCATGGTGGAAAACGAGCGCAAGGTGAAGGAGCTCCTCCAAGAGATCAAAGAACTGGAGACTAAGCGGGATAAGGTAATGTGTCATGGACAAAACGCTGCACTTATTTCACTGAAGTGATTTTATCGTGGCGCAGCGTAGTCATCGTACCTTTGTGGTTTTCTAGTATGCCAGTAGATGTTTGCATTTTACTCTTAAGTAGGTTTGCAGCTCGATTACTGAAATGTACTTTTCAAGCAACTTGAAGGCCAGGTTCATTTCTGCAGGATGTTGGGGGAGATTTGAAGGCCCTGGAGGATGCACTGTCTGAAGTGCAGAGAGTGGATGCCAAAGCCCAGAGTACCCTGGACCTGAAGAAACAGAACCTTAAGGATGAGACCAACAAGCGCAAGGAGCTGGTCAAAAGCATGGAAGAGGTAAGGCTTGAGTGAATCTTCTCAGGGAGCATTGGGGTTCTTGGCTTCAAGTAAAAACGGGTCAGTTCTGTAACTCATTAGTGCCTACCCTGTTCAATGACCATATCTTTGGCCTGAGATCTGGGCTATCCTCTGGCAAAATGGCTTGATTCCTAATACACTGACCTTCTTGCTCTTACTCCTCCCCCACCTAGGACAAGAAGATACTATCAGCGAAGGAGAAGGAGATGAACAAGGTGATGGAGAAGCTGCGGCAGGTCCAGGAGGAGGGCCAGAAGGACGCAGAGGCCCTAGTTGCAGCTCAGCAGCATTTCAACGCCGTGTCAGCCGGTCTGTCCTCCAACGAGGACGGGGAGGAGGCCACGCTGGCCGGCCAGATGATGGCCTGCAAGAACGATATGAGCAAAGCGGCAACGGAGGCCAAACAGGTGACTCGGTGTGCTCTGATAAGGACGTACCAGACAGCACTGGAGTGAAATTGGAGAGCAGTGCTAAATGTTTGGGTGTTGAGGATTCTGGGTTATATCTGTACTCAGGCACAAATGAAACTCAAGCATGCTCAGCAAGAGCTGAAGACCAAGCAGGCCGAGGTAAAGAAGATGGACAGTGGCTACAAGAAGGACCAGGATGCCTTTGAAGCTGTGAAGAAGTGCAAGGAGAAGCTGGAGACCGAACTGAAGAAGTTGAACTATGAAGGTCAGATCAATGTACATTAGTTCAAAATCAGGAGGAGCTTGGTGCTCCATCCCTGACCGGTTTCACTGTCTCCTGGCCTTCAGATGGAAGAGAGGAGAGTTTAATCGAAAGAAAACGACAGCTATCACGTGAGGTTGGTAAGCTGCGGGAAACCTATGAGCTGCTGATGGCCAAGTTTCCAGATTTAAGATTTGACTACAGGTTAGTGGTCGTGTTTGTTTGATCGCATGAATTGTGTACTTCAGCGAATGAGTTTCAAGTGCCTTAGATGGTGTGGTGAGGTTATGACTCATATTTGGAACATTCTGAGGGAAGTGGGGATTTTATACTGTGCTGTATGACCTGATAGAGGCTCTTATCCAGAATTAAATTGGCTCATTTTCAGAGACCCAGAGAAGAACTGGGATAATAATAAAGTGAAAGGCCTGGTTGCCAACCTCATTACCATCAAAGACGTGTCCAACGCTACAGCTCTGGAGGTGGTGGCCGGGGGACGCCTCTACCACGTGGTCGTGGATACTGAGGTAAGCCAGAGGAGCAGGTGAACAGCAGGAATAAAGACCACACGATTGTTTGGAATCAGCGCATTTTTACATCTTTACATGTCTCACTTTTAGGTGACGGGGAAAAAGATCTTGGAAAAGGGGGAACTTAAACGCAGATACACAATAATTCCACTGAACAAAATTTCAGCAAGGACCTTGAATGACAATGTTGTGCAAACGGCAAAAAATCTGGTAATAACCTTCAGGGCAGTCTATTCAACTTTGTTGATTACTATAGTTCCTGAGTATAGTGTATATATTTAAAATCTTTGTGCTCTGAATTTCCTAGGTCGGGGCTGACAACGTCCACACGGCTTTGTCGTTAGTGGGCTATGAGTCTGAGCTCCAGAAAGCCATGGAGTACGTGTTTGGCACCACGTTGGTCTGCGATTGCCTGGACAACGCCAAGAAAGTCACCTTTGACAAACGCATCATGACGAAGACAGTGACCCTAGGCGGGGATGTCTTTGATCCCCAGGGAACTCTTAGTGGAGGTACCTTGAAATTCCCAAGACATATGTGAGGTGCACCTCATGTGGTGTGGTCTGTTCCGTTCGTTAAGAGTGCCGACTCTCCGTTCTAGGAGCCCGAGCCCAGTCTGCCTCCGTGCTGTCAAGGCTACAGGAGCTGAAGGATGTCCGGGACGATCTCGCAGCCAAAGAAGCTGAGCTACGCAAAGCTGAAGATGATCTGTCTGGCCTGAAGGGAACTGCAGATAAGTGCGTACCGTGTAACCAATCAATGCTTTAGGAGTTGAATGTCCCTTCAGTAATGATGCTGCTCAGCTGTGTCTCATTGAAACGCTAATGTACTCTTCCTTTTTTTTTTTTTTTTTTTTGGAGCATTCTACTGCTAGGTCTTTGTCTGCTAAATGTTGGAAGGAGATCTAAACTCATTCAAGATGTTCACTTGGGTTGTACTTGTAGATTCCGGCAGCTCAAGCAGCAGCTTGACATGAAATGTGAGGAAGTTGAGATCCTGCAGACCAAACTTCAGCAGAGCTCTTACCATAAGCAGCAGGAGGAGCTGGAGGCTCTGCGCAAGACCATTGGTACCAAAATGCACTGGGGCACACCTTGGCATAGACGTGTCAGAATGATGTGATTTGATGTAGGGGACACGGGGAGCTTTAAATAATGCCATGCTATGACAGTAAAGCTTGATCACAGATTAAGTTCATGTGATTGGCTGATTTAATGTTGGGGTGCCTCTTTATGAGGTTATGAACTTTTGATGAATACACTTTAGTTGATTCAGAACATCTTGGAACATTTTCAATTATTTTGAGTTGAATGAGTTTGGGAGTTGTAATCAAAAGTCTTTGGTGGCAGAGGATAGTGAGGAGACCCTGAAGAAGACCAAGGAGGTGCAGAAGAAGGCAGAAGAGAAGTACAAAGTTCTGGAGAACAAGATGAAGAATGCTGAGGTGGAGCGCGAGAAGGAACTGAAGGCGGCCCAGCAGAAGCTCAATGCCGCCAAGAGCAAAGCGGACGCCTTCAACAAGAAGCTGAAAGGCCAGCAGCAGGTGTGACTCGCTTGGCGTCCTCATAAGGGGAGGATTAGAACTTTAGAATATTGGCCAAGCAGTTTTCAATCGTTATACTCCCATTTCGGATGTTCCCATCTGTTCTAGTCCACTACCGAGATGTTTGTAGTTCAGCCTGAACCATGGTATATCTTCCCTGTCCCACCCTGCAGGAGGTCGACGCTCTGTCCCTGGAGCTGGAGGAGCTCAAGAGGGAGCAGGCCGGCTACCAGCAGCAGATTGAGGCTGTGGACGAGGCTATGAAGGCCATCCAGGAACAGATCGATGCCATGACCACGGAAGTGTCCAGCAACAAGGTCAGATTGTCTGAATGAGGAGATGTAAAACCTTGGCTGGAGAATTAAACAGTTCTGTATACAGGGTTGCCAACTCTCACGCATCTTTTTAAATTGGGTTTTGTTCAGCCACAGGAAAACTTGAAGGTTACTAGAAATACCGCAATTTTTTAACTTATTAAATTGTTTTATATAGTTCTTTTTAGGAACTCAAAGACTGTTTAGTGATGTTTGAGGCAGATGGTGCAGCACAAGCATACGGATGTCAAGGGGCCAACTAGGCATAAGTGTGGCTAGGCTGAGCATCCAGTGAGGGACCAGTAACAAGTGCAAGTTGGCACTGGAGTGGGCTGTACAAAATATGGCAGGAACCTAACATCAGAAAAGCCAGTTGGATCAAATAGTCGATTACTGTAGGGTGACTGGCGATGGGTTTTGTCTTCAGGAGGCTGTGAAGAAGGCCCAGGAGGACCTGGCCAAGAAGAAGGAAGTGATCATGGCTCAGGACAGGGAGATCAAGGGGAAGACCACAGAGGCTAACAAGCTGCGCGAGCAGAACAACGAGGCCCAGCTGAAGATCAAGGAGCTGGAGCACAACATCAACAAGCACAAGAAGGACAGCGCCGACGCCGTGGCCAGGGTAGGCCGGGGCTGAATTCGGGGTTCCGAGGAAATGGCATTTCAGTCACTTGATGCTAGTTCTTGGCTGCCGTTTGGGAGATGTCTGCTGGACAGCACTAATTCGGTATTTAATGGTCCCCGGGTCCTGCAGGTCGCCAAGATGCTGGCCGAGAACGACTGGATCGAGTCCGAGAGGCATTTGTTCGGGCAGCCAAACACTGCTTACGATTTCAAAACCAACAACCCCAAGGAGGCGGGCCAGAGGCTGAGGAAGCTGGAGGAGACCAAGGAGAAGCTGGAGAGGAACGTGAACATGAGGGCCATGAACATGCTGAGCCAGGCTGAGGAGAAGGTCCGCCTCCAAACCTGGGTTCATGCCCGTATTACTGATTTACTTGGGTGCTAATCAGTCCCTTTCTCTATAAACGGCCATGTTTGCAATCGTGAAGTATGCGGCTGAGCTCTGCTTGGATACTGTTACGCACTTTTGCCCTTTGTGCTCTTGCAGTACAATGAGCTGATGAAAAAGAAACGGATCGTGGAAAATGACAAGTCAAATATTTTGAAGACCATTGAGGAATTGGATAAGAAGAAGAATGAGGCGTTGAACATCGCGTGGCAGAAGGTGAGTGTTTCTCCGTGGGAAACGTGGCCTGGGTGAGGCAGTGCGGCAGTGTGCTTGCATTGCACGTCTGCTGCGTTTGATGGCCCTGCTCTCTAAGAACCCTGTTTATACCTGTACCTTCTCCTGCAAGCATACGACGGTGCGTCTTTCATCTCTTTCCCAGGTAAACAAGGACTTTGGCTCCATCTTTTCTACGTTGCTGCCAGGAGCGGATGCCAGGCTGGCCCCACCCGAAGGCTGCGGGGTGCTGGATGGTCTGGAGTTCAAAGTTGCCCTGGGTAACACCTGGAAGGAGAACCTGACAGAGCTCAGTGGAGGCCAGAGGTCTGTCCTACTTCAGGAAATGCCCTTCATGCTAAAAGCGCTTCACTGAGATTAAAGCATTCGTTTGCTGCTCTTTTCCCAGGTCACTGGTGGCCTTGTCCCTGATATTGGCCATGCTGCTGTTTAAGCCAGCCCCCATCTACATCTTGGATGAGGTGGACGCTGCCCTGGACCTGTCCCACACCCAGAACATTGGCCAGATGTTACGTACGCACTTCGCCCACTCGCAGGTAAGTGGGCAGAGAGGTCAGTCGGTGTTCGTTGTAATGTCCGCATGCATTTAAGGATCTCATTTCTTTTGACTGTGTATGTATAGATATGTTTTTGGACTCATGTCTGCATTTCACTGTATGAAGATTTAACCTTAGGTACATTGCCTTTCTCCAGTTTGTGGTGGTGTCCCTGAAAGACGGCATGTTTGCCAATGCCAACGTCCTCTTCAAGACCAAGTTTGTGGATGGTGTGTCTACGGTGTCCAGAAGCTCCCAGTGTCAGAATGGCAGCGGTGTCCCTGCCTCGAAAGGACAGGGGAAGTCCAAACCAAAGGACAGGCGGCACCAGCAGCTCAGTGCCACTTAGTCTAGCAGTCTCTTCTTGCATATATTATACAATGCTTTTCCGGATACTTTAAGTAGCACTTCACTGTTGCTTGCTTGTATTTACCCTGTTTACTTAATGTATAGTTTGAAATTCTGTCCTCATATTGACTCTCCTTTAAACAGCTGCTTTTAAAATACCTGAACTTATTAAAAAGGACCCAAAAGATACAGAATTTTGCTCAGTATTTTTTTATTCACACCTTGTTAAAGACAAAATTCACAAGGAACGTCATAAGAGCATGCCTCTTACCAGCTTCAATATGAGTTTACAAATTTAACGTTAATTTATACACATACCTTTTGACATGCAGAACACAGTAAAACTCCCATATTCCCCCATACTGAACTATTGGCAATTTTGATTTTCTAATATCAAACCCATCACTGGCCATCTGTAATCAAGTCATCCCTTGTGGGCACAAAGTCCATTGTAAAACAAAAAGGAAAAAGTTAGCTTTAAATGGTATGTTCTCGGGGCACAGTACTCTGCATCAGTCATGGTGCGTGACTGCCATTCGCCCTCAGAAAAATTAGCACTATGCTTTGCTGCAGGTTTTAAAACGTATTTGGGACGTACTGATATTCCAGAAAGGGTGAACAAATGGACACAACCAATAATTAATGGTAAGGTAACAAGTTCAGCAGAGTGATGGATGGGTTTGAGGTACGGTGGCGATGGAGGTGAACTGGGGAGGATGTGCACACACTGCAGGCAGGAGATCACTGATGGCTCTCGATCTTCTGCCTGAGCTTCAGGGCCTTCTCCTTCAGTTCCGGCCGGCCGTCCGTCTCCATGGCAGTGAGACAGCGCAGGAGCTGCTCTCGGCTCTTCTCCGACAAGCTCTCCCAGTGGCCGCCCTCTGAAATTGGAGTTCCTGTCAACCGGGCCACTCCCCCTTTTGCCCCAAACATCTACATGCTTACGGTCCGTCTCAGTCTATACAGAACTGTTCCAAAGATTAAGCAATATGTGAATTTAAAAAAACTGCAGAATATTACTCTACGACTCTTATAAGAAGGGTCAATCGGAATAAATCTTTCCGCAAGTTTTGGGTCTTTAAAAGACACTCACCCTCTATTTTCTTCAGTAGTAGCTCCACTATGGACAATGCCTCTGTCCTCACAGAGGAATAACTTCTGTTTTCTGATAGAGAGAGAGACATGCTACAGCAAGTGTGGAAGATAAGACGCTTAAACACATAAGGCCCCCCTCGACCAAAATATCATACCTAAAGGAATTACGATGGCAGTGCAAGTCTCCGTTAAGATTTCAGACAACGCTGTCATGCCTGAAGGAGGCTCCTTTCCTAAAAGTAACAGTCTTTACCAAGAGGGAAGAGAGGAGGAAATTAGGCAGGAACTCCAGGTAATAATTCCACAACAACCCCCGATAACGGGAGAGTACGCAGTCCAATTTTATCGGCAAATTAATTACAGACGCGTCTCAACACCTTAGCTGCTTGTCAGTTTAGGTCAGTGTTTCTCAACCCGGTCCTGGGAGGACCCCAAGACGGACCACGTTTTTGCTCCCTGCCCAGCGGGAGCCTCGAGTAAGCAAAAAAACGTGTACGGGTTGAGAAACACTGACCTAGGCCTACACATTTAACACTCTACAAGAAAGTGGGCATCTCTAAGGGCCCCCAGCTATTGGTTGGCTGCTGACGCTCACCCTTGGAAGTAGGCCTTCATGGACTGCAGAACCCCCAGCTGAACCCGCCACGTGCTCAGCTTCAGCCTCTGGCACATCAGCTGACAAATCTCCAGCTGGTACTGTGCTGTAAGCACCACAGACATGGGACACAGACACGTCACTGGAGTCTCCATTCACTGCCTTTGGCAGCACTGACAGCATGCAGGCCGACCAGTACAACACAGGGGTGCCCATTCCTGGAGGGCCAGAATCCAACACAGTCTGCAGATTTCCCTGCTCAAACACACCTATTAAACCTGGTAATTTGTTGATTAAAATGTGTTTGTTCAGGGAAATCTGCAAAGTGTGATGGATTCTGGCCCTCCAGGACTAGAGTTGGGAACGCCTGAGCTAATGGATTGATGCTGATTACACCTGGATGACAGAACAGGTCTGAGAAATGTAAACAGCCATGAGCGAACAATTACAATTATTTAGTGGATGCTTATGCAACAGTGTAATCACTGTCACTGGCCAATGCTTGACCCAACGAAACAGTGTAAATTGCTGATGGCCCTAGGATTTGAACCGACAACCTTCCGATCTCAAGTATAGCGTCCTAATCCCAAGGCTATGGTAAAATCACCGCCGATGCTGGGATTTGAGCCGCACAGTTTCCTAACCCCTCAACGCAAAGATGAAATCACCGCCGATGCTGTGACTCCAACCATCGGCTCACAGGCAGCACGTCCAAACCCGCTGAGACACAGACCCGCCCCCAAACCCATTCTCATTCCACCTCCGCTTCCCACGCCAAAAGGCGTGCTACCGCCTGCTGTGTGTCTGCGAGCGTCACGCCTTACCCTGGGTCTCCGGAGTGCTGGGCCAGGCCTTCCCCAGCGTCTCGAAGGCGCAGAGCAAGGCCTCCGTCTGTAGCTCCTTCGCCTTCTCGTCGGGGTCATCGTCGTCCGCGCTTTTCCTCGACGGCGTCCCGGCCGGTGAGCTCTGAGGGCCACACGCCGGTCAGGAGATGCTCGACCTCGAGCCAACCGACAGAAGAAGCGGAGGGCATGGCGGTCATGGACGTACCTTTCTGATCAGGGGGAAGAGGATCTGAGCCAGTTCCTGGAAGCGATCTTCCTGGGTCGACTCCAGCACCTCGGCGGCGCATCGGAGTGCGGCCATCTTGTAGACGAGGCTCTCCTTCCGGCATTCCTTCATCACGGCCTCGATGACCTCGCCGACGCTGGGCTGGCCCACTGCGGGCTTCTGCAGATCCACGCTGAGTAGGCACAGACACACACACACACACACACACACACACACATGGGCTAGCGGCCGACCAAAGCTCACCAGTCTAACACCACAGCACAAAGAAGCGCTTTTCACTCCGGGTAGCTGAGAAACCCCTGCTCGGGGAAAATACCTGCACTTGGAGACCACAGACGCAATGGCCTTCAGTAGCTCCTCCTGGATAAGGATGGGAAACGGTACATTTATTTCCAATATTAATTGATATTTCACAGACACTTCTGTCAAAATCGATGTACAACTGAGGCAAATAGCACATCGCAAACATACGGCGACTGGGTTCCAATGAACGGCCAGCTACAAGTGTAAGCAGTAATGAAGCACGGGCTACACAACAACTTCTAAAAAGCAAGAACCTAATAAGACTATTCAAGGACCAGAAGAACGTTCAGGGAACGTAAAAGAGGCATCAGGTTTGCAGGGGAATTCCTGGAACAGGTTGGTCCTGACGTGTATTTCACAGATGCTTTCATCCAAAACGACTCAGAATGTGTTTATCAATATTAAAACACTGGCGGGGAATGCCGACATTGCCCTTGAGCAACAATGAAGGAGGAGGGCAGCGTGAGGGGGGGAGATGCTGACATGCCGCTTCCCCTTCGGCTCGAACTCCACGTTACACATCACTGTCACCGACACGCCAGGAAGACGTGTGCAAGCAGCTGCTTGCAGAGCTAATGACTGTTTACCGTATCAAATACGGTCTAGTCATAGCGTTCAGTGGGTCTGTTTGCACGCAGCTGAGTCATACCTACACAGCCATTAGCCATGCTAGCAGGGTTAGAAACCAGTGGACGCACCTTGCCCGCCCACGTCCGGCCGGCCAGTCCCTGCAGCAACGCGCTCAGCACCATGCCCAGGTGAGGGGCTACCAGGGAGCCCGTCTGCTGCTGGGCGATGGAGGCCATGGCCGCCGCCCCCTGGGCCTTCATCTTCCAGGACTGAGACTGCAAGGCCTTCTGGGTAATGGCTATCAGCTCAACCATGTACAGCCTGATGCCACCAAAGTTTCCTGGAGGAAGGAGACTGTCATTATTTCAGGAGCACTATTTCAGGATGACATGACTTGTATTGTATAGTTTGTTGTTTAATTTTCATAATTCCATTCTAAAGAGTTTTTAATGGAACAATGGGGCATCACAGAGAACATCGGTAAGTGCCACGCCCACTTCCCACGGTCCGGTACCCGGCACGTGCTCCTGCCAGACTTCTGCCCACAAAGTGCAGGCTGAGCTCTCGGCCTTCTCCTGCTCGGGGGCCTCGTGCATGCCCAGGAAGGCCAGCGGCAGTGCCAACGACGCATGGTTTTTCAGCACATCCGGGCTGTACTGGCTGATGGCATTGGCCGTCAGGGCGCACGACGACTTGTACGTGGCGTCTAGGGGACGGGCAATTCAAAGACAGTCAGTGAGTGCTCAGGTGCCGTATGGACGCAGAAAAAGGTGAACAGCGCAGAAAAATGATGGACGACGCGCTACCCTCTTTCTCCAGGTACCAGGTGTTGAGTTTCTGGAACAGCTTCTCAACACTGCTGTCCTTGGCAGTCTGGGATGAAGGGGCATGTTTGCATTAGACAAGAGGAACGAAACGCAGTGAAAAACCAGGCGTAAAGCGACGACGAGCGGACAGCCGGCGGCGCCCGGAACCCACCCGGACCACGTGCCCCAGAGAGAACGCGAAGGACTTCTGCACCGCGCTGCTCCGGTCCAGGATCCCGCTCAGCAAGGCGCTCATCAGTTTACCTGTAGTGGGACACGGACGCCGGCCCGTGTGTTACCGGGCTAAAGCCTGACCGCCATACCATGCAGCACGGGCGGGGAGATCCGAGCAGGCCACTTACCTGAGAAGGGCGTCATGTCCTGGGGACACTGGACGGTCAGGGACACGATGACACTGGCGCAGCCTCCCTGGTGGAGCAACACCGATTAGCATGGTCAGCGCAATTAGCACAGTTAGCACAATTAGCACGATTAGCACAGCTAACGTGTTAACATTAGCATGATAGCTTAATTAGCATAATCAGCACAGTTAGCACGATAAGCACAGCTAACATGCTAACATTAGCATGGTAGCTTAATTAGCACAATCAGCAGTTAGCATGTCCCTGCACGTACCTTAGTGCCGAGGCCCACCCCACTCTTCAGGAGCTCGCACAGTTTGGGGACCAGCTCTCCTAGGACCGAGACATCTAGATGCTGAAGACACTGAATCGACAAAACAATGGGGTGAGTGAGAACCCGCTAGGGGGTGCCGGACTTGGGACAGAGATGGAAAACAAGAGTAGCAGAAGGCTGTCTCACCATGTTGATGGTCTCCATCATCGGGGAGGACTTCGCCGCGCTCAGCCTGGCAGCATCCATCGCCGACTAGAGAGAATCACAGCCGGTAAATCAGCGGTGGAAACCACGCCGGTCTCCCGCACGTCACAGCGCCCCCCTACGGTACCTTCTCCTGCTCGGTGGCCCTCAGGCTCAGGTAGTTGAGGACCTGTGGCTCCAGCACGGTGAGGGACTCGAGCAGGGCGGGGATGAGGCGGGCCGCGTGGGGCTTCAGCCGGCCGCCTGCGCTCTTACTGATCTTCACCAGCGTGTCGATGCTGGAAGACACGGGCCACTTAGCAGTTAGCACGTTAGCATGTACTAATCACAGACAGGGCACCGACAATTCAGAAACATGTCACACAGTGCCAGAGCCAGAACAAATATCACCACTAAGCCAAAGATTTTTGGGGGGGGGGGGGTACCATTGTGGATTATTTCTGGGACTAGTCCTCCCTGGTTCACCCCCCCCAGCACTGACGTGGCACACCCTGGCGACGGGGATGTCTGAAGCTCCTACCTAAGGGAGCGAACCTCAGCTACGTTGCTGACGAGCCCCACGTCCAGCAGGACGGGCAGCAGCACGCCGACAGTGCGTTGGGCCACCGCACCCGTCGACTCGCACAGCCGCACGCACACCTGCGGGACAGAGCACAACGCATCCTGCAGTTACCACACCCGGCCTGCAGGGGGCCGCGGGAAAAAGAAAAAAATCCTGCTTCAGAGAGATGTCTAACCTCGGCCACCAGTTAACATTAATAGAATAAAATAAAATGTAAACATGCCTTGCTTAGGGTCTTCAGGGTAATATCAGCTGCTTTCCGGACAGATTCCTGCAGAACGGGAGGAACGAAAACAGGCACACATCTTTTATATATATATATATATATATATGTATATATATATATATATAATCTCACTTGAAAGCTTCAGGAAATCTGACTTTTGTCCAGCTATAAATATCACCAACTTAAATCAAAGGAGTGTATATTAACGTATTTCCGGTATATTAATGTATTTCAACTACAGATGCCCTTTGTTTTACAATGGTTCGACTTTCTGCATGTTCAGTAGTCAGCATTGATTAATCCATTCCCAGGCTAGCGATATGCCGTCCGATACTTCCTGCTCATACCAGGCGATGGCAGCACCCTCCCAGCCATGCTTCCCGCCTCCATAGTGATCGCAAGCGTAAACACCGCAGTGTTTAACAATTTCGTCTGTGTATCCAAATTTTCCCAAGCCCATAATGTCTACCAAACACCCAAGTACGTCATTTCGCATTGGACCTACGATACTTTCATTGCATCAGAACGTAGCCGCGCCGTAAGTCAAGGAGCATCTGTACTGCCCAAAAAATCGATCACTCAAAAACCCGTTGATTTAATTTGAAGCGCAAAGTAAAACACCTTCAGGTCTCATGACGGCAGCTTACCTTAATGTCATCCCGCACTCTGAACAAGGTCTCCCAGATCTCAGTGAGCCTGTCGACGATTTCATCGGCTTGTTTACCTCGTATTAAGTCATTGAGAGCCATGCAGCTGTAAGGGTAACGCGGGAAACCATCACCAGTCAAGGATTATCCAATCGACAGACACGGAGACCAATTAAGAAAAAATCATCTCCAGCTGTCAAAAAAAAAAAAAAAAAAAGGCATACCTCGACTCTCGAACTCTCCACAAGTTATTGGTGAGGTTGGATATCACATCCTGTAGTATTTCTTTTAAATATTTGTCAACCTGGGGGGGGGGGGGGGGGGGGAGAAAAACATTTTTCCTCTTCAGTTATTCATGAGCAGTATTCACCAGCACTTAAAAGGGTATAAAAATGTGACCATAAGATTTAGATTAGTATTGAGACAGATGTTGAAAATGAAGGACCAATCAGAGTGCACATAACAGATTAAAAACAGCACAACCGATCTCACGTGGATTTTTACTGGTTCCATATGTATTAATGCGCTAAATGCGTTATGAAACAAGTTGAGCTTATTAACTTATAAAGCATCCTATTCAGCCAGGAAAGACCTCTTTTACTGTCATCCAGGGTGCATCCCAACCTGGGTCTCTCTGTTGCCTGGGATGGGCTCCAATACCACCATAAGCCAATGATGGATGGATGGATGGATGGCCAGCCACTTCAGAGTGAAGTGGAAGGCTGGCTGGCTGCTCAAACACCACATCTGCAGTGACACTTCCCATTCTGGCTGGGTGAGCCAGTTTCACACATGCCGTCCAGGTGATGTGTCCTCCTTTTATGTGATGCTCTATTAAGTTTTACTGCTGTGTCTATAAACGTTTCAAACAGACGATGCTGTGGAATTTATCAAAATTCTTTATGCTCATCATTTGTGGCACCAAAGTGGAATACGTCACTAATTCACAAACTGCTCAGCCTCGATGGTTTCAAAGTGGAAAATCTCTAGGTCTGTCCATCCATTTTCTATCTCCACATGTCCAATGAAGGGTTGTGGAGGTCCGGAGTTTATCCCCAAAGCTACAGGCGCAAGGCAGGGAATAACCCAGGATGGGGGGGGGGCAGCTGGAAAATCTATAAATTATCCTCAAAATGCTTTTTGGGGGTATGATCAGGAGCATGCCTGAATAGAGTGACGGAAAGATTCTAGAAAACTTACGATGGTTTTGTCGGTGACGAGGGCGTCCCAGATGCTGGTCATGGCCTGCCGGATGCCAACGTTCGGGTCAAACTGGTACCTGTAGAGTCGGGGGACCAGCTGGGGCAGGAAGGGGGCCAGCTGTTCCCCGGCCTTTGCCGCTATGATGTTAAATCCAAACGCAGCACCCTGATGGAAGACGCGTCCGTGAGTCGGTCTGGCCCGACTGGGCTCTCAACCTGAAACACATCCGCCTACGGTGGCTGTGGATGGCGGAGGTACCTTTCTGGAGTTCCACATGGCGTGGTGGTTGGCAAGGTTCATGAACTTATACACGAGGTCCGGTTGGTTCAGATCGCTGGCCAGGGAACAGAGCTCTTTATAGGTGGACAGGCCTTGACTGTGGAATAAGACAAATTGCCCATTTTGTGTGTGATCACGCGGCACGCATCAGAATCATTTAGAGAGGCCGGATCAGAGAAGATATCCAAGGCAACGTTTCTCAACCAAGTCCTCAGGGACCCCCAGAAGGTCCATGTTTTTGTCCCCTCCCAGCCACCGATAGGGCAAAAACATGGTTTGTCTGGGGGTCCCCGAGGACCAGGTTGAGAAACGGCGATCTCAGATGTTCCAACACATTTGCATTCCTTCTTACCCGTCTGGTGCTTTTCCGAGTGATCCATCCTGGAAGACCTCAGTGTCCTCTGAAACGGTGTGTCTGATCCTTGGAGAGAAAGCGAGGGCACATGTCACATGCTGCTCCTGACGGGAAGCATCCAAATGGCTTTCACAGTAACAGAATCCCTCAATTTAAGTGGCCCTATTACCCATTTGTCTATCTGTCTGCCTGTCCTACTGCCGCAAACACTGATACTCGGTATCAGTCATTTCTTCATCCTATCGCAAAACTGCTCTCAAAGATACTCCTGCCTTGATAAATTGTATTTGTTATTGAAACCTGAAGCAAAAACCTTCATAGACATGACCAGGAGCTGCGAACGGACTCCAAAAATGCACGGTATTCCCGAAGTATTCCCAAAATTCTAGTCCTCACCTCTTTCCTGTCATCAGCGTCTCCACCAGCGTGGACACCAGCTCCTGCTGGTCCTGCTCGCTGCCCAGCTCATACACCAGGCCCAGGCCCTTGGATGCCACATCCTGGCTCAGCTCTGTCAACAACGGCATCCAGAAACATGGCTCTCTCACAGGGGCGCTTGGGAAGGCTAACAGAAGGAGAGGAAGTCAGCTTACCATCAGGGTCAGACAGCACGGAGATGAAAGCGGTCTGGATTTCCTTCAGGTGGGACTACAGAACGAGAAAAACAGAGAGGATGGACTATGGAATATGATCCATGCTACTCGCCTTCATCAGCCATAACGATCCACCTCCACAACCACAGCAGCTCTCTCTACCATCCTCGAGGACCTTGGATAACCTGGCCTTACCTTGATCTCCTTGTGCTGGCTGAGCTTCTTCACCAGTGAGAGGAGCCAGATGCAGGCGGCCTGCCGCACATGGCGGTTCTGGCTTACTATGTGCTTGGCCAGGATGGTGTTCAGCACCCAGGGCACCACGTCATTGCTTCTGCCATCTGGAGGGAAGAGGGGCACTGATCTTGGGGTATCCATTCACAAGAAGACTCGCTAACAAAAAGAACTAGAGGTTTCCTTCCTCCAAATATCAACTGCAGACACTAGAGGGAGCCATGGAGCACTTTCTGTGTACCAATAAGTTTGAGGGATTCTGTTTAGAAACCAATTTGGTCTATGTCATCCATGCAAAAACCCCACCTGCAGGGCAGCAGGGACATTGCACCTCTCCTGTAAAATGATTGCCGGTATACGTGAGTAATTTTGAGCCTTTTCTGGAGTAAAGGTGTGAGATGAAGTATGGCACGATAACAGAATGCATGGTACATGGTGTCCCAATAACCCAGTTCTAACTGTGAAATTAGTCCCCGCAAGGCGAGGCGCAGTATCGATGATGCTCACCGTCCAGGGGAGTATACTCCTCCTCGCTGCACATCCAGACGTCCCGCACCGCCCCCGAGCTGGTACCCACGGCCGCGCTGGTGATGGCCTCAGCCACAGTGAACTGGAGCTCCACCTGCTTTGCCTGGAGGCAAGCCAACCCATAAAGAAGCACAACCCATTAGCACCAACCATTTAGAGAAGGGCCATCCAGTGTGAAGTTCTTATGTGTTGATCACCTTCTGCTTTAACTACTTCAAGTCGCTCTGGTTAAGGGCGTCTGCCAAATGCTGTAAATGTAAGTACTCATGAATGGTGCAAAGCAGTTGTGAATGCAGGAATCTTTTAGCAACAGGGCAACTTGTCACCTCCACTGAGTCCATGAGACCCTGCAGCACTTTCTTCTGGTGAGGAAACTCCCCGTCTCCCACGGAAAAGAAGCCAAGGGTCTGGATGGCACGCTCCTTCATCTGCAGAGGAGTGACAACATTAGCA
>JAODKL010000051.1:2669198-2685119 GCA_026780765.1 Petrocephalus schoutedeni
AGCATTAGCGACCGCAACCTTAGCATTAGCGATGACAGCATTAGCGATGACAGCATTAGCGACGACAGCATTAGCGACAGCAACATTAGCATTCGCAATGACAGTGTTAGCATTAGCGACGGCAACATTAGCATTAGCAACCGCAACCTTAGCATTAGCGATGACAGCATTAGCATGAGCGATGACAGCATTACCATTAGCGACGACAGCATTAGCATTAGCGACGACAGCATTAGCATTAGCGACACCAGCATTAGCGATGGCAACATTAGCGACAGCATTAGTCAGTGCCAGAATGCCAATAGATCGCTGTACCAACAAGCACAATGAGCTGCCATAGCAGCATGGGTAAAAGAGAGTAAGAAACCCCTGGAGGTTAATGGAGGTGGGGGGCACCTTTGTGCTCTCCTTGCCAGAAGGGATGCGGGACAGCAGGTTGTCCACCACGTGCAGTTTGGTGAATCCCTCCCCTTCGCTGGGGATGAGCAGGGCCCCGTTACGGCCGACCTCCCCCAGGGCCGTGCACGCTGCCACCGTCAGGATGGACGAGGTACTGTCCAGGAACGACCCTGTAGTACATCACCACTGACACATCAGTTAGCGAGCAAGGTTAGCAATGCTAACACGCAGGGGACACCTAATCAAACAGATATGAAAAACCGTAGCCAGAAAAGTCAAGAGCCCGAATCTGATTTTTTAAATCTTATTCTGCTCTGATAAATAGAGAAGTAGTGTGATATCTGCTGACCTTTCGTCTTAAACGATAACAGATTCAAGTGCGTTACCAATGGTCTTGGTGGCTGATGAGATGAGCTCCTCGTCTTCCTGGGGGGTGGCACGCATGTCCTGCTCCTGACTGTCCCCCATCAGAGCTTTCTTTCTGCTCAGGTACCGGCCGACCATGTAGCCCAGAGCCAAAATGGCTCCGTGCTGCGTTTCCGGGCTCTGCAGTTGCAGGGGAAGAGGGGGACCATGAGTGAAGCCAGCAAAATAAGAAGTCTGGACAATTCAGTCCATGTGGGAAAGATGCTAAATAAAACTGGGAAGAATAAAAAAAACAAAACAAAGCATACATGGGCGTCTTTCGTGATCTTTACGAGGTTTTGGACGGCCGTCTTCAGCTCGTTGCCGGACATGGTGGACACCACCACTGCGTACAGCTGGGCCGCCAGCTCACGCATCTCTTCCTTGTTGGTGTTCATCAGACCCTGCGTGGCGGACAGAAACAGAGAGCTCCGGAGGTGAGCCACCGCTTCGCGATGTCCTGGCAGGGCGAGGAAGGAAGCCTGGGTTTACCTTGATCCAGTCGATTCTGTCGACAAACTTGGGCGCCAGCTTTTGGGGACACACGGACACGACTTCCAGCAGGCAGTACATCACTGGGACACCTGCATAGAAACAGGTTTGAAGATCAGGAGTTCTATCTACCAAAATGTTATTGACATAATCTTACAATTCACACATCCCTCAGCTCCCTACTGACCCCCGATGGCAGACAACAGCTGGTGCAGGAGGTCCATGTAGACGTGCACGGGGTTGCTCTCGCCGCCCTTGGGGGCGGGCGAGGTGGGGAGGGGCTCGGGCCCCAGGAGGCTGCGGACGTAGCGGCCGATGGCGGGGGCGCTGTCCTGCATGTCGGCCAGGCTCTGGGAGGTGGGCGTGGCCCCCGCGCTGTGGGCAAGGCACATGCGCAGGTACAGGATGATCTGCGAGGGGAGGGGGACGGAACAGCTGTCAGTGCTCACGGCAAGTCAGGTGACCCCAAGACAGCCAATCAGATGCAGCAGCTTCATTAACAATACGTAATAACTATACTACTTACATTCAGCTTTATGGAATTATAAGAGTATTTATTAGTCATCCATTTCATTATTATGCAGTCAGCTATCCCGTATTTTTGCACATTATACTGTATCATTTTTACACCCACAGCACATGGACACTCCCACTTTAGTTACAGACCTTGCATTTTTATTCTTTTGTCTTTTTACTTGCATTATACTAGCATTGTATTGTATTTCCTGTATTATATTGTTTTGGGGTGTTTTGTAGGTCTGCCGTTTAGTCCTGATGTGTAAGAACCATGCCTTTGTGCAACAATTTCCCCTCGAGATAATATTTTATCTTAAATTTACCGCATACTGCATACACTCACACTGAATCGTCAATAACAGGTATACACATAAACATGCACATTGTGTGTGTGCATGTATATATATTCCAAAGCATCCGTAGAGAAGCGGCCGGTCTTGGGATACCTCTCCAAAGGCGGACGGGTTAAAGGGCAGCGTGTAGGTCCCAACTGTGTACTTGTCTGGGGTTTTCATCCTCTGTGTGGCCTGACAGGGAGAGGGTTCTGATTAGCAGTGCTGCCTTTGGGGGGTGGGGGGGCAGATCCCCCAGCACAGCCACGCAGTCACCCCCAAAGCCCCACAGGAGTTACCTTCTCCTGTATGTAGCTGACCATCTCTGGGAAGGGAGGCATGGATCTGGATCCTTCCTTCTCCGCGCCCGGGAGTGGCAGAGCCCTCAGGACGCGCTGGGCCTCGCCGTGCACCTCCTCACGCCTACGGCGACGCCAAACACCTTTAGTCTGATGACAGCCTCGAGGGCTAAGTATTTCTTCTTGGTTCCTACATCCCAGGATAGCCTGACACAGCTACGCAAGCTAACATGTGGAACACCTTGCGGTGTAAAAACGCCATGGATGACAGCGTAGGAAGTGTCGAATTGAGCATGCGAGCTTACGGGTCCCCGGCGGCCAGCAGCAGGAGGTATCTGGAAGGCACGTGGTCCGAGGCGAACACCGTGCTGGCGAACTTCATGGCCACCTGCCGCACCTGCACCTCCGGCTGGCAAGCAAACGATCGAGCGGTCTAGATCTCTCAGGCGGCACCGAACGAGACCCCCCCCGGCCTTCGAATACCGTGGGATCTAGGGCACGGTCAACTGGACAGATTGGCGCGTGCCATACCTTTCCAATGTAGGCAGCGACCAGGGCCTCCATGATGTTTAGCAGCGCCCCCTGCAGGTGAACATAGGCGCCCACCATCATGGACAGAGCCTCCTGGATGGCCAGCCTGACGTCGGCCTCCTCCTGCAGCAGGGAGAACCAGCTGAGCGTCCCGCAGACGCACCCTGCACTCGCCCCCCCCCCCCCCAGGCCTCCGCAGGGCAGCGAGGATTGGGGCGTACCTTACACATCGCTTCGAAGAACTGCTGGATGATGGCGATGTCTTTGGTGAACAGCTGCGGCATGCGGCTGAGGGCGAGGGCAGAGAGGGGGGGTTGCTTCGTTTGCCGGTTGCACAAATACAGCTACGGTGGGATGCGTATTTTCTCACGTCCTATTACTCTTTTGAGACACACCCGCACATATGGTACGGGGGCAGCCATTTACCCAAGACCCCCGGAGCATTTTTGGGGGTTAGGGGCCTGGTTTATGGGCGCAACGGCGAGTGGCTGAATGTGTTACAACACTGTGATTTGGAAGGTCGCCGGTTCAATTCCCAGGGTCAGAAGAACGATGTCACCGTACAAGGCTCCTAACCCCCAATTACTTGAGGGACCTTCTCAAAAAAATAAATAAATAAATAAATAAAACTATATATTGTGACTCTTCCTTCTACTGGAAGCCACTCTGGATAAAACTGCCATATAAGCAAGTAAAATATCAATGACTTATCTGCCAAAGGTGGGATTTGATCCGGTAACCTTCTGATCTCAGGCACAGAGCCCTAACCTGCCGAGACACGCTTTGCAAAATGACATGATTCCATTAATGCTCAGGAGGAGTGAAATCGTGGTCTCACCTGGACAGCTTCCCCACGGCAGAGTAAGCGACACACAATAGTTTTGGGTCCTGGGGGGGGTAAATTTCACTCAATGACCATTCTAGGTTTGAAACGTTACATTTTATATCACAGTCAAGCAAATATACTGTAAAAGAACCTGTTACCTCCTTGTACTCATTGATGAGTTTAGTGAGACCATTCAGAAGCATGAGGCCGAGAGGTTTGTTAGTGTCCGGACATCTGTGGAGAATAATATATATAATAATATAGCCATAATAGAGGTACTTACAGCATCCTAATAGATGACTGGAGGCAGCAGACTGCCGTGCATGGACCGGGAAACCAGGCACACTTAGATCACACCCATGTTCACTTACACGGCGCAGATGTGATGCACGAACTGCAGGGCCAGAGAACGCAACTTGCTGTTGGTGTTGGCGCCGAACAGGCCGTCGTATACCACCTGAAAAGGGAGGCAACGTGTGACAAGGACAGAGCTCCGAGTTGAGGGGGTTACCCCAGTGAATGGGCGGGGCATGTGCTGGGCAGGGGTGGGGCAATGGGCAGGGCATGTGTTGGGCTGGGGAAATGGGCGGGGCATGTGCAGGTCAGGGTTGGGGGCAATGGGCGGGGCATGGGTAGGAACTTGCCTGGATGTTGGCGGGAAAGCTCTCTGCCGCCAGTCGTGACCGCATGAGGTGGGGGAGGATCTTCAGTTTGACCCGTGTGCTGACCGGCTCCCTCTTCAGCTCCGGCTTGAGGGCGCCCCCCTGCTCGGGGGCAAACGCGGTGAGAGGCCGAACGCAGGTGTGCATGGTCGTACGATATGATACTCATAGCAAAACAGAATTAAAAACTTCAATAAAACTATAGAACAAAAAGATGGTAGTGACCTTTAAAGCTTTATACCCACCTCCTTTGTTTTGAGAGGAATGTCTCCCAAGTAAACCTTGTACATCTTGTTAATTATTAGTGGGTTGTTCCAATCAATGATGCTGAAAATGACAAAATAAGAAGAACATTAATGAAAAAGGTAAGAGAAAAGTGGATTTCAAAAGCAGCGTTCTGAAGGACACCCTGCACTCCCCTCCCACGCCCCCACCCACGCCCCGACGCCGCCAGGATACCTCTGCTTGCTCTTTAACTCCAGGTCGGCGGCCGTGGCGACACTGTGCCGGGTGTCGCTGGACGCCACCACCAGGTGGACCACGGTCTCCACCTCAGGCACCTGCTGAGCCTCGATGAACTTCACCACTCCCAGCTTGCACTGTGGAAACACGCGAGAGTCGGCGGCTATTCCAGGCGCGACCCCTGACTCCCTCAGTATCCGGTGGGGGGGGACTCAGAGGGCCGTGCGAGTGACGACAGAGGCCCCCACCTGCTCCAGCTGCTCTGGACTCCACTGCATTTCTCCAATGACGCGCTTGGCGGCATAGACACTCATGCCTGGGGGCGCCTGGGGAAGGCCTTGGCCGGGAGTTGCCCCCGCCGTGGCGGTGCCAGCCTGGGGGGAAGCCGGGGCAGGGCGGCCAGGGGGCTCGTTAAGAACAAATCTGCAGAACAAGGTGGGGTGTTATTGCCGCAGCACTGACACTAAACCAACCTTAATCCATGAGGAAGACCGTCCACCAAAGCACCAGACACACAAGGTAGCTTAATGACGGAATGCGGGACATTTACCCATAAGGCATCAGGAGAACGTCCAACATGAAATCTAACAGCAAGTGGACCGTCTTTGGCTTCTCGAAAAGGTTGAAGGGAGAGGCAACTTTCGAAGGTTCCGATGGGTATTTCATGTGGAACAAGGTCGGGATCAGCAGATGCATTAAGCTACACAACAGAAAGAGCCACCGGTCACACAGTGTCGACATCCAGGCAAATATACTGCAATCCCAAAAGATCTCATTAGACAATACAGAATGAATATACAGACGCCCCGTTTGACACTGGTTTAACTTAAAATATCTCGACTTTACGATGGTGTGGTAGCGATGCTCATTTAGCAGTCAACTCTGAGTTTAGATCTTTTGTCGGCCACGACAAGCTGTATGATACTTTCTACTGCACGTCCACCTAGCTTCCAGGCTGACCGTGAGCCTTATACCGTGTTTAACAATGTATCGTACAGTGTCTTTTTTTGTTTAATTTATTTACTGTATTAATTTATTTACTTTTCAATTACTGGTATATAGTTAATGACAGTATTCATTTATTTATTCAATGACAATAGCTACTCCCTCATAAATTTTTCACATTAAATTCGCATACAACTTACGATATTTTCCACTTACGATACGTTTGTCAAAGCGTAAGCCCACGGTAAGTTGAGGAACAACAGGAGAGGAACTCACCAGTCCTGCTGAGGCTGGGGCTTCTCCTCCATGGCGGTGAGAAGGGTGGGGGCCAGTTCACACTGCTTCGACACCTCGAGCCGGGGGTAGCCCATTTTGATGTAGATTATCGTAAAGTTCTACACGGGGACAGACAAACGCAGCTTAAATTTCTCAGCACGACACCCCATAAACCAAATGTCGATTTGTCAAATCACAGGGTAACTTGGTCATGCAAGGTCATGCAACCCTGAGCATAAATTTAATCAGGGCAGGAATTAAATCTAGGTGAGTTTTTTTATCCTAACAATCATTGACAGTGTGTGGAAGGTGGAGCTAATGTCAGAATATTTGCCCATGGTATGTTTTGGGAAGAAAAAGAACATTTAAGTACAATAACAGGTGTACTTTCACAAGTTGGTTATCTATACATATATAAATTTTTACAGCTATTCAGAAAGGACAACATACATAAACTGGTTTCTAGCTGAAATAGTTTTTTTACACTCCAAAACACTCCTGATTTTCAATACAGTCACAAACAGTACATCTAGCAATAAATAATATTCAAGACGCTTTTAATCTCTCAGACCGGGGTTAAGTCGAGAAGCGGTTTACTTTGGAGAACCGTATCAGAACTGCATCAGTACGACTGGCATTAGAACTACAGAACCACACGAGCCGATCCCTCCACACCAGGAGGCAACAACGCTTAACCAGGGCGGAACGACATAATGACAGGACAGGCGAGCCGGCTTACAGTCACAAAAGAGGCGGCCGATGGGTCTTGGTACTGCACTAACAAGGTCTCGACCGGCAGCTGGATCCTTGGTCGGCTCTTTATACGTTTGTTGAGGTGAACCAATAACTCCATTACCTATGAGAAGGAAAGACAAATCCCAGCCTATCAGCACCACCACAAACAAGCACCTGTCAATAAAACACTTTAATGGGGCAACATTTTAGAAAGCAAAAACGTGAAGCATATAGGGTATATACAGAATAAAATGCTTAAATGGCGACAGAAGGGTCACCAAGCTTCCTGCATTGCCCCAGGGCGACTTACTTTCTTTCTGACGCCCTCTTGTACACTTGAAAGCTTCAGCAGAACAGGGGGCAGGAATTTGGATATGATATCCTGCAACTGCTCGTCCGTTTCTGCATGGCCCAGGCGAAGGAACACCCGCTCCAGCTGGTCTGTAAAACGAAGATCCGCATTTTCACACCGTTATTAATCTTTCTCAGCAAGCAGTCCCGTACTGCACTTTCCCTTATGCGCGTCGTCACAGGATCGGGATGCAGAACGCAGGCTGAAAGTAAAACCGCCGACTCCTTAGCGAATCGCCGCATGAAAAAGAGAGATTAAAAGCAAAGCAACTGTCTATTTACCACCCAGGAGGTATATTCGTATTAACGCATCAAACTTAGCGTGCGATCTACGACCCTGGACCCCTAAACTAAAACCCACGACTGCATGTACTGCTCCTGCCCACTACACGATATATTTGAAGGCCCGAATCAGAAAGGCAGGGTGTTTCATGGATTAGTTCTTTTGCTTCCTCAGTTAAGATCCCCCCCAAAAGAAAAATTGTATTTAATAATAATACCATGTCTATGGGGGGGGGGGTGACGGAGGTAAGATACTAAAATAAAAAACATCGTGAGGCAGCCATGCAGCGCAGACATGTGACTGCTCCGACTGATTATCTCACAACAACGCAGCAAAATATTTCTTAAAGTGATGTTGAAACATCTAACAGTAAATAACAGCATTAGATCAGCCGGCTGGGTCCCCGCCCAGGCGGCGGTCCGTCCGGGCAGGGTGGCTTTCTTAGCTACTTGCATTAAATGCCCCCACGCTGCTGCTACGCCCGAACCCACAAATGGTGGCGGTGACACAGGGATCTGCGACGGCCAGGCGATACAAAGTATCCGGCCGCGGATCGCCGCCCGGCTGCCGGGCTTTAGCGCAGGCAGGCGCTTTCGCTTTCCGATCATGACTGTGCATTCGGCCTATGCTAGGCGGCGTGCTGCCGATCCTTCACACACAAAGTCCTCCGTCCCGCCGGCCTCCTCCTCCTCCATCCCCCCCGAACATCGCACACATTTCGCTGCCCATGCATGAGCCGGAGCCTCCAAACTGCAGTGTTAACAAAGCGATCGTGGCGTTTCTGCGCTCCCGGAGAAGGGGGAGGCAGAGCTGGCCGGTGGTAACTTACTGAGTTCATCCTGAGCGGCCATGTTTGCGGCGAATGAGCCGCACTCGGCGAACGCCCAGCCCAGCCCAGCTCGGCCCGGCCCTGCGCGGTGCTGGTGCGCTGCAAGCCACTCCTGCTGCCGGCAGCCGAGCGGAGCCGAGCGCAGCGCAGTGCAGCTCACCCCGCCTCCTCCGGGTCCGTGTGCTCCTGTCTAAAGGGCCTGAGGGGAAACGGCGACGGCCCGGGCCCTGGCTCGTCATCATCAGCACAGCAGCAGCAACAACAACAACAACAACAACAACAACAACAACAACAACAATAATAATAATAATAATAATAATAATAATAATAATAATGAAAAATAAGCTAGACTGATTATCACGCATGCCACGCGTGACAGTAACTGTTAAAGCAGGCTAAATAGAACCGCTATGTACGTATTCTTTGCACGGACATCGGCATTTCTGAGAGAGATGAGCGATTTTTTGCATGCATGCAAATCAGGGGCCCCCATGAAAAGCATATCATGTCTGGCCCCCCCAACCCAAGACCGATTCAGTTATGCTCCAGATTCTTTAGGGCCCCTGCCCTAAGTCCCCTGGCCCTCGCATGTAATCCTGCACTCCATAACCATGTATGATGATGGCTAAACGGATGGATGCACAATAATAAAATCAGCCAGGGAGGAGGCAAGTGTTGTATGAATATACATTTATCAATATAGTCGGCCATTTCAATAACCCTGGATCAGTGAAGCAAAGCACAACAAGTAATACATTTGGCATCACCTCACTGATTCACTTCTGGCCATGAGAGAGGCGACTGGGATGAACCGTCCCATGACAAAATGGCCCTATTTGTTCTGCCACTGCTTGCACTTTTTTTGTTATACTACATTTATTGCCATCTTTGTATATTAAGGGTAGCCCAGTTGAAAGCCGCAGTTGACAAAACAAGAACGAGCCAAACAGGACCCCCCCCTCCCCGGACGCACCCCACACACACAGAAATAGTTTGCGGAATCTCGGCTCCTTTAGTTTGACAGCCAGGTGGGAGCCCGCACGGGCGGCTGGTGGCGGAGGGGGCCGCGCATGCGCAGGGCGCGCCGGCCGCCGTAGTCCGGGGCAGAGCAGCTGTCAGTGATCGGGGGCTTTAAATACGCGCAGGGCATTTAAACGGCTGGAAAGCACCGGCGCTTCCGCAAAACGCCGAATAACGCAGGTAAAGCGCACCTTCGCCCACATTATATGCGTGTGCCGGCGCTGCGGGGCGGCGGCCCGGCCCGGCTTCGGCGAGCTCGGCACCGAAACGCGCTGTTTATTATCATCGCTAGCCGTGATGCTAACGGCTAACAGCGGCGGGGCTCCGGGCGGCCGCTCGGCGGCCCGCCGCCTTCCGCTCCGACACCGGCCGCGGTGCTATCGTGCCGCTTCGGTGGGGGTGGATGCTGGAGCACCGGCCTTCGGCGCAGAGCCCGCCCGCACGCACCCCGACCTCCGCAGGCCTGCGCTTGGCCGTCTTTGCCGGCCACTTACGGCCGCCATCCGAGGCGCGCTGCTCGGGATGGAGGCAGGGACGGAGGAGCAGGGGGGGTGGCCCTGGCGGATCCCGGTCTGCAGTGTCCGAACCGACCCTGGAGCCGGTGAAGTCGGTCCCGGTCCGTGTGCTAGGATGGGCTGGCCGGTGCCGACCCGGTTCCTAAGGCTGGAATGCAGGACCGGTGCATGCTGGCGTTTGCGAGAATGGAATCGTTTCCGAGCCTGGCTGGGTCGTGCATGCAGCTGATGCTGCAGTATTATTTATTATTATTATTATTATTATTATTATTATTATTATTATTATTATTATTATTATTATCATCATCCCCATATACTACGTTGTCCCTAACAGGTGATTGTAACGCTGATTTCCTAATACTCGAGCTACTTGTTACAATTTAAGTTGCTTGAACTGTCTCCCTGGGTGTTACAATGATAAACGGTTTTGTTAAATAAGCGCTAACGCAAAATTGTCACTGGATTTTTGTCCCGTTTTAAATTGGTTCTGCTCCGCTTAATTTATGTAAAAATAGATTTGGTTTGCGGTAAAAGTTGCGTTTTCATGCTTCTGGTTTTGGTTGTACTTTTGGCTGCACACAGGTGGCTTGACAATAAAACTGAAACCGCAGTGTGTTGTTTTGTTTTTCCTCAGCTGCGCATGGCTGTAGATTTAGGGGAAAGGGACGTTAAAACAACTTCTAAACCTGATGTAGTTGTTAGTTCAGCACTCTTCGCAGATTTTGTCATATGGTGCCTGTTCACGGGGGGCACTGCTGACCATGAATCAGCAGTATCTATCAGAGCATCTACAGCTTAGGTGCAGCTGTAATGCAACACAGGATACAGATAATCGGGCCCTCTGGTAGCATCCCGATATTAGAGCCGGCTTTGTTGAAGCTAAGTTTGCTCTAAAAGCCAGCGGCTACTGAAGGGCCCGATCATCTCTATTCTGTGCATTAAATTACAGCTGCAGCGAAGCCCTGCTGGCTGGTAGATCTCTAGGAGCAGGGATGGGCAGCCCTGCCCTATGGCCGCACAATGGGGAAACTAGCTTTTAAATGCCGTCTTTCAAAAGTGAGACTCGTGAGATGATTACCTTGTATGCTGAGGGCAAGTGGTCTTGTCTGCAAAACTTTATGTAGCGCAGGAATACCTTCGAAAGTATGAATTTCACTCATTTGATTAGGCATTCTGGGTAAATGCATGCGTTCTCCTGGAGTTCTGGGGTTTTCTGAGATGGGAGTGGAATCCCGCTTTTGTGTTGATTTCCTGCTGAAGTGGTCGGCCTGCCTACCTGGGCACCTTGCACACTGCCGCCCCTGACCGACTAGCTCTCGGGCTGCAGCTGGAAGCTATTCGTGTGCCGGCGTGGAAGAACTTTATTTGCCATACAAAAGAGAAACGCAAAACCAGTTATTACCCGTCAAATGGATTCCTGTGCTTTGATTGAAACCTTTTCTTCCTCTTTGGATGCCTACCAAGTGCTTCCTTTTTCCCCAAGCCATATTCAGGTTTTTTTTTTTTTTTTTTTTTTTAAGTTGTACTCCTTTAGTTATTTTCATTTGCAAAGCTCATGCAATTGTGTATCTTCTATAATACAGTGAACCTGAGAACCCTTTCAAAAGGCTTGTTTGTGGGCAGTGATTACTTTCAGCTAATCTGCAGTTGTTGCATGGGCAGATGATGGGTTAATTAGCTGCATTAGTCATCAGAAGTGCGTGCCTTCGCAGGCAGTACTGCAGTAGTACTCTGGCTCCAAGCTTCAGTCTGTTGTTGCTTAATTGCCCTTTAAAATTGTACTTGATGTGAGCTGCTTTAAGAAAAATGGTAACCTGAGATCAGAAATGTTTGTTCTTGTTTTTTGTTAATCGATGACCTAGTAAAGCTTAAAACACCTGAAAGTAGAAATGGGCATTAGCTGGGAAGAATTTTTGTCTTTCAAAGATGGTACACTGTCAGAAACTAGGGTACCAATTTGTACCTTTGCTTGTCACTGTGGCTGTACCCTGGAGGGACTGCCAGTTGTACCCTACAGCTGTAGGTACTTGTACCTTTTAAAGGTACAGAAATGGACTATGAGGAACTGTTTCATACCATTGAGGCTACATTCATGTTGTTTGTACCTTGGGGATGCATTTTTGTACCTTTAAAGAGTGCAGTTACCTACAGCTAGGGTACAATTGGCAGACCCTAGAGGGTACAGCCCCAGTGACAAGCAAAGGTACAAATTGGTACCTTTTTCTCTGAGTGTACTTCTAGTCTATATTTACTTCATATTGAATTTCCAGTCAAGTGCTTGCAGTAAAAGCCGTGATATTTAACTATTTTGATATTTGACTCTTTCCCCTGCCCCCCATTTATTTATACTTTAGTTCATTTACTAATGTGTTTTTACTTGACCGTTAACAGCATACTTATAAAACCTGTATGACCTCAACCTTTTTTTTAGGCAGCTGTTTTAGACTTTGTTTGGGACACACTGTTGCATTGTTTCAGTGATTTATAGTGGTGTGTCCCAGTGTGCATCGCAGAAGCATCCAGTTAAAGTCCTGTGAGATCTTTATGGAGTACATGTACAAATATCCAGCCTTGGGGAGTTTACCTGCCGTTCCAGTTTGCTACCCGCTCTCCAGGGCTACTGATTAAACCTCCGCATTGCTCTACTCATTTAACTTGAGCCTGGGCGTGATTTCTCGCCTGTGTAAATACTGAGGCCCTTTGTGTCCTTATCGAGGTACCACTCTTACACTGACCAAAAACCGAGAAGATGGCATGAATGAAATAGATATTTGGGGGGGAAGCTGTATATGTTGGGATTTCACTCCTTTTTTTGCCTTCCCCTTGCAGTTGCAATGCACATGAGGATTGCATTGGCTTAATTTTAATAATGTAATATAAATTTAACAGTTCCTTGGAAAATCTTCATATAGAATTCTCGGGAGGTTTGCAGTGTTTTTACAAAGGAAAGGAAGATGCTGGTATGATTGTAGAGCATGCACAGCCTGTGGTTGTTGGTAATCCCTGCCATGTAGCCCGAGCCGGGGCCCTGGCCACGGCCGCGGTGTACGTGTGTGTGCCGTGCGCGTTCCTGGGCTTCCGAAACCCCCCCTGGCCCCACGCTGCGTCCGCTATCACTGTCCCAATGCAGCGCTTGTGTGACGCGGCCGGTGCTGATCATTCGGCCCTTTACTGCCCTCTTGTGGATAAAAAAATTAAATGAAATAACCACACACCTGTGAACTGTTTCATATAACTGTGATTAAAAAAGCATGGTGTATGGGATTGCATGTTTAATCTGTAATTTTGCATAAAATTGAAATGTAGAATTTTTAAATGTGTGAAACATTTTAAAATGTTATCTGGCAGGCTTTTTTTTTCTGCTAGTAAACTAGTGGCAGTAAAAGCACTGAATTACAGTCTGGGGGTGATTCCTGACGGGCGTTTTAATGTTCCTTCTCTTGGTCATGAAAACGGGCCGATGCATTTTATTAGAGGTTGGGTAAATACTTTTGATTATTTAATAAAACTGGAGGTACTGTTACAGATTGATGACTATTTTTGTCCCCTCGGCTGTGTGAAAAGTCTATATTGTTGCTGCTGGTTATTTATGACTTTTATATTGAGAATTTGTGTTTAAAAAAAAATAAAAAATTAATAACTTGGTTGGCAGACTTAACAAGTAAGTCGATTTTATAATTCTTGATAATGGCTCCCTTGGTAGTGTAGTATGGTTCTTTTTTTGTTTTTTATGAATTCACGATGATGATGATTCACTATTCACTGCTATCTTGTCTCTAGAGGCTCGATCTTTTTGTCCTCGATGTGCACCTTGCTCTAGTCTTTGGTGGTATTAAGTAGAGATGGGAATGAGTATTCGAGTACCCAAAAGTGCACTTGCATACTCAAATGTACTCCATGGTGAAAAGACGTATTCAAATTCCCTCTATAATGTGCTTCAAATGAGCATGTTGCTGAATGCAGCGTGTTGCTTGCAACACATTGCCTGCAATAAATGTTTAATGAGAATCTCAGTACAGGTAAATTGATACAGGATTGTGTGTACTTCTTTTCCTCATGGGATAAGAAACTTGGCTAGAACAGATGCACAAGAACCACATTATATTGCCCCAACTTGCTCTCTCTGCGATCCCCAAGAGTTCTTAAGTGCTTAAGTACTCTTCTTGCCCTTTTAAAGCACTGTGGTATGTCTGGAAGGATGACCGTATGAAACATTGAGGTAGGCTTGGTTGACAGCTACTCTGCTGTTGACCTTTTTGCCTGATGTCATCTTGGTGTTAGCCTGACTGTATCCTCGCCACTGCAGGGCCACGTGCGGGCACCATGGCGGGCACGGAGGCAGAAGCCCCCGCCAACCCCGCCTGCAAGATCATGACCTTCCGGCCGACCGCAGAGGAGTTCAAGCACTTCAACCAGTACCTGGTACACATGGAGTCACAGGGAGCTCACCGGGCCGGCCTGGCCAAGGTACCAGTTCTGCCGAAACCCGCTCTCGTTCTCAGGGGCGTAATGGCAGCCGGTGATGTAACGGGGCCTTTTATGTGAGAAATGGATTTCAAATGGTGACTATACTCGTCCTCTGTGGGCTTGTGTGTCAATTTTTCGGTCCAGTCAATTCCCATATCTTTGTGCAATTAGTCATTTTATATTCTGGGTTATCATTTAAAGCACAACGGTTCAGCACTGGAAAAATACCACTTTAATTCTTCCCCCTTTGCTACCTTTTTTTTTTTTTTTTTTTTAATCTAATCTTAAGTGGCCAATTAATCCCATTATAAGTCTGCTTCCAAGCTCGGCACTCACAATTATCAAAGGAGCTGTGAGGACTGGCACATACCTCCTGCCCTGTGTGCGCCGTTGCTTCATATGGGCTGCAGGCTTCTTTGAGGCCTGGTGGAACACGTCGGCCACTCGCTAGATTCACCCCATGGCGCGATGCCGCCTTTCAGACAGTAGGTGTCACTGTAGTGCAAGTAAGAAGAGCAAGCCTACTGTCTTAATGCCAAGTGGAAATCAGGGTGTTTCCGCTGGGTCACTACTATATACACCCAGAGTGGCACAGGAGGGAGGGTTTTTTCTTAATGTATATTTCAAATGTGTGTCTGTTTAAATCACTACATCAGATGCAATAACAGAGAATTCAGTATTTGTGAGTTCTGGCTGAAATTGAAAGCCAATATACATGCACAAAGACTGGGTTTGACACCCGTGTTCTAAAATATGCTATGCATCCATCTTCTAACTCTAATCCTGGGCAGGGTCGTGGGGATGTGCTTAACGTGCAACTCCTGTTTTAGATTATTTTGATGCTGCAGTGCCATCTGCTGGTAAACATGTTGCTACAAATGCATAGTAAGCCGTGGGCTTTATAACATGGATCAGAGTAGGTCGACTGTGTATCTGAAGGTGCCGCGTCCCGGCAGGTGATTCCCCCAAAGGGCTGGAAGCCCAGGCGCAGCTACGACGACATCGACGACCTGGTGATCCAGGCGCCCATCCAGCAGATGGTGGCCGGCCAGTCAGGCCTCTTCACGCAGTACAATATTCAGAAGAAGCCCCTGAACGTAAAGGAGTTCCGGCGTCTCGCCAACAGCGACAAGTGAGCCGCCTCCCCCGGCTGCCTTCCTCACCTCCCCGTCCCCCGGGACTCCGTTTTGTTCTGACACGCTGAGCCGTCTTGAAATGTTGCCTCTCACCTGGACAGATACTGCACGCCCCGGTACCTCAACTACGAAGACCTGGAGAGGAAGTACTGGAAGAACCTGACCTTCGGCTCGCCCATCTACGGGGCTGACGTGAACGGGACGCTGTACGATAAGGTGTGTGTGTGTGTGTGTGGCCCTGCCAGAAAACCCAGAGCGATCAGCCTGTGATCTGGGGAAGAGATTACAGTTTGGGTTTGAGTGTTATCTGCATTTGGCATTTCACAGCACCGTTTTGCAGAAGGCATAAGTCTGTTGGGGGGTCTCAGCCAGTCTGCTGCCGGTTTATTAAAATACAGCAGACAGTCGGCCGGGGGGGGGGGGGGGGGGGGGTTGGGGGG
>JAODKL010000051.1:2685129-2709608 GCA_026780765.1 Petrocephalus schoutedeni
TTCTTGGGGTATCACATGACTTCCTGCAGATCACAGACATGCTGCAGCTGAGCTTGATGCAAGATGGGGGTTGACACTCATGCATGCAAACCTTGTCCTTATCATTTTGCTCATGCTTGACACGCTCTCTCCTCTAGGACGTGGAAGAGTGGAACATCGGGCACCTGAACTCCATCCTGGACGTCATCGAGGAAGACTGTGGCGTTTCCATTCAGGGTGTGAACACGCCCTACCTCTACTTCGGCATGTGGAAGACTAGTTTCTCCTGGCACACGGAGGACATGGACCTCTACAGCATCAACTACCTGCACTTCGGGGAGCCCAAGTCCTGGTGAGCGCTTGACGACCTGGCATGCTGGTGCCGCGGAGCCTTGATGAAGCTATCAGAGAGTGTCAAGTTTACCCTGCACTCACAGCATGATGGTTAGGGACGCAACTGCGTAATCAAAAGATCGCCGATTCGAGTCCCCGACCCGCAAGTACTGTCCACAAGCACTGCTCCCCGGGTGCTCAAGTAGCTGCCCCTTGCTGTGTCACAGTGTCACATGGGTTAAATGCAGAGGACACATTTCATTGTTGCACACTGTGTGCTGTGGTGTCAACAATGACATTCACCTTTCATTTGGGGGGTCGTTTGTAGTCTAATCTAGATGTGTTCATGGGAGTTGTATTTATACAAACATGTTCTGAGGGCAAAACAAAAAATGGTTGGTTTAGTGATATAGGTCTCGTCAGAGGTCAGACCAACCAATCAGATGTCTTTGTCCTCTTTGCTCTAGTTACTTGGACCCGCCTCCTCTGCAATTTGATTGGTTATCTCTCTAAACCAATCATTTTTCATTCTGCCCTTAAAAACGTTTGTATAAATAAAACTCCCATAAACACAGTACCAGTCTGGACACATTTAATGTTTGTCTCCAATATTAGCTATGCTACTCGCCTTATAGTAAAAAAAAAAAAAAAAACCACCAAGTGAAGTGTTCAACAGCTCAAAATTTATTCAAATTTTAGACTTTTCAAAATAGGCCCTTTTGTTTCAATTACTGCATTGCAGGCGCTTGGCATTCTTTCAGCCAGCTTCCAGATGTTGCCTCCTGGAATGCTTCTCCAATAATCCTGGAGGAATTTCCACTGTTTCTGTGTGGCCACCTTGCTCTTCACAGCGCTCCATGTTTTTCCTTGTACACAAGATAATACTTGCTACACACCGTCAAGATGTGCTTAGGGTCCTTACCTGGCTGCAAAACAAACGATTTTCAATGGACATGTTCAGACTTGTGGTACTTCAGACAGAATGGTACTACATATGCTCTTCTTCCTCATCACTGTTGCATGTTGTAAAATGCATCTGCAGAAACCAAAACCATTCCTGTATTTTCTTGTAGTAAGAAATTACGCAACCCCCTTAGTCTTCCTGTTTCTAATCCTCCGTTTCCTAAAAGTGCTTGATGTTAAGGTGGTAAATTGTCCACTGGGAAAGTTACAAACCCAGCTGGTATCCGCATAACAGGAAGCAGAGGGTGGCTTCAGTATTTACTTCTGTTGATGCTTCTGAATGAGCCTGCAGCTGGTGTTGATTACTATCACAGGAAATGCAACCACTTTTCAGTGTCTTAATAACAAAGCTTGGAATAGCTGGAATTCTCTCTGAATGTATTGAGACGTATCAAACCATTTGGCCGATGTATGAGGGAACGATGCTACTAGAGAATAATGAATTCCACAAGCCTCGCCAAGAGCAGCAGATTGCCCATGGGTGGTTACTCTATGAACTTTATGCTGTAAGGTGTCCTCTTCCTCCATTCCCTTTACATTCCCACCACGGTTTGCTCATAACATTGAATCTCCTGCCTTTACAACCAGTCTAAGGAAAAACCTCATGTGACCTTGAAGGATGTTCACTCCTCTGTTGTTTTTGGCTTCTGTGTTTGCAGGCAGGATGTGTACTGTACTGCACTGCACTGTACTGTAGGGTTGTTTTACTCTGTTGTTCAGGAAGCCTTGTACAGTTCATTAAAAGTCTGGGCACACTTGTACTTCTGGTCCCGCCATCTTGGTCCCACCTCCTCTAGTTGACTCCTCTACAATCTGATTGGTTATCTCTGAACCAATCATTTTTCATTTTGCCCTCAGAATATGTTGTAAAACTCCCACAATCATAGAATGTACAATCCTAGTCTACGTCTGGGCATAATTAATGCATTTGTCTCTATTTTAGCCATGTTATTCACCCTATAGTAAAAGGCCTTGGGACAGGGAAGTAATGCTTATCAAATATTACAACAACCAAGAGAAGTGGCCAACATCTCAGTTTTCTTCCGTTTTTTTTAATTTTTCTCTGGCACGATATGAGAGCAGCGGGAAGGTGGGTGAGCTCAGACGGGGATCTTGATTCACCGTGAGCTTGGTCTATTTTTGCACGCTTACTCTTGAAAGTGGCACTGGCACTGAGACCACACCCTTATCGAGATCTATTTCCCGGTAACCCCCCTCCACCTCCGGGTGCATCCATGGATTATCTGCAGGGCTGTGAACGCGCAGGATGCCGAACGGTGCCCGTGCCGGTCAGCAGATGGTCTGATCCCACAGCCAATTAGCTGACTAAACAGTGGACAGCGAAAGATCCCGTTAATGAAGATCCTGCAGGATTTATGGGCTTCTAATTCCCCCGACGGCCCCTCCGTCAGCACGGACGTGAGCTGAAGGTGAACCAGACTTCCGATTCCCGTCTTCCCACGCCAGATCTCTGTGTGGCGCCATCATGGTCCTGGTGTGGGCCAAGCTGGTGCCGTTTGGCGCATCCTCCGTGAAGGGCAGTGCCGTCTTTAAGGTGTGCGTTTATGTGCTGCTTGTTGTTGTTGTTGTTGTTGTTGTTGTTGGCAGCGTGTGTGTGGCTTTGTAGTTATTACAGTTTGGGGACCCAAAGTCATCACAATGTGATAACCTGCTACTTTTTACCTTTTGTAGGGACTTTATCAGTCCTCACAAGGATAAATTCAATTATATAAAAATCTGTCTGCCATCAAAAAACTAAAAAATGCCAAGTCTCATTCTGTTTGGTTACTTATGGTTAAGGTTAGGGCTGGGTTGGGGTTAAGGGTGTCATCAGGGATCAGGGTTATGCCCATAGGAATGAATGGCGCGTCCCCATAATGATAGGAATACATGGACTGTGTGTGTGTTTTAGCAAGGTGACTGACTGCTAAGTGATAGACTAGTATCCTGACCAACAACGCACCCTGATGTTACAAGCAAAGCATTCTGGGATAGCTGGCAGTTGTCACAGATGCTGTAGCACGGTGTTTCTCAGCCCAGTCCTCAGGGATCCCCAGACAGTCCGAGTTTCTGCTCCCTCCGGGCTTCCAACACGCCTGTACCCAGACGGCGTTATTGATTGACAGGTGAGCCAGGAGAGAGCAAAAATGCAGGCTGTCCTTGGGTCCCCACGCATTGTATTGAGATCCTGCCGCATTAATGAACAGAGCAGACCGAAAACGAAGCAGCGAGTCCGGACTCTTTGAGGTGCCTTAATGGGGAAACTCGCCACGGCGGAAGCCGGAGCTAATGCCGATTGTCACGTCAAGTAGAAAACAGAAAAGGGGGGAGGGGGGGAAAAAAAAAGAATCGCGATGACTAATGGTGGAACATTACGCCGTTGAAGATGATCGTTTCCATTTGCCGAAGCCTGGGGGCATCCTGAAGGAATCCATTTAAAACGCTTCTCCGAGACAAATGTGCACAAAGATACGCCGGCATTAATGGCATTCTAAGTGAATTGTAGCCCTTGTTTAGCAATGGCGCTAGGCCTCGAAAGCAAGGCATCCCTTAATATTGGACTGTACCGAATTGCCTAATGAGGTTTTATTGTCTTTAATGGATAGGAGTCATTGTATCTGTGCTAAGAATAATGGTGAGTCCAAATGGTAATGGGGGTTTCAGCAAGTTTCTCAGCCCTGCTGTACTTCTGTTCTGCAGGAAGTTCATAGTTTTTTTTTTTTTATTTTTTTTTTAAAACAAGTATAGTCTAGTAGGGCCCTTCTCCCTGTAGTTACAGTGACCTTAAATGCATATACAGTGCTCACAGAAAATCTTGGTATGGTTGCTTAATTCAGTATGTTGCAGATTTACTGGTTTCATAGCGGTCCATAACAAGCAATGTTTAACATCTGCACATATCTTTTGCACAAACATTTTCTTCTTAAGTGTCGTAATTTTTTGGACTCATTCAGTTCTTATTTTGCTGTTAATTACAACTGTAGTCATTGGCTCCCAAAGGTATACTCAACACATGTTAAACATATGTTAAACTATTTATGATAATAGTTGTTGCTAATTAAAAAGCTTGAGACTGCTTGTCAGTGACCTTTTTTTAACTTGCAATTGCTCTTTTAGGACTATAATTTGGGTTTCAGTTTATTACTACTTGAATGTTTTACTTGGAACTACTGGTTCTTTCTAATATACGTTATGTAAACATGAATGTAGTAATGATTTTTGTTGTAAAACCAATAAATTAGCAATATATTTTACCAAATTAAGCAAGCATCCCACGACTTTGTGAGCATCGCGCATATTTTTGGGGGTTTACTGGTTTATGTATTGAATGTTTTTGTCCCGTGTTCTTGGTTAAAATGATGTGCACTTCCTCTCCTCACCCCTAAGGGGCAGCAGACTCCAGCTTCTCATTCCTTGGAGCGACACCATCCACCTTCAGGTGTCAAAGTCTCAGCAGGTTCAGTGTATTAGTCAGCCAGGAAGGTATTATCATTCCAGATGAGGCTCTCTGTTGTAGGCACTGTTATGTTCTTTTCTTTTGTCTTGGGGGCGGGGTGTCACATGGCTGAAGGTCTTGCCGTACTGAACAGGCTGGTCTCTCCTCTGTCCTCTGTGCCCCCCCCCCCTTTTTTTTTTCCCTGGTGGGACAGTGTCCAAAAGTGGGAGAATGATCACCACCGCGGTGCGTGTAATTAAACCAAACCGCAGGTGCCTGCCTGGTTCGGCATCGGCCCTCCTTAGAAAGCGAGTGAGCTGATTTTTTTGCGTCTGTATTATCTGTCTCTCTTCTGGGCGTGTCATGCTTGGATGAAGGGTATGAAAATTAAGGGGGAAATGGCGCAGTGCGTGCCTGAGGTCGTAACCGGAGGAGTAACCGGCGTCATTACGAGCAGAGACAAAGCGCTCCCTTCCGTTTGGGAACTGGGGTTAAGACTGACAAAAAAAGGCCTTTAGCTGATTTTTTTTCATTTATTGATTTATTTATTTATATTTTGATATGGAGTGTGCCGGTTCCCATGACGTATATTCTGTAGAGGAAAAGGCAAGCTGTCAGTGTTGGCTGACCCGTGAGCATGGCCTTGGCGTCTTGCTCCATGTCCCTGACTGTCTGACTGTGTGATCTCGCCTGGTTGTCCGTTTGGCGTCCTCTGTTTGGGGCCCTTCTGGAGAGGGGCGGGGGGGGTGGAGGTTGGGGGGGGCTGTCTCCGCCTGCCCTGGCTGTCCCCCGCCTCATTAGTGCCCTTCAGCCTGGCTGTATCTGCCACCCCAGACAGTCCTCTGCTGTCTCTTCTCCCGGCAGCTTGTCTTGGTGTAGTGTTGGAGGTGGGTGGGATGGCAGGAGTCGCCCCCCCCCCCCCACCTCCTTAGGGCACCCATGAGCTCCCATGGCCAGTCTTGTGCTATGCTGTCATCTCCACAGCTTAATTCTAAGAGATGATTCTCATCAAAAGCTGGATCGGATCGGAGCGCCTTGGGAATGTGCCGTTTCCTAGTTTGACTGGATGAGCATAGTGTAGATGAGAATGTTTGTTTGCTTGGGGTTGTCAAATACTAAGGAGGCACATAAGATGGCTAGTCAAGGATAGAGATCGATTTTCTAGGTGACGGAGGTGGGTTCCTAATTTTGGTGTAATTAATTTCATCATGCTTCTAAAAGCTAAGATTTTATTTCATTAACTCATTGTTCATTCTGCTGTCCATGAACGAGGACCCTGGGTGGAGTCTGAACGGTAATACTTTTGGGGTCATTTTTCTTGTTTGTCCACTAGAGGTCTCTCTTGTATTTTGTCTCTCCCCTCTTTAGGCAGAAGTTGCGTGTTAAGACATGGTGTGTATATATTCTTTGCTGCTTGACTTATGTATAGTGTGTTCATCAGCTGTTGCATGCCAATTAGCAGAGAGTGATATTGCAAATGCAGTATGTTAATTAACGGTTTAAGTAAATTGCCGTTTTCTGTCATCCAAGTCTCAGAAGGCAGGTTTGTGATCATGTCACCTGCCATATGACCTTCAGCTAGAAGAGAAATTCACTTTGCCTGAGCTGTTGGACCTGCAGCCTGCTCGGTGAAAGTGTGCAAAGGTCACAGCTGGTTGTATAAAATGCAGTGTTTCAGTTCTCATTTCCCTGTGCACAGCTTTCACTGTTGACATTGGAAACCTGATATTTTCAGAATTTTCTGAAAGCGGCATCATGTTATACTTCTACAAGAAACCAAAATGCCTTAGGTCCCAGATTGTTAAATCTCCAGAAAATTGCTGAAAAAGTTTAATTTAGCCATCAAAGGTCTTTAATTCCCAAAACAATGCAATGGGCTACTTTTATCCCTAATCTGCAAGGCTCTGTTAAAGGTCTAGAGGGGAAGTATTTTGACCTTGGTTAATGGCTTTGGAACCATATAGAAATTTGATTAGCACGGCCCTTTCTGTTTGCGAGTTTGTAGACTGATTTCGGTGTTGAACGCTTCTGTGATGTGCCTTAGAAACCATACGCTGTTCCTGCCTGGGATGAGTTATTGCTGAGAGCTCAATGCCGCACTAGGGCACTTTATTTCCTTGCTTCGGGACGTGGCACCCTGCAGCGAGGGTCGAGGTGGGCTCCTCTCATCCCCGCGCTGCCCCATCATTCCCGGGCGTGCTTTGTCGGGTGCATTCTGCTCCATAGAACAACCCAGCTTTAGCATTACCCGACCTTGTGTGTGACAATAACAGTGATTACGGGGACAGGGGTCGGGGGGGACCTCTGCCTGAGGGGGGCGGGCTGCCATGAGTGGGAGTCCTTTTGCTTTGACTGATCACTATCATTATTGTGATAAATAACGTCACAACTGCGTGTGCGGTGCCTCCTAGAACCCGAGAAGATGCTCTGCTCTCTTTTGCCCTCCTTTGATTTATTTATTTTTCCCCCCCCTCAGAGCTGTCGATATTCTGTCTGTCAGCTTGGGGTCTGCCCCGCATTGGTCCGTCATGGGACACACGAGGCAGCTGCCGCTGACGGCCCACGCAGCCGTGTAAATCCCCCAACACCCACCCCCTCCAAAAATGCAGACCTAGGTGAATAATGGAACCCAAGAAAATCACACGTCTTGATGCCTTGGTGCGTCTGGGGCTGATAGCGCCATCTGGTGGCGTGTAACTGCCCTTCCGCAAGCAGCTCTGCATACTATCTACGGTATCGCATGGTATTGAAGGCTTGTTAACATGAAAGCGAGCGGTGAAGGTCTGTCTTGGAAAGCAGACTCTGTAATGTCCTGTTTATGAGCGGCGGCAGGCCTGGGGGGTTAAGCACGGCCTGCTACTAACAGACAGCTTTGACGCCGACACAATGGACGGTTTATTGGAAACGGCGCTTGCTGGTCTGCTTTTGTTGTGATGCTGTGTCTGTTCTCCCCCCGCAGGTATGCCATTCCCCCGGAGCACGGCAAACGACTGGAGCGCTTGGCCATCGGTGAGGACGCCCCCCTGAACTTGAGCATTCCTGTTCCCCACGTGTCCCACCGTGTGGCTGGGCTGTGCTGTGCAACACTCCCTTGATGGCTGTGTTTGTGTGTGTGTGCGTGCGTGCATGTATGTGTGTGTGGGCAAGCAGGGGGGCTGTTATCGGTGGATTTCATAAATATAGCCCCTGATTGCGGGCTGTCCGAGCAGCTCGCCTGCTGATATATGAAACGATTCTTGAAGCCGGCCTATTTCCCATGATCCCCTCCTGGCGCTGTAATTATCCCACTCGCTCTTTACGCACCAGCGCCTTCGTCTCCGCCCGTCGCCGTGATCGCGCTTGACCGCCAAGCCGGCGAGCGTCATTTCCAGAATACGCCGTCCACACTCCTCATATCTGTAGCTGAATGCTGTGTTCTGCTCTGGTCGAATCAGCCATGTTATCCATCCCCCATATACTGCAGATTGCAATACTGTTTTATAATAAGCTGTCAAAGCTGTAAATTGGCAGTGATTCTGGGATGGTCCCCCCCCCCCCCGTACCCCTAGTAATTCATATAGGAAGCCAAACTTATTAGCCAGTGTTATGTTTTGAAGTATTTGATTGACGGGGGAAGCATTACCCTAGGGACCAATCAGTTTCCAGCTGGGGCCACTGGCCCCCACCCCTTGTGCACCGAAAATCAAAATGAAAGCTGTTGTCCCAGGACCTGTAGTCCTAAGTAGATCCGGTCCAACTGAAAGGACGTGCTTTTTATTTCATTTAGAATTCAGCCTGCTTATTATTGGCATATATATCCCAGGCCTGCGGGCGTATACACAGTAAACAGCCACACTGAGCAAATAGTGATGTCTGAAACAGAATTTCGAGTGAGTCGGCACCCCCGCAGGACCTGTGGGAGTGTGGTGGGGTGGCCGTTTCACTATTGGAAGTCAGTCAGACAGGTGAGGGTGCGGTGGGTGTCAGAGACGCACTCTGATTGTCACGCATTAATGGGAAAATGTGACCATAGATTTATCATACTGGTTTAATCTGGAAGCAGGAAGGATTCCACCGCCTTTTCGCCCCTTTTCCCCCCATTTACATTTGATCCATTAAGCGGACGCCTTTATGTAGAATCGCATTCCTTTCGGAGACGGCAGGTTAAGACCGTCCCCGGCGCAATGGGGGCAGTAAGGGTCTTGCTCAAGAGCCCAATGGTGAAATCAGCCGGCTGACCCGAGAATTTCAGCCAGTGTCCTTCACATGGTCACATGCATAGCGCCCTAACCCGCTGAAAAGCATAACGTACCTGTTTTTAATGTCACACCCATGAAATGGAAACCCTGGCAGCACGGGATCCTCCTGTTAAACACCTAACCCGTAGAGGCTTAGTCTTGGGTTTCCTCCTTCCGACCACGGAACCCTCTCCTTCAATTTGAATTTTTTAATTGGTTTTCCTTCGCTTGAAGCCGGGCTGTCTTTCTGCCGTCTCGGTGCCGAAGCCAAGACTGGATTCGCATTTCCAAAAAACACAGGCAGACTCTGCCTTTGAATGAATGCTCTTTTCCGGAAGGCTTAAGCCCTCCGACGGCGTGGCTGCTTTTGTTATTTAAGTTGGGGTAGAATAAAAAAATAAATAAAATAAAATTTTTAAAAAGGCTCCTGGCCTCGTGTCCTGTTACCCCATACTGGATTAGTGGTTCAAAAGATGGATATATGGGTGGATTTTTCCAAATTTTCATTTAGATAAATTTTACCAAACGGTGACTAATTAAGAGTTATGTACTTGTCATATGTTTTAGCCTGAGACGTGGATTGGCGTAAACCGATATACCACCAATCTTAAATTTTTATTCCCTTATTAAAATACTTAAAGATAATAAACGATGCTTAATTAATACTTCCCCATTTCTATGGCAGATAATTAATAGCAATTGAAGTTTCTTCATAGGCTGATATCTTAAACTCTTATAGCCCTGGGGCTGCGACACTCGTCTGTAACTTGAGCGCGCAGGGGGGGTGCCCGTCTCCGCAGTGTGGTGGCGGGAGTGTCGCGGGCCGTGGGCGGACTGAAGAGCACTTCTCCACCTCCAGGGCCCGGTTAGCATCTGCCGTTACGTTGCGAGCGGCCATCATGCCAAAGGGAGCCACTCGGCGGCAGTGGAAAGCCGCGGCCCGCCAGTCGCCGCGCCAGAGCTTGTGCCAATAGGTGGGATGGCTTCATTGCAGCTGCCTGTTTAATTGGTCCTCATGTTGCCATTTAAATTGCATTTAAGTATCAGCTGCAGTTTTTCAAACCCTAGACATGTGAATGAAGCTCCCGAGCGGGAGGTTACTTTCTAAAAAAAAAAAAAAAAAAAATCGTTACAATGTATTTGCTGTGGTCAGGGGCGTCTTTTTGTAGGGCGTGATTTTAGGGTTGCCGCTTTCAGTCTGAAGACCACAGCTACCAGGGTGGCGACATTTAAATTTGCCAGTGGGAGGTCTCCCGACTTTCTGGTGCGTGTATGATAATATGGCACGAATAGGAAGTGTATTTGCTTCTGTGCCTGTGATCAGAAGGTCATTTGTTCAAGCCCGGCTTTGTCAGAACAGTCACATGCCCGAGGGCCTTTGAGTAAGACCTTACACCCCTTTCACTGTGACCCCTACCCCCCCAACTCTCGAGTGAAAACTAGAATTGTCCCACAGTGATTAATAAAGTATCTCCATTTATATAAAAATATTTTAACTGGGCACCCCTGGAAAAAACCCTAAATAAGGTCTAGAACGGCCTGTGACTACGATTTAACAGATTGTATGGCCTACAGCTTGGTTGTTCCTAGCCCCTGAAATTCTCGCCCTGTACACCTGGCGTGTTGATGCTGACCAACTCCAGTACCGATTTTTATCCTGTGAATCCTCCCAATGAATATAGTGGATGTGGTTTTCGTATTTATGGTGCTCTGATCTTTACCCCGGTAAATGCAGTCCTCAGCTGGCACAAATATGACCTAGCGGTCTGAACGATGGAGGTGTATTGTTTCTCCGAACATCGCTGGCAGTCATGTGATTTAAACCCATTTACGTCTTAATTTATGGCTCCGTGAGACCTGGGGATACCTAGAACATTACCTAGAATGAGGGTAGAATGGTGGTCAATTAAATGAGATGACACTGGGCGTCTTTGTAATGAGATGTTCGGTGTTATGAAGCCCATTGACCAGTCCAGCAGCCACCTTCCGGGTGGGCTGTTTTACTGCTATTTAAATGTGATTCCGATCCTTTCTGCTTCCTTTCAAGGCTTCTTCCCCAATAGCTTCAAAGGCTGCGAGGCCTTCCTCCGTCACAAGATGACCCTGATCTCTCCATCCATCCTGAAGAAGTACAGCATCCCCTTCGACAAGGTATCTGAGAGGCCCGCGCCCCCACGCTCTCTATCTGCGTGCTGTTTTATTTGCGTGGGACTTGATTTTAGGCACGTCATCCCGAATGCTAATGCGAGAGATCCTCCCACACATCTGTGGACCAGTACACACTCTCCGCCAGTTTTAATTACGTTTATTAATATTATGAAATATTTTTAAATGACGTAAAGCACAAGGCTAAACCTGAAGTAAAAGAAAATTCTCATTTAAAATCATCCATAAAGAACTATTAATACCATTAGACTGTATAAAGCTTAATTAAATTCTTTGCCGCTTTAGAAATAATTGTTCATTGCAGAAACAGATTTTTCTTTTATTCTTTGTATGCTTTTTTTTTTTTTTTTATTTGCCCTGGCAGTGCAGAGCTTACTCTAGCATCCAGTGTGGAATGCAGAGGAAAGTCTGTGTGTGTGTGTTCGAGAGAGGGAGAGAGGAGAGAGAGAGAGACTGCGTTTTCGTGTGTGAGGCAGGGCATTACAGTGCCCCCTGTGCCAGTCCTCCCCCAGGCCGCACTTGTCCCAGCTTTCCTGGACCGCGGCTCTCCGCTAGCTCCCTCGCTCTCCCGCCACGTCGCCGCTGCCAAGCGCACCTGCCAGCCGCAGCTGTGGGTTCAGTCAGACCGCGCCCGGCCGCCTGGCTGGCAGCGAATTAGACACGGCACTGCCCCTCCCGGTTAATGAATGTTAGGAGTCATTGATCAAAGTCAGAATCGTGTTCGAGCCCAAAATTAGCCAATTAAATCATTCTATTTTTTTTTTTTTTCCCCTCCCACCCCTCCTCTCCAAGGTGCGGCGTTGTTTGGCCGGCTGATGATCTATTAAATTCACGGGGAGTCCACAAGCAGGGCCCAAGTTGTGGGAGGAGGGCTTCTGTCAGACTCGTAAACGGCCTCTTCTTCAGTTGTCTGCTAAAGGCTAAGGAGCAGTTAGCTTCTCAGCTTGGCAAGGCTGAGCGTGCTCATGGCAAACCCACCAATCGGGATGACTGTGGGCGGGGCTTAAGGCCCTTCAGTCTTTGTGCCAGTCAGCTGGCTGTGCTGGTCCCTCCAAGAGCCCCTCATCTGTCACTGCCGGCCCAAATGACCAAGTGAAGAATCGCGGGGCGTTGCAGGGGCCTCGTCGCCCCTTTCGCGACGGGAACCCGTCTGCAGGGCTTCTCCATGCCAGGTTGGCGACACAGGCGTGGCCTCTCTGGCTAACAGCCGTTCGCCTGCAGGACCGCGGTCTAAATAATGTTTATTTTTTATGCATTTATCATGTAGTAGCTATGGGAGACTGGGGTGTCCTCAGCTTGCCTGAGTATAATTACTAATTAGCAGTTCGTTTTAAAGCCGTTCCTGCAGCTGAGAACACGTGCTGTTCAATTTATAGCAAAGCCTGTGTGCTGCGCCTCTAGGGGGCGCTGTGGAGTCGTTTTCTGCTTACCCATCTGTCGCTTTGTGTGATTTTAATGCTCTCATCTGATCTCATAGCTTTAGCTGGAGCTGGAGGTTATCCACATCCGATGACTTAAATGTCTACAGGGGGCTAAAATGTCTACGAACATGGATGTTCTTTCCTGTTCTGCAAATTCAGATCTCTTGTTGTCTTGAGTGGGAATGGCTGCTTATGGCTTCTAACGGGCCAATCAGCTTGTTGCTTTGGTCTCTCGTTGTATGGCTAGCACGTCACGCTTGCTTGGGGAAGCGACTGAATGCTTTTTTTTTTTTTTTTTTTTTTTTTATTTATTTTCTCCAGGATTTTTAACCGAAGCAGTCAGTTTTGCTCGGTCATTTTCTAAATGCACCCGAATTTTTTTTTTTTTTTTTTTTACTGGGGCAGCCCGGGATAAGTGCCTTATTTAGGACCAGAACGACAGTGCCGCATAGAGCTTACTCACCCCAGCGCACTTCTCCCAGCATGCTTGGAGTTGCAGTGAGTAAGGAGCCGCTCCGCGCACTGAGCTAACAGCCGGCCGGACAGGACCCCCGTCCCCCCCCCCCCCCCCCCCCGCCGCATCAGCCAGCCTCAGGGTGTGCTCCAGGCTGATAAGCGGATGGGGCTGCCTGAGCGCCTGGCCCACAAAGGTGCCACCCGCCGGAACCTTCTGGACCCCTCGGCCTTTCATCTTCCTGGGGAGAGCCGGGTTGACCCGTGTTTTTAAAGTTACTCGCCGGATTGAGACTTGGGGGGGGGGGGCTTGAAATCTTCACGTTCCCGATGGCTCGCCGTGACCGGAAGGTGTGTGACTGTGTCCAACTTGGGGCCTGCAGATTAGGCAGGAAATGATGCTTTGGCCACTTACAGGCTTAACCCTTTTCCCGTGATAATTTCCCCATGTGAAATTTGCCTACCCTTTAATGATGCTCTGGGGTCAGACCCCAAACACGGGATAGGGGTTAAATAAATAGTCCAGTATAAAATGAGTTTCTTTAGGCTTGTGTGTTTAACCAGCTGGCTGTTTTATGGAAGCCCACCGTCTTGTCCGCATTAAAATAATGGGTGCAGTGGCTATTTGCCAAATGCCATCATCCGTTTCCTGATATTTTCTTGGAGTCTCTTATCTGCTTTTTGCCCTAAACAGGACGGACAGTGGTCACCCTTCCCTCCATACAGACAATATATATTTTTTTGTATGTGTGTGTGTGTGTGTGCGCGCAGTCATGTAACGTCCCCCCCAATGTGGTGATGAACCTGTTATTTTGACCTTGTAGCAGCATTTTTTAGTCCCCACAAGGGGGAACTCGGTATTATAAAAATCTGCGATCAAGAACTTAAAAATGCCGAAGGTCTTGTATTTGGTTTGGTTACTTATGGTTAAGATTAGGGCTGGGAAATGAATGGGAGTCACCACAAAAGGGAGTGTGTGTGTGTTTGGGGCGGGGGTGGGCTTACATAGGTCACATTTGAGAATCAAAATGGCCCCAGTTTGGTAAAACCTGACATTTCCCTACATTTGGGAATTTTTCCCTTACTTTTCTGTGCATGCAATCAAATAAGTAAAAACGCCAAAAGTCTTGTACTGTATTTGGGTTGGTTACTTATGAGGTTAGGGCTGGGTAGGGGTCAAGGGTGTCGTGACTGGGATTAGGGTTTTTCCCCATAGAAATAAATGGAAGGTTCCCATATAGATGGGTAAGCGAGTCTGTGTGTGTGTCTGTTATAGCCTGACTGATTTTTAAACATTGACTCCTTATGAAAGGCAAACGCATTTTAAAGCTGCATTTCATCTATTTAAATCCAGTGCGCCCTGACTTTCACGCTAATTTCACTTGACTGCAAACCTAATGTGGGGGAGTAGGGCAGGAATGCAGTGAATACTTAACTAGGCCTGATTACAGTTGTATTAATGTGCCCTGATTACGAGTCCTCACATTCAGGAAAATGCAATTATGTTGATTTACTCTTCCATGCATTTTTTTAATTTTTTTTTTAACGCTTCTCTATCGCACGATTTCTGTCCTGCTCCTATGATTACAGTCCTGAAATGCCACCCGTTAACCTCTAGTAACCAACCTGTATGACGGTCTTCCAGATTACCCAGGAAGCTGGAGAGTTCATGATCACCTTCCCCTATGGCTACCACGCCGGCTTCAACCACGGCTTCAACTGCGCCGAGTCCACCAACTTCGCCAGCGTGAGGTGGATCGATTACGGCAAGGTGGCTACTCAGGTGAGTTAATGCAGAGAAGCGTAACATCTCATGACCCCGTCGCCTTCGAAGGCTACATTCCAGCTGTGTTTATTATTTTTTTCCCTCTGATCTTACCCAGGATGTCAGACATACAAAATCATTTCTCTTCATGTCAAAGTTGGCCCCGGTCTCCTGAAAACGCTTGGCTTTTGGGCTTCGGTAGCCTCTCCTTGGCTGTAGCAGCCTGGACCTCGTTGGTTCCGATTTTTTACATTTGCGATAAATAGCTACCTGGCAGAAATTGTGAATATTTGAGTTTCTTAAAGGGCCTGGTTTAATTTTGTGTTTGTGTGCAGAGGTGTGATTTCATGTGTCGTGTGACTGCCAGGGACTGAGCGTAACAAAACAAAGTTCACACCAAAAATAAATCCGACTGCGCTCTTTGGAGGCCGTTTACTGCTGGTGTTCCTTGTCTTGTTGGCATCACTGAGATGTTGCAGGAAGTATCTGTTATGCTTTGATGCCTTTTTGCCTGCAACTGATGTTTTATTTCTGGGGTGTGAGCGTTTCCTACTAACCTTAAACGTTTAAATGCAAGGCCCAGACTGTGATCCCTGAATTCAGAAAGAGGTCAGAATTTGGTAGGTTACGTTTTTAATTTGTTTTTTTTAATGCGAGAAACCATTACTATTCTGCTTTGTCCGGTATTCAATTTTTACTATGGCTTTTTTTTTTTTTTTCCCCTCCTCCTAAAATTGACTAACTGACAAAGATCAACCATCAAAAGGCCTTTTCAATCAGTTCTAAGATGAGCAGGCAGTGAGACTCGGATGCTTGATCAATAAAATATGAAAGCTGACTTGAGCCGAGGGAGTGTGCGGGCATGGGGGGGGGGGGGTTCCGGTGTAGCCTAGGGAACCATACAGGACTTGAACCCCAGGCTTCATATTGAGCCAAGCTTTGAGTCTAATACCACTACTCATGCCCATGCACAGACTTGGCTTAAGGGCTGTCAGTCACGGAGAATTCCGTTTGCGCCCCTATTTCTCTATAGGGATGATCGTGGTAATGTGAAGCCGTACCAGAAAGGAGCAGTTTTCCGGCTCTCGTGTGAGTCAGAGGGGGGCGGCGAGTTCCTACTGGGTCACCAAAGGGGACCCTTACCATATAGGGGTGGAGGGGACACTGTGACAAAGTGACAGTCTCCCAGTAACGTACCTTGGCCTCCCATCAGTCCAGCTTCAACGTCAGTCTGGTGGACCGAAGCCCTCACAAATGCGCTGGCTTTCCCGGTAATACCCTGCCCGCTGCTAGCCCCGCCCCCCTGCCGCCGGCACGGAAACGTGGTGAGGGGGGGCGAGGCGCGTGAGCTGATCCTTCTCATCCCCCGTCATTAGCATTGTCGACCCGTGAGCCGCCGCCCCTGAATGGGATGTATGGCCCTCGACCGACGCGGATCTGCGGCACTCCACACGGGCCGTAATGTGCAGGGCGCTCGGCGGATAAGGCCGCGGGCAGCCATGGAGCCGCCGCGTTGGCAGGTATCTGTCAGCCCCCGTGGCCGTCTCGGAGAAGTGATGCCGTCGTAGGGCGGGAGGGGGTGGTGGGGGGACTTGGGGTCCGTCAGGTGGGGGCTCACGGCCAGCGGTGGTTTTGGGGGTACCCCACTCCTGGGATCAGGCCGCACTTATGATCGAGACCAGCTTTTCCTTTTTCGGCCGTACCCTGGCGGAGTGGGAGTCCCCGAAATCGTCCCTGATTTGGGAGCCTGAGATTCCATCCTGTTTTCTCCACGGGCTGCTACAGTTACCCCCCATCCCTTAAATCACGATCGGGGGGGGGGCAGAGACATTTTTCAAGAGTGCCGTTGATTCGATTGCTGCACCGTGAGGTATGTTTTCAAGGTTATTGACAAGCAATGAAACCAGATCATCTATGGAATTTGTGTCCCCTCCCCATAACATTTTTTAGGGAGTAGCTGTCACATAAAAAAAAAAAGCTGTAAACAAAATAAGTGACATTATTTTGTTTTCAAAAATCATATATCATTTCTAAACTGTCTATTTGCTGTTAGATATTGCTGTTTTTGTTAAAAGCCCAGCTGTGCTCCCTCCATGGTGATGGAACCTTCCGTTTACAGTGCTCAATGTGTGAAGGACTCACATGGACACGTGAGCGATTTGTTATCATGGAGAGCCCCTTGGGTGCTGTGTGTGCCGCATGTGTACTGTGTATACCGGTAGGTAGGGGGCGCCATTTCCCTCTGTGATAGCGGGAGGCAGCAAGAGTATGCAGTCACACTGGCACGCAGGGTGCCATAAACTGCACTGGCTTCAATTCCCAGAGCCGCCGGTGGACGTTTTGGATGCGATTTGGATGCAATTGTGCCCCCGTCTCCTGGCCATGCCTGGGCTCCTTTAAGCTCTGGCGGATTCCTGCATCGCATCCTATTTTCCTGACCCCTGGATCCGAGTCCCAGTACCATCAGGCAGAAGAGGGAATAAGAGAACTGGTGACTTTTGCCCTTTGATATTACTGACAGGTAGCTATTAGGTCCTCATTCTGAATCAAAATAGCGTGAAATCAGCATTTACAACTCGCCGGGTGAGATCCGGTGTGACAAACGACGCCCCCCACCCCCACGAGATTTACCGAACGTCAGGAAGTACAAAGATGACATTTCTCCAGGTACGGTGTCATTAGCAGTGGGGCTAATCGCTAACAAACCCACCCGCCCCCGTTCAGTTTTGTCTGAAACCCCCCGCTGCCCCCACAGCGCATACACACGTGTGACGGGCTCCCAGCGGACCTCTCTGCCAGCATCCTCTCCCACCTCTGTCCGCCTCCTCTGATCCATATAATTTGCCATTTATAAGTGCTCAGGTTGGATCAGACGACTGTTCCATGGGTGAAAGGAGAAGCCCCCCCGCCCCCACCCTCGGAGGGACACTGGTGCTCAGATGGAAGACGTGATAGATCTGTTTTCTGCTCCGTTCGGTCGCTCCGTATCAGGAAACTGACAGGCCGGTAAATGAAATTTGCCTCGGATTTGTTTGGGGATGCCTGTACTGGCGTCTTCCATGTCGCCCGGAACACTATCCAGTGTCCGCATTATGCTTTCATTTGCCGGCGAGCATTTACATTGGACAGGACTAATCCTGTTAAGACACCCACAGACTACTTATACAATGCCCACACCATCTTATTTTATTATTTTAGTAAAGGCCTCTTCTGTAATATCGTTTTCCCAAAAAAGGATGAGGCAGGCTGCATCGTGACCGACGACTTGATAGTTTCTAGAGATGAACGACCCCGGGTTTTACCGTGCAGTTTACCGCCTCCATTTAGTCCAGATTCAGTGAGCGTTTCAGTAGGCAGTGTCTCTAACGGAGGTCGGAAGTCTCGCCATAGTAATTAGAAAGTGACGTTAATTGGTCCTGCTTTTGTGTGTATTTTTATTTTTTATTTTTTTGCATATCTTTTGAACACTGTTATTCACAACCTGTAATTAGAATTAATTTTCTCAAAGCACAGAAGAAATGTTGTTGTTTTTTTTTTTTTTTCCCTCTTCTCCCCGCCCGATTCTGGACTCGCCTCTGCGCTGAAACAGCGGGCCGCTCGTGAAAAGCCCCCATAGCTTATATCCATCCAGGAGAAATGGCCTCCTTTCACAAAGGGACTGCCGTTGTCCCTCCCCCAGGCTGTTGTCCCCCCCTCCCCCCACAGTCTTATTCACTTCATAGGTCACTGAGCATCAATATATTGGCCCATGTCCAACGTGCATGATTGAACGTAAGGTGGCACTGTGACTGTGTGGATGGTGTTGTGCCGTTTGCCAGCTTGTAGGTTTGATTCCTGTCCTTCATCCCTGTGTGTGTGTGTGTGTGTGTGTGTGTGTGTGTGTGTGTGTGTGCGCTTGCCTTCTGATTGTCCCTTGTCTGCCTGTGGCTGACCTCTTGTACTAGCTGGGACACAGACCAGGCTCACCGTGACGCTTTGTCTGAAGCGGTCAGACGACATGGATGCATGGGATGGATGGATGGCTAACAGGGTACCTATGGCTTATCGTACTCCCTGTGTGCATTTTTTTTTTTTTTTTTTTTTTTTTTGGGTCCTTGAAGTTTAACAGTTGAGTGTGAATAACATGGCTTTTTATGGGCTTCCCCATGACATGGTGCCTTTTGAGGAATCCATTGGGTCCTAGTCCGCCTTATTTAGGTGGCCAGACTCCTGCCGGAATGAGTCCTCCGTATAAACGACAGGTGTGGGTCGATTGTGCTCTCCTGGAGTGCAGGCGATAAAACCGGGCCTGCATTTATGATTCCGCTCGGAGGTCTGCGTTGCTGTCGGCCTTATGGATGATGTGTGTTTTGGCGTGTTGGTCGCTGCCCCAGGGTTCCGTAAGGACGCCTTTGTTCTCTCATTTTTTAATACCTGCTGACGGCGCGCCCAGTTGTCTCGTTCTGAGAGCTTGTGACGGGCAGCATCCATGGATGTAATATATGGACCACATATAAGGCCCGCATGGTTGATGGTTGCTGTCATCCAGGCTCTGTGCATGAGGGAGGGGAGGAGCAATTATTATGCAGGCTGGTTAGCAGCAGCGCTCACCTGGGTGCTGGCCTGAGACTTCCGTGGTCTGGCCAGGAGCCAGATCGTGAAAATCGCGAGGGACGGTCAGTCTTCTGTCCTTCAGCACATCGAGCTCGCCTCTGTGACAGCGAATGAGTGTCACTCCCTTGGCACAGTGACCAGTAGCCATGGCGGCTCTTGGTTGAACATTAAGCGCTGCCTTTTTGTCATCTTTTTAAGCTGTGAGAGGAAAGTCTCAGTATAAGCGTTTTGTGGAGAAACGGCCGGGATGTATTCCAGTTTTCATTACTCCCGGGTACACCTGCTTCATATTTAATCTGCTCCGCTGGTACGTGCTGGCTGCCATATATGTGTGTTTGTGTGTGTGTGTGTGTGTCTGAAACTGTTAATGTTGGTAATTGTCTTTCTCAAACCACTGAGTATCATTGGAACTGTGTGATTAAAACTGACTATTGCATTATTAGGAAGTAAGTCAGTGTGTACTTGGTCCTCGCCATTCGTAAATCTCGTGACTTCAGGCTCGTCCGGATCCATTCCTGATCTTAATCGGGTTATGCATGGATGTGGATGCAGATCCGTTTTAATGGCTTGGGTCAATTCTGGCGCCGTGACCTGCGAGATTGAAGCTGCACCTTTGCCCTTGTGTTTCAGTTCCTTGGTTAATAGGGCTGTCTGTTCAATTGAGTTTTCACAGGGCCGTGGCACCATTTGATCACCTCTTAGGAGCATGGATTTCTTTGGCTAGGTATGAGGTACTTCCGTCACTGGGCGGGATATCATGTCGTGCTGAAAGGAGCACTCCCCCGACATCCACATGGAGTCACGCTCTCGGGACAGCTGGTTCTTCATGACTGGGGATTTTGTTCATTGAGTCTGGGATGAAGGGGATTTCAGTACCGTCTGGGAACGATAGTATGTTGACGGGAAGAGGGAAGACGACTCGAGAAAATCCATCTTAAACCCCCGTCGTGTTTCATACAGCGCAGATGTTTATTTTCCTGTTCCTTCCAGAACTGGCCAACATCTTCACAGCATTGAAGTGCTATGAATGTATTGAGACGTATCAAACCATTTGGCCGATGTATGAGGGAACGATGCTACTAGAGAATAATGAATTCCACAAGCCTCGCCAAGAGCAGCAGATTGCCCATGGGTGGTTACTCTATGAACTTTATGCTGTAAGGTGTCCTCTTCCTCCATTCCCTTTACATTCCCACCACGGTTTGCTCATAACATTGAATCTCCTGCCTTTACAACCAGTCTAAGGAAAAACCTCATGTGACCTTGAAGGATGTTCATGCCTCTTGAATGAAGGCTGTTGTTTTTGGCTTCTGTGTTTGCAGGCAGAATGTGTGTACTGTACTGCACTGCACTGTACTGTAGGCTTGTTTTCCTCTCTGCTGTTCAGGAAGCCTTGTACAGTACATCAAGTCTGGATACACTTGCTTTTAATGCATTTGTCTCATTTAGCCGTGTTATTCACCTCACAGTAAAAAGCCTCCAGGCAATGAAGTAATACGTATGAAATATTGCAGTGATCAATAGAAGTGGTCAACATCTAATTTATCTTATTTTGCCCTCATCAAAACCGCCCCCTCCTGCTTAGATGACAGCAGTGCAGACTCTTGGCATTCTTTCAACCTGCTTCCAGATGTAGCCTCCTGGAATGCTCCTCCAGCAGTCCTGAGGGAGGTTCCACGAGTTCTGGGCACAACACCGTGCGCTTGCTCTTCGTTCCAGTTCATCCCTAAACCGGTTTTATAAGCTTGAAGTACTCAATCTTTCTTTGTTCACAGGATAATGCAGTACTGAGATAATGACCCTACGCACACCAAGGTTATCTTGCTAAAAAAAAAGAAAAATAGGTTTTCCAGTAGTTCTATCCAGACATTTGACTAGTATGGTTTGTTGGTGGGGACGTCTTTCTCTCTCTTCCTCCCCCCAACCCGTGTACTGACCGTACAATACAAGACCAAATAATTGTTACAAATGTGCATAGAAGTTTCCTCACTCGAACATCCTAAAATAATAATTAAAAAAAAAAAAAAAAAGGTGGAGGCATGTTAATGAATTGTGACACCGTGTGCGGTGACATTGATGGGAAGGAGATTGGCACCAGGTGGCAGCAGGAGCCCGGACCCCCCCCCCATGCCCACCCGGGAGCAGGAGCGGATTGATGGCATGTCTCAGTCTGTCTTGTCCCGCTACGGCTGAGCTGAGTTCTTCCAGCTTCCAGATTGCAAATCCATGCACCAGAGGTTCTTCTGAGAGAACGCTCTGTCACCGTGGTGCGTCTGGATGAGCGCTATGCCACTGTGGGGGGCGGGGCTTAGCGAAATTAGAGCCTGTGCCAGTGTGTGAGAAGCCCGGGTGTCTGACAGCTGATCCCGCACAGACACAGGCCACAGTCTGGATGACCACCAGTCACGACACCCTAACCCGAGCTTAATCCTGACTACCACTTCCATGAGATCAGAGTTGCCCATGGCAGTGACTCAGTGGAGGGTGGGGGTGGGGATTCAACTAGACGCTCTTTCTCTGAAAGGCACTAGGGGGCGCTATCACGGAGCTGCAGAGGGCGGATTACTCGGCAAGGACGCTTATCTCTGTCGATGCAAGGTCCTCCCGGGTCAGAAGACCTACCTAAGCGTATCTAGAGAAAGCCGAATCGAATCAATACAATTTGCGCCGTCTGTAAGACACGACGATATTGAGTTCCATAATGATGCCGTCAAAACCTAGCTAATGGAGCTCTTCTCGTATTACCTATAACATGACTTTGTGGTACAAGGTCCATTTAAGCGAGTTTGTTCCATTTGCAGTGGCTCTCCGTCAATGTGGCCCAGGGCTGGAAGTTTCCAAGTCTCAAAATGCCTATGAAAGACCCATCATGAACCTTCATACGCTATGGGTCATTTTATGGGATGCTTCAATATTACATTTGAAACATGCTTTACAGCAGTATTAGAGCTCAGCCTTTGACAGTAGCCCTTAATGTATATTTAATAATTATATAGCACTGTCTCATTTGGGATCTTTGGCATAATGTTGTAGGCAGTAATGGAGAAAAACACTTTGCTGATGGTTACATGCTCATTAGTTAGGTATCAGAAAAGGGGAACCCACTTTTTTTTTTTTTTTTAAAGTAATTACATGTTCAGTGACATTTGCTTTACGTTAAATATTGATTTTCCGGTCTCAAATTCCCTCCAATGCTAGTGGTGTAAATTAATACACTATATTTCTTTCGCAGATTTTATATATGCACTTTAATATTGATGGCTGTACTGATGGGGAGTGAAAACCGTGTACTGTCTGGTCAGCGAGGACTAGGTTGGGAAACGCCGTCGGGTTGTATCATTATTCGGTGCAGCCGTGAGTTGATGTTGACGCCCAGCGACCATGCAGATCGCATTCATCCAGAACATCCGGTCTCCTCTCCGGATTTTTAGGCTTCCAAATGGCAGGTCCGTTTTGTGGATATGACCGCCTCAGTGGTGTCACTACATAATTTTAACTTAGAGGTCTGAAATGGAAATGTTAATTCCCAAATTTCACGCTGAAGGAAATATGCTACAATACTTAATGAGCCCAACGACACGAGTTTGCACACTGAGCCCCGGAGCTGCTGCTCTTGGGCTGCTGACACTCGCCTTGGCCTCTGCTGATATTCTGCCCACTGAAGTTACAACAGTCTGATTTTCATCGTCCTTCTTTTTGACGCACCTCTTCCAGACAGGCCAGTCAAAGCCGCCTGGCATGCTGGCCTGGCTCCTGCCTTGGGGGCGCCCTTTGCTGCTCTCCCCTAGGCGGGTTCCTGTTTCTGGGCCTCCCTTCATGTTGGGGACGCCAATGGGAACGCTCAGTCTCAGTGCCCTGGGGAGCTCTGTAAAAGCCCCATGGCTCTCGGCCACTCGCCGGCCTTTTCTTCAAACGCTCCCCCGCTCTTACTTCATGACTGAAAGCCTCTCCATCCATGGCAGGCCTCCCGGCCGCCCCCTGAAACGCTGCTTTTCCTCTTGCTGGCTGAAAGCCTCTCCCTCCACGGCAGGCCTCCCTGCCGCCCCCTGAAACGCCTCTTCCTGGCTGTGCATTTTGCTTGAACACAACTCTTTTCTCATTATTTTTCTTCTTTCCCCTTTGTCATTTTCTGCCCCCATCCGATTTGTGTTACCATGCAGCTCTGTCTAATACCTATTAAGGGGGCACGTATTTATAAGGGCCTGTACCATTACGGTGGTGTTCCTCATTTCAGTGCAGTGGCCAGTAATCTCTAAGTTCTGCTGGTTTCTTTACTGCTAACCGCAGTGTTAATCTGTAAGGCTCATCCAACCCAGAGCGCTACAGATTAAACGGTTATAAATGTAATTATAATTGCTAATTTGTTGTAATTGTGTGTTTTCAGAGATGTCTGTGTATATGGACAGCACATGGAGTTAGCAGTTAGCAGGAAAGCAGGAAAATTAGCAGTTTTGGTTTACAGCTCTGCACAGCTCCCTGACTGTCAGCGGTGTGCTTCACCTAATCCAGCTTGTTTGAGCGCGCACGTTAATGCTCGTAATTATTCAGACGTTCGTTCGTTCTCCTATGAAGCCACTCCTGTAATTAATCGGCTCAACATCCGCCTCCGAGATGCGGAGAATAATCTGGAGAGAGTCTGCAAACTTCAGTCAGGTGGAGACTTGTATGCACTGTGTGGGTAAATAATTTCATGCGGGGTGGGGGATGTTAGTCGGACAAGTAAAGACCCCATCCTTCACTTTAAGATAATTAGGGATGAGAATAGGCTGTCATCTCACCCCCCAAGGAGAGTGAGGTGACCCCCCCCCCCCCCCCCAAAAGAGTCCATTTCACAATATTAAAAGCATAATAAATCTGGAGGTGGTGACACTGTTATTGAGATACTTTGAATTGTTTGCTTTATTGCACCGGGGAATAATATTGTGCCATTTCAGATCGGCAATGCAGTGGAATATATCATTATTACCGAATCGGATGGTGGTTTCCCCACCTTGGCTTCTTGACTACGCTTTGCCACGCCCCCCCAAACAAGGTGGGGAAGCTTGGGGGTGGGTCTCTGCTTTGCCACGCCCCCCGGATGTGGTGGGGAAGCTTGGGGGTGGGTCTCTGCTTTGCCACGCCCCCCGGACGAGGTGGGCGTGAGGTGATGGTTC
>JAODKL010000051.1:2719325-2748771 GCA_026780765.1 Petrocephalus schoutedeni
GGGGGGGGGGGGGGGGGGGGGGGGGGGCATTCAGCCAATGAAAATCATAGTTAATGCTGAGTCTGTCTTTCATACTTTGAATGCAGTCATCAAATTGTGGTCATGGGAAAGTCAGGAAGAGAATAGGGATTCAATTTGGCATCACTATGATAAGGAAGTGATTGGATTAACAGTGGCTAGGGAAAGTGATTTAATTAGCATTTGCTCTTGTGGGAAGGCCCAGTCCTCGTCCTGCCTCGTCCCTGTCTCGGGATCCTCGCACTCCTTTACATACACTTGTACACTACCTTATTGGGGGGGTGCCTTTTAGTTCAGTGTTTCCCAACCTGGTCCCCAGTCAAGGACCCCCAGACGGTCCACATTTTTACTCCCTCCCAGACAGTCCATGCATTTCCTAATGATGCCATATGGACTGTCTGGGGGTTTCTGAGTTTTAAAGTGTTTTAGAATATAAAGGCAGATAAAGAATCACCCTTAATTCATATTTCAGCTGCCTTTCGATTAAAGGGTGTGTGTCTACACTGTATGACATTATTTTGCTGTTCAGTCAACAATTGTTTCGTTGAAATGACTCTGCAGATTCCTTACATTATTATTCAATTTTCGGCACTTCGTGATTTTTCTTGTTTTTATGTGCCACTGTTATTTACATGCTTGCAAATCCCTCCTGGGAAGTGAAACCACTTTAAGCCTGATGTTTAGCGAATGTACTCTCTACTGCCCTCTACAGTGCACCTGCAGTAAGGACATGGTGAAGATCTCCATGGACCCATTCGTGCGACGCTTCCAGCCAGATCGCTATCAGGTATGGAAGCAAGGCAAGGACGTGTGCACCATCGACCACACCCGGCCCACGCCCAGCTCCACGCCCGAGCTGCAGAGCTGGCTCCAGCGGCGCAAGAGACCCCGCCCCCCAAGCAAAAGGTGGGTCGCCCCATTCCATAAGCCTGCCAGTGCGAATATACAGCAACAACTAGGGTAAACCAAGAGCTCGGAATATACCATGTAGGTAAGTGGGGGGTGGGGGAATGGAGGTGTTGCTGATACATGACATTGGCTTCAGCTGCTTAGCAGTTTTATCAGGAGCCTCTTACAGTGTCACCCGTTTATTCAGATGGATGATCCAGCAGAGAATTTTGGTCTGAGTACGAGTAGCTGGGCAGCCCCTGGAACTAGAAGCCTTTGTGTTATAAGCCTGTGAAAAATTGCAGGTTGATAGCATAGCCGGGACAGTTTCTTGTAGCATGGAACAAATCCCTGAGAGCACGGCCGTGGGCTCGGTTTGGATTTGACGTTATATCTCATGAAGCATGAAGTGGGCTGATCTACAATGGAGGACGGCAGAGTGCGGGTTAGAATTAGTAACAGTCGCCTAAACTTGGGACGTGGATGGATTTAAAATATTTAAGAGAATTTTGGAGATATTTAAGTGAAACTGTTGCTGCTCTTTGATCTCTTGCATTGCCACATTTCTGGTTTCTTTAATGGATGAAGAAAGCCTTGAATCTGCTACTAGAGTTGCAGAGATGATGATGGAGGTGTCTGTGTATTTAGAAGTATTGGCCGTCTTCTGAGGGAGGTCTCTCCAGCTAAGCTAGGTCCATCATTACCTGTCCCTCAGAGTTCAGCTCCCTGTATCTCTGCGGGCTGCACTAATGTTTTTCCCCAAAAATAAGCCGTTGTGTTTGGCCTTTGACTAGCCTTGGACTTGTTGAGTAAACTAGAATTCCTGCTGACGAATCAGAACCTGAATGAAGTGTTTTTGGGGGGGTCAGAAGGGCCAACATGGGAGAGCAGACCTGGTTCTCTTAAAGTCCTGTGGCTTCTTCTGATTTGGGGGCCTTCAAGTTAAACAGTCCCAGTGTATGATTATATAAGGTAAATTGATAGTTTATTTAGCTGGTTGGGAATTGGTGGTGCAGAGGATTGGAGGTATGAAAAGCACTTGTTCATGATTCGCTTGCTTAGGCTGTGTTTGTCATCGACTGAATCATGGTATCCGCCGGGTAATGAGGTCGCTAAGCTAAATGCTAAGTTGTAGCGTCAATGTAAGCGGATTGCGTGCCAGGTGATCCAGCTCATTCTCTTAGATTCCGATTGGCTGCTGCCTTTCGCTAGATGTCTTTTGTAGCATGTTCTTGAGCTTGATAACTTCCCCTGGGGGCATGGGGCTGCAATCTCCAAAGTCACTCCCCCCCCCCCCCCGAGGTCTGACAGCGGATGGTGTATTTATTTACTCTCTTGAACACGTAGCTTTGTTTGGGGTGGGTGCTGCTTTTTTATTATTACTGTTGATATAAACAAGATTTTGCTCAGGGGAAAATGCAAGAAGTCAATTAAAAATGACAAAATCTTTAGATACTTTAGTTACTCCCTCAAGTCAAAGCTGAGGAAAATAATTGTCCTTCCCTTAATGGCTTAATCCCCCCATACGAAAGTCAGTGAAATATCACAGAAGTGTATGCATCTCTCAGAGGTGATGCTGAGACCTAAACATCCCTGGCCTGATGGATGATGGGGTGGGTATCTCAGTGTGTTGAGATGATGTCAGTCAGAGAGAAACTATATAATCCATCTGTCTGCCTGCCGGCCTGTTTATCTCACTGTCTGCCTGTTGCCTACCTGTGTCTGTTTGTCTGTCTGCCTGCTGGCCCATCTACCTGCGTCTGTCTACCTGTCTGCCTGTCTAACTCACCGCCAGCCCATTTGTCTGCCTGTTTGACTGCCACACTGCCAGCCTGTCTGCTGGGCTGTCTGCCTGTATGCTGGCCTACCTGTCTGCATACGTTAGCATGTTTACCTCACCACCAGCCTGTTTGACTGCTATACTGCCGGCTTATCTGCTGACCTCCGTTTGCCTGTCTGCCTGCCTGCCTATCTGCCTGCCCACCCGCCTCCCTGCCTACCCGTCTGTCTGTATTTCTGTCTCTGACTGTCTCTCTCTGCCCGCCTGCCTGTCTGTCTGTATTTCTGTCTCTGACTGTCTCTCTGTCCGCCTGCCTGCCTGTCTGTCTGTATTTCTGTCTCTGACTGTCTCTCTGTCCGCCTGCCTGCCTGTCTGTATTTCTGTCTCTGACTGTCTCTCTGCCTGCCTGCCTGTCTGCTCACCTCACTCTTAGCTTGTCTGTCCACCTGCCTGCCTGCCAAGTTCCCAGCAGTAACCCCAATTCCACCATGAACTTTGTGTAGCACATCTTAGTGACAAACTCCTGAAAATTGCAGCACAAATATGAGACACGCTTAAAATGGCAACCGTGCATTAGCGAGTCCCAAGATTGCGGGCACAACATTTTCCCAGGGTGTGTTTTTTTTTTTTTTCTCTCAGACCGTGTGAAAGGAAATTTTCTCAGAGAACATCCTTCATCGCTGAAGTGGCTTAAGTTTTGTTAATTCTGAATGCTTTTGCAGTGACTGCCGGCTTCTCGCTAATCGAACCTGAGTACACTTTGGAAACATGCTAACAATCTATGCCACGTGCTCCAGCATCTCCAAAACCGCGGGTTTCTGTGACATTTACAACTACAGTTTTTTTGCATCTCTCACCATGTTTCTTCCGTCAAGTCCAATTTGCCCTTAGCTGCCGGGTGCGTTATCCTTAAATATTTATATAACACACTTGAAAACCAAGCTTTCATTGAGTTTCTCAGTGGATGACAGCGTTTCCACACTGGAAGCTGGACTGCGTGTGTACCCCTGTAAATAACTTCTGCCTGTTTGTGCCAGGCGTGTAACAAGAACAGAAATCCTGTTCTATCATAGTCAAGAATGAGAAAATGATACGGTTCAGCAAATAAGTGATACATATAACAAGTATTATACAGTGTGGTCAACCAAGACCTTGGGAAAAGAGTCACTCCTGCCAAAAGGCAGATAAAACCGCCAGAGTAAATAGTTCTGACATGAGAGTATTGGAGTTATAAGAGCTCTTTGTGACTTCCTCGCCTTCCTGTCGTGTGATAGTGTTGATTGCCGGAGTCAAAGGAATTTGTCTCCTCCATCGCCATGGCTCTCATGAATGCAGGAGTGGGCTTTGGACGCGGGTACGGCAGCGATACGCGCCACAAGTGGCACGTGATGCTTCGTATAGCACGTTTAGCACGAACTGGGGTTGGGGGGGGGGGGATGTTGGTCGAATGTGCACATTTTCCAACAAATGCGCGCCCGCTTAAAAGCGCCAGAACTTTCCAGCCGTGGTCAGGGGGTTCGTAAGACCGCATAAGACCCGACACAAAAGCCTCGAATGTTTGCTTTGCTCTCTGTACGGGTACTGGGTAAGGGGCCTCACAGAATCTTCTAGAAGTTCTCCCTGGACCTCTGTGTCCACACACTGACGTCTCTCTAAGTGACAGCGGTAGACGCCGGAACGCCCTAATTATGTGTAATTGATGAACGCGGCATGCTGAATATTCATGAGGGCCAGCTCGCTGACCCGGGCCGCGTGCGGGCGATGATTCATCTCTGCGCACGGGGGGCGACGGGAAGGGAAGCTTCCGGCGGTACCGCTGGGCCCGGGCGGGATGCGGGCGGGACACGGGCAGGACACGACAGTCTCACTGCAGTTCTTCAGGTATCCACTTTAACCGTATGATGAAAGCCTCAAACCTTCTAAGCCTTAGTTGGGTAAGAGTTCTGCGCCTGTAATTGAAACGTTGCTGGTTTGAATGCTGTGCTTGGTAGGATGATTCATCTCCATTGGGCCCTTGAGTAAGGGTCCTGGATAAATGCCCCCACCCTGTGCTTGGAGTCTAAGCTTCTCTCTTTCTTGTGTGAGTATATTTCCAGGGCATGTGTTTAGTGTTTAGGCACGAGGGGCTTGTCCCTACCAATAGTGTGGGAGTACTGTGTGTGTTTAGGAGGGTCGAGAGGTTCGTGGCTGATTTGGACCAAATGTCCCTACCATGTAATAAAAACCCATTATTTTGACCATGTGGGAACTTTTTTATGGTCCCCACAAGGGAGGGGGGATTCAGTTTTATTAAAATCTATGAATGCAGTCTAAAAATAAATTAGCGAAAAGCCTTCTATTTTGTTTGGTTACTTGTGGTTAAGGTTTGGGCTGCGTTGGGGTTAGGCTAATCATAGTTATGATTAGGGTTACTCCCATAGAAAGTAATGGCGGGTCCCCACAAAGATGGGAATAGTGGCAGTGTGTGTGTGTGTCTGTATAAGCATTCCAATGGACCTGTGCTTGTTCTTGCACAAATGGCAAATGAAGCAAAATTCCAAAACTGGAATGCTTTAGTTACCTAATGAATGGATAACTAATTACGGTTGACCGCGCGCCGTGTAAACAGGACATAAATCAGACAGCTGGTCTGTAAGGCGACAGTGTGCGGGCTCCCCCGTGGGAGACCAAACCTCACGATGTGTGCTCATTGCTCACGTTGCTCGACAGGAGATTTACTCCTGATGCCCCCTGTTCAGGGACCTGGGGGGGGCGGGGTTAAAGAGGTGGAGGATTTTCAGTTGGGGTGGGGGGATTATTGGACAGTGGCAACCAGGGACAGGTAGACCAGATCAATGGTTCCCTTCTGACAGGAATACTGCCCCCCCTGTTTTTGGTCTCTTGTCTTGCATGGCGTCCTGAGCAGCAGGTGACTTTAAAGTGCGAGTCTGATCATAATAATGATCTTCTTAATGATACGTTCGTACAGTTTACTCAGTAGGCTGTACATTATAACGGCATGTTGCCATCTCTCACAGTTCAGACGCGGCAGTCTTGCATTATAATTGTGCTTTTTACATGAGAGTCCAAAAATGACTGTCACTTTTGTGTCATGAAGCTATTTACTGTAAAATCCAAAGCATTCACTTGGCCTGTAGATATTGAAAACACCCCAGGGTTCCTTTACTGGTCATTATCGGTCTCGCCTGGGCGATGAGTCGGGGTGTTTGGGGTGAGGGGGGACCCCACAGCGCCCCCTGGAGAGATTCTGTGCTGGTGTCGAGATTAGCCTCAGGATGCTCCCTTCCAAGCTGCTGCCTTAAATTTAACTAGGCTTTTGCTATAATTATTGGTGTGCGCTATATCGATAAAACATCATATCGCGATTATGAACCTTTATATCGTCGTCAATTTGACTATTAAGTTCCTTTATATGATCTATGCACTTCTTTTCTTGCATAATTAGCAGTATGTTTTGTGCCAGACCGTACACCTGAATTTTAGAATACTGTGAAAATATCTGAAAATATTGCGATATAATTTTTAGGGCATATCGCCCAGCCCTCGGCAAATCCATTCCCTGGAATGAAAAAGTGGCAGTCAGAGGAGACTATTATTATGTAATTCCCTACAACACAGTTTATTTTGCTATGATTAATTTATTAAAACTATATTTTGCTTTTCAGTCTATTCTTTTTGACACACAATTCTAGGGGAATTTTAAGCAGAAATGCAGCATTGAAGGAATTATAACTAAGAAGTGTGCTATATTACATGTTCAGAGTCTACAAGAATTTGATGTTTATTAAGAAAACAGTGGTCTTAATGGTATAGGGTCAGATTTCTGTCTGATCTCGCCTGTCTCTCAGCAGCCTCCATCACCCACGGACACGCTCCAAGAAGCTGAAGGCCACGGCCGAGGAGGCCCCCCGGCCCCGCAGGGAGTCGAGCCGGGCCGGGGCCCGAAGGGCAGGGCCAGCGCCACAGCCGGAAGTGGAAGTGGAGGCGCACAGCGAGAGTCAGGCCCGGAGGCGGGTCCCGGGCGAGACGGCGGTGCAGAATGCGGCAGACACGGCGGGTGAGGCGAGGGCAACCGCGTTTCCTGGGGACAACTTTGGGTGTCGCACGTAAACACGGACACGTATGCACCTGAACATCGCATATGGAGAGGGTTAAAGTATTCCCACCTACAGGCTTTTTTTTTTAGTTGGGCTACGAAATGGATTTGAGCAGAATTTTTCTCAGCACGTGTGTGTCTCTGATTCCTAGACATTTTGGGCCCACAGCCCAGACCAATCCAATTATATTCCAAATTTTTTTGGGGTCGTGCTAAATTTTCCCACCTTTTTGGCACCACAGGGTGTGTGTTCTGAGTGCTTATTGTTTATTGATGAGGTGCATATGTATCCTTTGATCAGCTTCCATGGCGGTTCAAGAGATAGACTTTTATCGAAATGCTGTCTAAATGCAAGTATGGGAAAGCAGAGCCTCCTTCTTATTGAACTAAGACGGGAGGTGGAAAAGTTTTTGTTTTTCCTAACTGTGCGAGGTTAAATTGTCATCACATATCAAGTGTATAAATAATCCCTTAATAAAAGCATTTACTGCCTATTAATTGCATTTTGGGTGAAAGTGGCTTGCTCTGATGTTAGCCCAGCTGGCTGTCCTAACTTGTTGTGTCGTCCAGGCGACAGTCAGGTGACGAAGAGCCGGAAGATGTGCACAGTGAGCGTGAGCAGGTTGGAGGACAGCGCTGCCACTTCCGGCTACTGCTCCCGTTCCTCGCAGCCTGTGAAAGTGGAGCTGCGAGCGTCACCTCCCAGAGAAGCCATCGAGGTGCGGGCTCAGGGCTCCCACCCTGCGGCCGACAGCGAGGAGGCCGGGCAGCGGACATGTCAGACGGAAGCTCCTCCCAGCACGGAGGGTGAAGGCGACGAGACGCCTGCTGATTGCCAGAGCACAAGGGGGCACTGTACACCAGCAGACTCCCAGGAGGGGCCCGGGGAGGAAGCGGGGATGGTCTGCGAGCCGATGCAGACTCTCTCTGGAGCGCCCCCTTGTGGTGGTCATCCTGCAGAGGCAAGCGTCCCCACGTCAGAAGACGGCCGACCCCCTTTTTCAGAGGAAGCTCCAAGCACTGCCGACTGTGATGCTGAAAGTTGCCCCCCTCCTCTCCTCCACGGTGGTGAGCCTAGCCTGTACGATGCCCGGCCGGGCCCATCCGGCGCACTTCCCGGCACTGAGATGCCTGCCCTTACCCCCGCCTTTGCCGAGGATGAGCAGCGGCTTCCCCCGCTGCTCTGCCAGGAGATGCCATCGCTTACCCCGGCCGTGGGCGCCGAGCTCGAACCCAGGGCCCCCACGCTGTACCGTGAGGGATCTCCCTCTCCCACTGAGCTTGAGAAGACAGACCCCACCCGGTCGACCAGAGACCCAGACAATGTCGTCGCCGGGCTGCCCGGCTCCGAGTCCCCGGACCCGTTGCCCAGTGTCGAGGGGGTCTCATTCCCTCAGACACATGACAGCGCCCCCCACAGTCTGTCCTCTCCAGCTATTCAGGACCCTGGCTTAATTTTCCAATGTCTTCCCCCTGATAACTGTGAAACCAGGGCCCTGACCTCGGCGGAGGCCCTGCAGGCGAGCACCAGCAGTGCCACACTTGGACAGCCAGGGGCTCTGGAGGACCCCGGGGTCAGCGGCCCGGAGCCCAGGCCTCTCCCCTCAGGCTTCTGGGAGCACCTGAGCGCCCGGAGTCCAGCTGTCCTGACGGAGAGCGCGCTGCCAGAGTTGCGGGTCGTGCTGGCCGGGGACGTCAACTCCCCCCACGGCGCCGTGTGGGCCGAGGTGACGGCCGAAGAGGGGCCCCGGGGCCCGGCAGCGGAGCCGTGTGACGAGAGTGCGGAGCCCCTCAGCTCCCAGCTGAGCTCGAGCTGGGTGGAGGCTGAGGGCGTGGCCTGCGGATCTCGGGTGCCCTGCCATGAGCAGGCAGGGTCATCCTCGCCGCGGGACGGCGACTCGGAGGCGGAGCTGAACGCCTCCAGGGCCGATGACAGCAGCAGCGAATCCAGCGAAGGCAACAACATGAGTGACATGGAGTGCTGTGACATCGAGCTGGAGCCAGGGGAGGTTTGCACTGTGCGTATCTGAAGCGTTACTTTGGGCAAAGCTTAGACCCGTCCCCACAGTATTCACAGGCCCTCTCATTGGGCAAAAACCAGCCCTCAATTTGCATATGCGTATCACTTACTTAGAACTTTTATGGTGTCCCATATGAGACAATGGCATGTCCCAAAACATGCCGTCGGCCTTCCCCCACAGTACCCAAATCGCGTGGTGATCAAGCTGGGCAGGAAGAAGACCACCAAAAGCTGGCGTCACCCACTAAGGAAGCCCACTGCCCGAGCCGTGCCCAGCGCCGTCAAGCAGCAGGCCCCTAGCGACGAGGGTGAGTCCCGGACTCTCGCATGGCCATGCAGCACCAACGACACCAAACCACAGTCTTCAAGGGGCGGAGTCATGCGGATTTTACAATATTTATTTACATGTTCAGCTATCATCCAAATAACGACTAGCACGCCCTCTGTTGGTCACCTGTGGTTCTGCACATAAGTGATTCCCGCTGTCTGGTTTTAGTGAGTGGAGTAAATATTGACTTTGCAAAACACCACCACTGGGACAAATAAATTGACCGTAACGAAATGGCTTCTTGTTTCACTGCAGTCCCCCGGGATGGCCTGTTGCAGCCCCAGATTATTCTGTCTATTAAAGCGCCCTGGCGTCTTAAGTGCTCATGCAGATTCTTGCGAATTGACTGCTTTGGCCTGGAGGTTGTCAAAGCCTAATTTAGTCAAGTAATTAGTTTTTATTTCTTTGTTTATTAGGATAACAGCTGTTTTTCGTACTTTTGAAGTAATCCTTTTCCTTGCTTTCATTAAAAGTCGTGGACATGAGCAAAGAGAGCGCTAGTTAATTAAATTTTAATTAAATATTTGGCTCTAAATACCACTGTTTTGTAGGCTTTCTGTTTGGTCTTTGTCCTTTGCTGGAGAGTCATGAGTGGATGTTCTTCATTGGCTTATGTCCGTGGGGATCTTGGATGTCGCCAGCGTTTGTCAGCCTGACTTGAGACGTGCGTCTTAACCAGTTCCCGTCTCCCCCTGCTTTGGGAGTGTGTCCCGCTGGTCACGTGACCTCCCGCGGTTAAGAAGTTCAAGCGTGCCGGATGATGTTTTCATCTTGAGCACGTTTCTTATTTCAGGCCCGTCTGGCAATCGATGCCCCCGGGGAGATAAAGCTGAAGCGATGGATGGGGGGGGTGGGGGGCACATGTTATGAATGGGGGGGAGAAAAAGCATTTTTCAATAGTGGCTGTTAAATGTTGTGAAGAGCAGGATCTCATCTGCGATCATGCAGGGATGGATGGTGAAATATGTCCGTGCCAGTGCAGTAATAGTTATCAATTTGCGTGTCACCAGCGTTCTGTATAAATGCAGGTAACAGGCCGTTGAAAAGTAGGAAGTAAGCGACAGGTTACCTCACCGCTTCTTTGAGGAATTGGGGCGGCTTCTTTGAATGCGATGGCAAAGGGGGAGGCTCCGTACCTGAGGTATAGATCCAGTTAAAAAGAAAAAGAAAAAAAAGTAGGTCTGCCGAGAGGCTAGTAGATGGGAACAAGGAGGATAAAGGGGCCCAGGGAAGAGAGGGAAGCTGGGAGCGAGGTGGGGTAGCTGATCCACGACACACCCCCAGGACACCCCAGGACACCCTATTTACTTATGTTTGTCTGCCCGGCTCACTCTTCTCTTGCTTGTTTGTTTGCTGGTTTGCTTGCTTGCTTGTTTTTGTATGTTGGTTTGTTTGCTTGCTTGCTTTTTGTTTGTTTACTTGTTTTTGTTTACTTGCTTGCCTGCTTTTTGTTTGCTTGCTTGCTTTTTGTTTACTTGCTTATTTGCTTGCTCATTTTTGTTTGCTTGCGTTGTTTACTTGCTTGTTTTTGTTTGCTTTTTGTTTACTTGCTTATTTGCTTGCTCATTTTTGTTTGCTTGCGTTGTTTACTTGCTTGTTTTTGTTTGCTTGCTTGCTTTTTGTTTACTTGCTTATTTGCTTGCTCATTTTTGTTGCATTTTGTCTACTTGCTTTTTGTTTACTTGCTCATTTTTTTTGCTTGCTTTTTGTTTACTTGCTCATTTTTCTTGCTTGCTTTTTGTTTACTTGCTCATTTTTGTTTGCTTGCTTTTTGTTTACTTGCTCATTTTTGTTTGCTTGCTTTTTGTTTACTTGCTTGTTTTTGTTTGCTTGCTTGCTTACTTCCTTGCTTGCCTGTTTGCTTGCTTGCTTGTTTATGGGTTGTCCCTGGCACTGATTTCTCTCCGATCCAGTAACCCTTGTCTTCTTTAACTGAGACCGATAGGGAATAGCACATGGTGGCGGCGTAACACCTTCATGGAGGTCAGAGCCTCCTAGACGGAGCCTGGAGGGGGCTGGGGAAAGCAAGAGGGGGATGTTAGTTATGGAGTGGCACAGTGCTCTGCGCTGGAGCTCTGGGAGCTGTGCGTGTGTGTGTGCGTGCGTGGATGTGTGTGTGATGTGGGCAGCTGTGGGGTGCTGCTGTGATCAGCAGTTATTTGGAGGCCATTCCCTCCACCACCACCACCACAAACACATATACACAAACAGGAAAGGCTGGTGTGGGCTTTAAGGTGTCCTCCATGGGGAGGCGAGAGAGGCCTTTCGTCTCTCACCACCCTCGGCCTTGCCAGAGCATGTACGCCAGGCCGTCTTAAAGCCATCCCTACGAGGGCCCCGTGCTGCCTCACGGTGACCCGAAGCGCATCCCTCCTGGATGGGATTCCCATCTCCGGCAATCTGCTTATATCATCATTTCCCACTGCTGAAGCGTGACCCGGGGGGGTGGGGTCATGCAGGGTCACGCGGGGTCAGCACCTCCTCACCGGGGATCGGCGTGCTGGCTCAAGAGCATCACTGACGCCTGTCAGATGCTGCTTTGACGTCTCACAAGTGTCTGTCAGGAAGTAAACGCTCCCTGCCCATCTCAGAGCTGCCCGTCGAGGTAGCCATTTCACTTTTCGCTTTCAAAATGCCCCTTAAACCTAATGGTTGGCACACAAACATATTTTCTTTTTATATAAATAAACCAAAAATAAGATCCTTTATGTATTTGTGTTTGAAGATTATGCTGAACCTTACTGATCCCACCTAGCCTTTCGGCGTTGACGTTAATGCAAAATGTGGCCATTTATGTAAACTGATATTGGAGGACGGCAAATCACCCACACTTACCGTTTTATGGTTCCGTTTATTGTCAAAATGCTTGTACTGCTTCACGTACTGAAACTGCCAATTACTTTTGCAAGTTTTTGTTGTACTGGGCACCATCTCTTAGTGTATCGTGCACTCAGTGGTCTGTTGTATTGATAGCCTGCGCCTCCAAACAGCCAATCACGTGGCTGCAGCAGAATACATACAGAATCATACAGACGCGGTCAGGAGGTTCACTTACTGTGTGACTGAGCTTTAGGATGGCTGAGATGTGTGGTCTAAGCGATTTAAAACATGGTGTGACTACTGGTGTTAGACACGGCGAGCCCGGCATCTCGGAAACAGCCACCCTTCTGGAATTTGCACGCACTTGCAAGAGTATAGAAATCACAGCGATGAGCAAAAACATGCAGCCAATGTTATTTCTCTGGTGGAAAACACCTTGTTAATGAGAGAGGTCAGGGGAGGATGGCCAGACTCGTTAAAGCTAGCAGGAAGGCCACAAGTGCGGAAATAACAGCTCAGTACAGCGGTGGTGTGCAGAAAGGCCTCTCATCAACCCTTAAAGTAGTTCTGCAGGCAAAAGTGTGTCCTACCCAGTACTTGTTAGGCATAGTTAATAAATTGACCACGGACTATGTATTTATTTGGTATTATAAACTAAGAATTTGCACATTTGATTTCCTCTTCTTGTGTGGGCCGTCTACTTACTCTCGCTGAAATGCCATTAACTATTACCAAAGGTACCCAAGAGAGATTGAAAACAGCAAAATGTTTTGTTTTGTGTGTTTTTTTTTTTTTTCCTCCCTCAAAAATGCACTGGGGAAAAAGTGAATTTGTTTCGGTTGAATGAATATATGATATATTTTTTTCCCAGACTTACTCTCTCTGCGACAGCGTTGTCTTCATTACGTTTTGTAAATGAAGTCGGGCGTGTGCACGGACGGCCGCGGACAGGATTAGGGAGATTAAGCACCGTCCAAAGGGCCCGGCTGACTCGTTAATCTGCCCCGTCCCAGGCTCGCCGTTAGAGGTGCATCTCCGAAGCCGATCGCTGGTGAGAAAATGGTGTCCTGGGCTGCATCTGGACTCTGCCGCCGGATCCCTTCCACCGGCGAAATGGCCCTTTCATTTTTCAGCCCGGAACCTTTCCCGCGTTTATCTCTGTCAGTGTCCATGTCTCATTAGCCGTGCTCGGCTGCCCCGCTCGTTTCCCCGTGTCAGCGGCTGCTTGGCCTGTATTATCTGTACGGACCCAGGTTCCAGAAACCCAGGGCATAAACGGGCCAAAAAAGCAGTGGAGGGGGAGAGAAGCTCCTCAAGGCGGGCGCTTTACTTCAGTAGATTTATCGAGCAAAGATAAATGGGTAGCTGGATTACAGAAGGTACTTGATTAATTTTGTAATGTGAAATTGTTACAATAGCAAGTATTTAATACACATATACTAGTAATAGAAATGCAGTTTATGAACAAATTTCCAGTATTATTTACTTATTTATTTATTTATTTGAAATTTTGAGATGAGGCCGTCGTATTTTATAGTATTCGGAACGAAAACTTACTCGGTCCTCAAGTAAGTCAACAAAGGACTTTTAAATTTTTTTAAACTTTCCAAGACACTAAAGAAATTTTCCTAAACGTCTCCAGTGGACCGCTCTTCAGTTCTGCTTCTTTCGCAGCCAATACAGAAGTAGAACCTGGAGGAGTCAGAGTGAATACTAAAGTTACTGCCAGAGCAGATATTAAGTCAGCACGTGATGATCGGTAGTTTAACTTGTAGTTAAATACGTACGTACGTATGGACGTAGCCATGGAGATGGGTATAACCCCGCCCCCAGTGATGCTATGTCTTCCATTGCAGAACTGACAGACGAGGAGGCGGAGCCCTGGGCCAGGCCGCTCGTACACCTCTGGCACAACAGGAAGGCCAGTTTTCCCACCGAGCGGGATTACAACGCCAACGCTGCCAGGACAGAGCCCTATTGCGCCATATGCACACTCTTCATGCCTTACTATCAGGTAGGCGTGGCCAGTGACATGTGAGCAGTGGCGCCCCCTGCAGGCCTGCAGAGACTGCAGGTGCTGGGAAAGATGGCTAAAAATTAATATGAATGCAGGGCCTCTTCTAGGGGCCTGGGGAGGCAGTGCCTTTGACTGTGTTACCAGTCAGCCTTAGCAACATGCAGGGTTTCGTTGGGTCACCGGACTCACCTCGGTTGCCCCCGTGCCCGACCGCCAGGCCCGCTCAGGTCCACTCTGTTCGTGTTGACGAGGCTTCATGCTCCCACCCCCCATAGCCGGAGGAGAGCAGGTCTGAAGAGGAGGCCCCCGGTCCAGAGGAAGCCCCCAGCCAGCTCAAGACCAGACCCTTGATTCCCGAGATCTGCTTTGCGTACCGGGAAGAGCCATGTCCCCCCAACGCCCTGCTGGCAGAGGACGGATCCAGCCCCCTGATCTCCTGCAGGAGATGCTGTGTCCAGGTGCATGCCAGTAAGTGCCGTCCGCTGTCTGGAGCCCCTGGAAACGCATTCCTAAAAGCTGATTCGCTGGCAGCTCCCCCTTACCCACGGGGGCAACGGCACATCAGCACAGAGGGTGTCGTGTGACCTTTCCGTTGCCAACTTGGAAAATGTGGTTGATTTTGCATGTTTTCTTTTTTTTGGTTCCGCCTTTTGAATATCGGAATAGTTTCCCTCTGAAACGCACGCTCTCGGCCCTCAGTGTTTTGTCTCCGTGGCAATGGTGCCGGCATTCGTGCCATTGGCTGAGCCCCCCCCTCCGCCAGGCCACTGCACGCTCCATGCCAGCTCCGCAGCACGCTATCCCAGCATTCTGCGGGGCCTCTGAATGCGAGCGCCGCCTTTGCTAATGGGTGACCTGGTTCACATTGGCCCAGACTGGCATATTTTTCCACATGATTCTAGATTCAACTCTTTATTGTCTTTATTGAAACATACAGCAGTTCAGGCTCCCTGAGCGATGCAAACAAAAACACTAGACGAAACATGTAAACAGTACGATAAATTTGCTAAATTACGAAGTGCTGTAGCACATGGCCAAGGGCGTAGGAGAGAGTTTGATGGTGATAATATGTGATCAAATTAAATATTTATATTAAATAAAAATATGTCCCTCCCTCTACCCTGGTTCCTGTGCCCGTGCATTGGGGGTTATGTATATGAGCTCTTTAGTGCCCATTGACTCTAGTTATCATTTTGGGGTACAAACTGTCCTTAAGTCTGGTAGTGGGGGCTCCAACGGCACCAGACCCTCAGCCTAATGGCAGCAGTTCAAATAAATGGTGTCTAGGGTCACCAAGGATGTTCTGTGGCTCTGTGAAGAGTGGGAGTTATAGATGTTTTTTTCAGGGAAGGTCACTGGTCAGTAATTCAGCATTTGGAGTGTGAGTTTGGAGCCCATGAGAAGAACCCGCGTGAGAGCACCTGTTTCTTGTCTCTCTGTGTCTTTAGGCTGTTACGGTGTCCTCGCACAGGATGTGCAGGGGGGTTGGTCATGTGACCGCTGCGCCAGCGGGGACCTGACGGCTGTAAGTGTCCATCGGAACCGAAACCCAATCGGCTAAAGAACAGGCATTTCCCTACAGCTGTAGGCCAATGATCAACAGCCAATGATCTGGTCCGTCGCCCCTCCCATCCAACCACCTGCTCCGACATCAGCACAGAATCTGCACTCGGCACATTGTTTTACTCATTTACATAATTTCATTATATTGATTGTCTTGATTGTCCTTGACTGTTCTGCATGACACCCCCGAAGTAAATTGCTTGTTTGTAAAAAAAAAAAAAAAAAAAAAAAAACATGGCGATTTAAATAAACGATTCTGACTCGGTCTTCTTGGTCATGCCCATGATGGTCTCTCTAGTCCATCCCCAGGCGTAATAGTGAAGCCAGCCAGGATAGCCAGTCTGCTCTGACTTATTAAAGCCCGCGTGGTTCCTCATAGCTTGGCCTTAAACCGTCATCTACCCATTACCGCACGCCATCCACGTCTGACCGGCCAGAGAGATCTCGTTCACGTACTGTACATAAATTAGAAACAAAGAAAATCACCCTGCAGCCACATTAATCATTTTAAGCAGGAGAAAAATTCTCAAGTGATATAATAAATTGCATTTTCGTTTGTATTCAAATGAAATGAGCTATAATACAAAAGTTTGGCAGATTATATTTTAAATATTTCACGCAGACTGGGGAAATGCATTAATATGTATTGACTTATTTGTGTGGTTCATACCCATATTAAAATGGCTTGTTTGTATTTTTTATTGCTTTGTTTTGATGGTGCTTTTTAATGAGCTTTAATTAATGCCCCAGGCAGGGCCCTGTCAGATGCGCTCGCCTTCCACGGTATCTCAGAGCGGGCAGGCCGCAATGGAGTCCCGCGCAAGATCCAACAGATGGTTCACCCATCACTGGTGTTATGCCGAGTAGCGGGCTGATTTATATTTGTGTAGATGGTGTGATTAAAAAGCTTTATTACTGATGTGGTATGTTGACGTGTGATGATAATGTGAGGCTCAGTGTGTTATCACGCTGTGGTCGGGTGGTCACTGGTTCATATCCCGTGGTCGCCAGATTTATTCATGATTGAACCATTGAACATTGGGACTGGACCCTGCTTCCTTTTCATCTTTTCATCTAGTCTTTCCAGCCTGGCCCTTGCGCAGGAGATAGTGCCGGTGCTGCGCGCTTCTTACCGCTTCGGGAAGCTGTCAGCAGGGGGTGCACTTATTATATGGAAAAAGTCAGAATGCCATACCGTAATCAGCTACCCTTGGACTGTTGGGGAGAGGCTAGGCTTCTTTTACAGGGCCCTCTGTTCTGAAAAAGGGGATTTTGGACTTGCCTTTAAAAATCATTAGGCTTTTTCTTCTCTCTTTCAAATCCTCTGGGGTGACTGATCGTTAGCAATCCTGCAGTGGCACGTTGATCAGAAGCCATACCCCTTATTCCTGGATTTAAAATGGTTCCAGGATGTTTAACAAGATGCTAACTATCACTTTTAGCAGTACCCTGACGTGTTCAGTCCGTGCCTCGGGGCGCCCGGGTAAAGACAGCCAATGTCAGGCGTGATGTCATTGGTATCTCTTTAAAAAAATGCTGCTCTCCACAGCTCTTTTTTTTTTTTTGGCAGCCTCTCAGAATTAATTGCCCATGCATGCAATTCACTTACCGTCCAGTAGGAGGCGAGCTATTTTGTATGGGAGGGTGACTCTGAAACTGACTCCGTTTCTTCGCAGGAGTGCTGCCTGTGTAACTTGAGGGGCGGAGCTCTGAAGCAGACCACAGACGACAAGTAAGGATCCCCGTGGGGCAGGGGTTTGGATCAGATCCAGGCGCAGTGCGCCGGTGGCAGCCGCGACCGTGCTCGATATGCCCACCGGTCCTGTTCTTGTCAGTCGTCAAGTCTCTGGGTCTCGACTGACATGCTGTGCCGCTGTGCCCCCCCACACATCCATAACCGTGGCGATGTGCCCGCAGGTGGGCCCACGTCATGTGTGCCATCGCCGTCCCCGAGGTGAAGTTCGTCAACGAAACGGAACGGAGCCCCATTGACATCAGCAGGATCCCACTGCAGAGATATAAACTGGTGAGTGTGATCACCCCCCACACCCCCAACCTGCACCCATCCAAACCTGGGTGCTGGGGCACTAATTAATGATCAATTAATAATCACAGTGGTAATTGACAGCCTGTGAAATGAATGTGTGTGGATTTTGCAGAACATAGATATCACTGTACCTTATTTTTCGGACCATAAGTCGCACCAGTCCATAAGACATACCTAGTTTTATAGGAATTTCTTTTTTAATTTAAAGAGTAGCTATACCTATACATTGTATAGGTGGTCTTTAGTGACAGGTTGGGCAGGTTATTGGATAAGGGACTGTGTTAGAGCGATCGGCGGCAGCCTGTAGGATCGCGAATGGAGCGATCGGCGGCGGCCCGTAGGATCGCGAATGGAGCGATCGGCGGCGGCCTGTAGGATCGCGAATGGAGCGATCGGCGGCGGCCTGTAGGATCGTCACTACAAGACAGTCAAACCCTTGTCACGTGCCACGGTCCTTACATGCAAGGCACTGTAATAACGTAACAGTACAGTACACCTAAAGCTGTAACCGCTTCTCCACGCCGACCACTGGGAGGAGGAAATGGACTAAGGATTACGAATATGCGTGCACATAAAAGGTGGGTCAGCCCTAGCATAGGGACCAGCACTTTACTGCATATCTTCTTCTTTAAAGCATGTGAGCAGAGCAATATTCGGACCATAGGACACAGTGACCATAAGTGCGTCTTATGGTCCGAAAAAAACTGTAATTATTAATTAATTTTAAGACTGAGGCCCATTATTGCCGACAACTATGGTGTGGATGGTGTGGCATCCCTCATGGGATGGGCGAAATGAGGAATGTCAACATGTCAGGCAGAGCTGAGCTGACATGCACGGTGATGTAATTTTGTGCACGGCAAAGAGTTAACAGGAGATCATGCTTGCTCTGTTTTCAGCATCGAAGCTTTCTGTGCACCAGGTAAAGGCCTATTTGGCTGGTACCCTGTGACATTGGGGAGGGTGGACATGTCAGTCACATGACATGATACTTCTTCCTGGTTTCCCACGGGTCAGACAGTGTGCTTTTTTAATTGGCCGGTGAATGGGGAGTAGTGTTTGCGTTGGGATGCCAGGGAGCGGTGATGCAGAACCGCACGTTCACACATGGAGAGAGCGAGTGAAGTAACTTGCCAGGTCAGCGGTGCCTTCAGCTAGAACTTCAAAAGAGTTTTATTGACATTTCAAATTAGGCAGGCATACAATGAAATAACATTGTGTTCGACTGAGACTTTAAAAACAGCTTTAAACATTTTTTAAACAAGACAATACAAAAGACACAAGACAGTCATGAATAAATAAATATACTGTGACATTCGGCTAGGGCTGTGCAGTGGGTTTTATTGTAAAGCGCTTACAGTGGAAGAACTGAGGCCTAAAAGAAGTCCATCAGGTAATTCATTCTCATGGGTGGATTATCTGTCTTTGTACATTTGGGACATGTGCATTCCCCTTAATAATTCCCATTATATGAACAATGTGGTTTGGGTGTGTTGTGGTGTTATATGAATACAGAGTGCATGACGTACATCAGGATGCCGGAGACAGATCTGTGGCCAGCTGTGTACGGGCCTGATCCCTTTTGGAGGCGAGCCCTTTTGGGGGATTTTCCGTTCATTGTTTTTGTGTTTATGCCTCCGTGTCCGATTGCGAGAATGAGGTCAGGCGCGGCAGATTGAGTTCGCCGCGCGTGTGCCTACCTGGAAATGTTTCTGGATGGAACACGGCGGCTCCTTCGTGGACATTTCCCCGATCTGCCAGTGAGCTGCTCCTGACGCGTCGCGGGGGGGAGCGAAAGCTGTGTTTTTATGGATTGCTCCTGTGCGGGACGCGGACACGCGATGGTTTTTTTTCTCATTTTTGAATGGAAAAATCCCTCTTTAGTTCTTCCCGTGGTACGGTACCGGGAGTAGGGGCTGTTTCTGGACGTGAGGCCCGTTCCACGTGTTCACGGCGGAGCCGGGGCAGGCTCTGTGAGTCATTACGATAACGAGACGCGAGGGAAGAGCAGGTCGCCTCCAGAAGTGCCGACGGCCGGGGGAGCAATCAGGGGTCCCTTTAAATCAGCAGACAGCGAAGGGGGCACTTTGTGAGAGCAGAAGCAGCCTTTCAGGTTGTTCATTAAGCCAGCCCCCGGCTCGTTAGTCACTCACAGCTTCCTCTCTCAGGCAGCCTGCCTATGATGCCGGCTTCATCCCTCGATCCCCAGCCGCCCCACGCGGCTTCCTAATCACCCCAACTGATAATGTAATATTACCCGGCCCTCAACTTGTGGCCTCTATCTCTATCTTTTTTTTTTTAACTTGCTCTGGAACAGTCCCCTTTTTCCATAGACATTAAGATGTTGATGCCCAATCAGTGATATCCTCAAGTTACCCATTAAGTACGCAGTGGCTTATACAGAGGCGGGGCCACTGACCTGAAAGCTGATTGGCCCCCAGAGTGCCCCATCCCCTGTCACTCGGTGAATTAAAACATATCATTGGCTAATAAGATTGGCCCTTCTATATGAGTAAAGGCCCCTCTTATGTTCCTCACCTTAAATAATCCTAGAATCACCCGTTGATAGATCACAGGTATTTCTTTTCTAAACTCCAGGTTCAGCTCTCCTCTGCTTCACACTTTTGCTTTACCATCTGTCCAGACAGTCACCTTAAAACTCCTCTCATAATACTCTTAATAGGTATTTTCTGTCCTGTTACTCTCCCATAAAGTGCTTTAAGAGTATCATCAGCTGATTCATTAAACCCCTTTTCAACATTAATGGTTTCCTTTTGCTTTTATGGAGCTCCTAGAGTTGCTGCGTTTGCTTCTTGGTAACACATAGGGAACCACATCTGATTGCTTGTCTGACAGCCATACCAAATAGCCCTAGCATTTTGAATCAGTGAGTGCAAATAGCCCTAGCATTTTGAATCAGTCAGCGCGGATGGCACTAGCGTTTTGAATCAGTATGCGCAAATAGCACTAGCATTTTGAATTGGTGAGTGCAAATAGCAATAATGTTTTGAGTCAGTGAGTGGAAATATAACTAGCATTTTGAATCAGTGAGTGCAAATAGTACTAGCATTTTGAATCAGTCAGTGGAAATGGCACTAGCGTTTTGAATCAGTATGTGCAAATAGCACTAGTGTTTTGAATCAGTGAGTGCAAATAGCACTAGCATTTTGAATCGGTGAGTGCAAATGGCACTAACATTTTGAATCCGTATACGCAAATAGCAGTAGTGTTTTGAATCGGTGAGTGCAAATGGCACTAACATTTTGAATCCGTATACGCGAATAGCAGTAGTGTTTTGAATCGGTGAGTGCAAATGGCACTAGCATTTTGAATCAGTATGTGCAAATAGCACTAGTGTTTTGAATCGGTGAGTGCAAACAGCACTAGCGTTTTGAATCGGTGAGTGCAAATGGCACTAGCATTTTGAATCCGTATACGCAAATAGCACTGGTGTTTTGAATCAGTGAGCGCAAATTGCACTGGCGTTTTGAATATGAGAGCAAATAGCACTAGCGTTAGCATGGTTAGCGGGTTCTTCAGCCACACTTATTCCTGGTAAATATCAAAAGAAGGATTTCACTATTTTCTCCATTTTTCCCTAGTGGTACTTTATCATTTTACAGGTTTAATGTTTTCCCCTACATAATTGGGGTGTTTTTACAGCTTCAGAGAATCAATGTTAAAGCATGATTGTTAAGTAATTATTTATAACTTGCATTTGCTCGTCCCTATTGTGTATCTTGTATTTATTCTCTGTTTATACCCTATTTGTTAACTGTCTATTATCATGGTGTCTCCAACAGCAGCAAGCTGTGCCAACAGCACTTTACACCGGCATTGGCCATGTGGCAGTAAAGATGCAGATTCTGATTTCTCTGGAGTTGAGCTGACACAGACAGCAGAGCGTCTTTTATCCTGACAGAGGATGAACGCAGACTTGGGACAGAATCCCCCAGCAGCTCTGTGATCGCCATGTCCAGTCCGCGCATAGACGCGCAGAGTCACACTTGTGTTTTTCAAGGACACTTCTAGCCAGCTCACTCTCCTGTTCCCTTTCCCGGTGGGTGGAAAGGGCCAGAAATGTGTACGGTGCATCGCTGATGCCCCAACACTCCTGCTGGCTAGTAATTTGTATTTGACAGCTGAAGCGGGCTGTCGCCTCTGTGCTCTTTGCAAAGAGCGTCATTAGTAAGGGGGGGGGTTGGCCATAGCCGGCGATGGCTGAGATCAGAACATTACACTTTAGTGCCTTTGTAAGATGGGATAGGGGCATAAAATGGCACATAAGGAAGCCAAGAAGGAAAATGGAGATTTGTTTAAGATCATTAGGTGTTTTGTGCTCTTTAGCATGTTTCTGATGTGTTTTTTTTTTTGTCTAGACGCTGTGAGCCGGTGCTAGGTTTTCGTTGCGAAAACGGGAGCGATTGCTTTTCCTTGGTCTGAATGGAGGAGGAAAGATCTCAGTGATTTGAATCCGCAGAACTGCTGCAATTTGCCCGTTCATTGAAATATTCGATGCCAAAGTGGAATCCCGGGGTTAGTTTGGCCAGGGACCCTGGAGGTTACACCAGAAACGGGTGGAGCTACCGAGTCCCAGAGCTGATTTATCCTGCCGCCTGCCATTTGGAGCGAAGGACTGCGCTGAAACCCCATTTCCTGCGGCGTCGTTTGAAATATCATGGGACGAGGGCCGTGAGAAATCGGCGAACGTTGCCCTTTGCGTCAGTGACGTTCGTTAGCGGGGCTGTTGCTGGAGACGGCCGATAGTGCCGGCACCATAGCGGCTAATGTTGTGGCCGGCCTCTAACCCCGCCCGTACCTTTCGGGACGGGCATCTCCCGGCACGCGCACAAAGGGACGGGGCGACACGGTGCCGCGCAGACAACCTCGTCATACCGCCGGGGGAAAATGTCAGCAGCGTTTTAATTGGTCTAGTGGGCTGAGGCTCACCGTGCATACAGGGAAGGCGAACGGGACTGAGCTGGGCAGGCGGGGGGGGGAATGGCGTGCCGACCTGGCAGGAGCACGCCACATTCATAATGTACAGCAGGGACTTTCTGAGCACCCGGCTTCTAGGTGGAAATAAGGTACAGACATGCACACAAATCTCCTGGCAGAGCCGGGTACTCGGCGAGTGTCCCCCGCGTCTTGGCCAGTTCCCTTTCCCCGTCACTGTGTAATGGACTGTTCTCGGGGCGGGAGGGGACCACCATGATTAAAAGGTGGGGACAATACCATATTTACAGGGGGGTGGCTAGTACCATGTTTACAAGGGGGGGGGGGATCAGTACAATGTCTACAAGAGGGGGACCATCCTAAATTTACAAGGCGGTGGTATGTGTGTTTTCATGTTCATTTCATTCCATTTCATGAGGGCAAGTATCATGTTTATATGGGGGGGAGGGGCAACAATACCATGAGTCTGTACTACTGCAATAATTTAATGTTAAACTGATGGTGAAGCCTGGACTCATTAACATGCTTTAGTGATGTCATACTTACAATCTCCTGTTTAAATGGCTGTCTCCAGGGAGATGGTGCACCTGTGTGTTTGTCTCCCTGTGTGTGTGTGTGTGTGCGCTTATTCCTGTGTGCATGTGTGCCTGTGTGCCCGTGCCTGTGTGTGGCAGTGTACCTATGCTTGCGTGTGTGTGCTTGCCTGTTATTTTGTTGTGGAGACCGGTTTTTTTCAGCCCCCACAAGGGGAAACTAAAATTTATGAAAATCTGTGACCGCAGTAATGCCGGAAGTCTTGTATTCTGTCTGGTTACATATGGTTAAGGTTACGGCTGAGTAGGGATTAAGGTTGTCATAGCTGGTATCATGGTTATGCGCACAGAAATATGCTGCGTTTGTGTGTGTGTTAGCACTTCCCTTTATTAGGAGTCTGCTGTCAGCCCAGCCCCTGCTCCACACAGGAAAAGACGCACTGAGATGTGAAATCAGATTCGGGTCGTCAGGTTATGCTGCGGGGCTCTCGTGTTACTGCGTGTCTGTCTTAATTGCTACATGCTGTTTGTTTTTTTTTTTGCGTTGGTTTATTTCCTAACAGCTGAGACTTGCGGGAGCCTTTGCTTGGCTTACCTGCCGCTCTCCAGCTCCTCCGTAAACTCTTTGCTGTGTGTGTCCCGCACGCGTGTCATACATAAAGCGCTAATTAGCGGCAGTGCAGTAGGATAGAAGAGCGGATCTGTGGGTGGCATGATCCCCATATGTCTGCTGCTGCCTCGCACCCTCACAGATGGTCCTCGTCTCCGAAAAGCAGCCTCCGTGTACATCCGGGTCCTTTCCATAAACCGCACGCCATTGGCGGAGATGCCCCATCGCGGCCGGGTGCCTCCCTCAAACCCGTCTCTCCCATGCCGACTGCAGGCCAGTTTCGGCCAGTCTCTCCGACGTCCTCCTGTCTCCGGCGTGTCCCCACCCGAGAGGACTGGATAGGGGTTTCCGTGTGGGGGCTGTCAGAGCGCGAGCCTTCGAGGGTGAGGCAGCAGAGAGGAGCCCTGGTTCACTCCAGCTTCATCTAGAAGCTTCTTCAGCGAGAACCGAGGCAATGCGTAGCCTCCTGCACATTTTATACGAAATTAGTATTGAATGTATACTTGGTGAGCACGTTCAAAATCAAAATCAAAAGACGAACACGGGGAAGATCTAGTTAAGAGTGATGAGGACGGACTGACACTGGCCAGTGTTGCCGGGATTGTCTGGGTGGTGTGTGGCCCAGCGGGGTCGGACACTGAGGTGTCCTAAGGTTGCAGGTTTGAATCCTGTCGCCGGCAGAATGATTTCAATGACCCTGCTTTCTCAAAAACTAAAAAAAAAAAGGAAAAAAATAGAATAAAAATATCTGATGAAGCATGAATAATGATGCATCTTACATCCTCACATCCTGCTACGGGTTTGGGGGGAGGTCAATTTTGGGGTGCGCCCTGCATGTGATGCCAGTCTATCACGGGACGCAAGCATACACCCCCAGTAGCACACTAAAGGTAAATGAGACATGTCCATCAGCCTAGCAGAATGTCTTTAGGGAGTAAATGCAATCTGTGCAGAAAGAGTAGGATTCAAACCTTCCCTGTAGTTCAGAGGCTATTCACTGAGCCTCCATACGTGTGAATTTCATATGAATACCATCAGACAGCCAGGAACGAAAATGACAACTTCCTGTCTCATGAAGTGTGGCTGACCTGTTAGCCAGGGAAGTTTTAAGTAAAGCTTATGGACCTCGCTTTAATTTGAGTGATGGCGGAGTGCTGGGCCATTTATGAAATTAATAGAATCTATTTCTGTCGAACATGTCCCGCGACACCCCTTGGCCGCTTATCGGGGCCCCTGGAATGGAGGCCGGAGCTCGCAGCCGGGGAGGGGAGTATCCATCACCGTAATGCATGGCGCGAGCGCCCGAGTTCGGAGCCCAGCGGGGGCCTGTAATCATTCTTCATTCCGGCACCGGGCCCCCACGTCTCTCGCGGCACACGCTTAGTGACGCCCGCGATGCCCCCTTTAACCCCAGCCAGGAGTCACCCCCGCCGAGCCCCGTCTCCGAGCTCGGGCTGGTATCGTGACGAAGGTTTGTTCTGTTGCCGTGGACGACCCATGTCACGAAATACCATTGCGTCGATCTGTCGGCCAGAATCCACAAATAAACATTGATGACTGTGTTTCTGTGGCATTTGTAATAATGAATGATGCCCCATCCTCCCCCTTCTGACGTGCCCTCTGTCCCCCCCACCGTATCCGTCCTGACAAAAGGCAGCTGTGATGCAGCCGAGTGACAGGAATGTAGGGGGACGCAACAACGCTCTCTGAACCCCCACCTGGGCCCCTCCCTGCCACCGATGGGGGCCCCACCTGAGCCGCCCTATAATAGCCTGTCACCATGGTGAACCATGCCTACAAACTGGCCCAGACCAGCCAACTGGAATTTGGACGGCGGTAGTATGCAGAAGGTTGTATTCATTTCCCCGCGGCCAAGGGCCACGTGTGCATATGTGAGTGCGTGTGTAATTTCCAGGTAATTAGCGGGCTTGCTAATTGGCAGTGCAGCGGATGGCTCATGTGTGTCCCGCAGATGTGACTCGCCAGTGTAATACGTTTTTAAGAGGTTCACTTTTCATCCGCTAATGTGGCTGACATGCGTTTGGTCCTGCGAGTGGCCCGTGCTCTCCCATCACGCATTAAGCAGGTAGGGTGCATCTCCCTGCCTCTCGGGGCTGGGGCTCGCTGGAAGTCGGTGCTGTGCTTTCCTTTTTAATAGGTTTCCCCTGTGCTGGTTTCATAACTCCCAAGAAAACTGTCTTTCCTGGGAAGTTATGTGCCGTGTAAGGAGTTCCAAGTTTCTTGCAAAAAAAAAAAAACAAAAAGGTTGGAAGAACCAAGGTCTTCCTGTCTCCTCCCTTGCAACTATGGCATTAAAGAATGACACTTTAAACTTTTCTGACATGGGTACATAACTTTGTGTATGAAGACTCACACCCCTTACCTACCCACTTGTCCTATTTTGCCTATCCCAGAAGCAACCGGTGCAAGCCAATGGCAGGATGGGGCACCAACTCATTACGGGGCACACTCGCACACTATTCACTCACATTGACACCTGCTGGCAGGTGGTGTAGTGGTTAGGTATGCAACCATGTAGTAGAAAGATTGCTGGTTCGAGTTCCCGACCCGCAAGTACCGCTGGGGTACCCTGAGCAAAGTACCGTCCCCAAGCACTGCTCCCCGGGCGCTCACGTAGCTGCCCCCTGCTGTGTCACGATGCCACATAGGTTAAATGCAGAGGACACATTTCGTTGTTGAGTGCTGTGGTGTCAACAATGACGATTAATCACCTTCACCTACTGATAATCTGACAACTCCAGTTCACCTTAGCATGTTTGTAGACTTCTCGGAGAAACCAGAGAACCCGAAGGAAGCCCCCACGACCACGTGGGGAGAACATGCAAACTCTGCATACATGAAACCCCACTGGAATTCATGGTTTGCATTTTTTGTTTTTGACCCCAGGGTAGAAATTGTAGTAGTAGCTGCTAGTAACTTTCCATAATTTTATGAGTTGTAGTCATAAAGAAAGGAAATCAGTGAAGGAGGCCAATACCTGATAGCAGGTTTTAAAGTCTCGGGCAGCCTCCTTGAACATTAGCCCCCGTGCCAGCCAGATCTGCTATTTATATTTCTATGCCACTTCAGGAAGGACCCGATCTCGGGGCGTCTTTTCTCTTGCCTGATCTAGTCACTGTATCTGCTTTTCCCATCACAGGATGCAATCCATTAATATGTATTGCATTAATATGTACTGCCTCAGTATTTCTGGATGTCTTGGGGTACAATGTTTCCGTTTATACCCGCTGGCAGTAATTTGGGACACAGCTTCGTCCTCACTGGGAGCTGGGAGCAGGTAGCGTGATGTCATTTATCCTGATGGTCCGTGCTGCTCGTCTCCTGCGGCGCCACCAACGACCTGAACAGGTACCGGGAGGACGGCAACTCTACCACCAGGGAGAGGACCTCATCCCAGGGGGCCTCCTTCTGCCCTCTGATGGAAACCTGCAGTAAATGTAAAAGCAATAGATGTAAATAGTGTTGTCTTCTACTGGCCAAAATGAAATCCTGTATTTACACGTTCTTATGCCTGGGGTGTTGATCTGGCCTTTTGTCGACATCAGGGGTCAAAGACTGACGGAAAAGTCCAGTTTGACTTCCTATGCTGGTGTGTAAAAGGCCTTGAGGCAATTAGTAATACCTATGAAATATTGCAACAACCAAGATAAGTGGTCAATATCTCAATTTTCTCAAATTTTAGACTTTTGCTTTTTGCTTCAATGACAGCATTGCAGACTCTTGGCATTCTTTCAGCCAGCTTCCAGATGGAGCTTCCTGGAATGCTTCTCCAACAGTCCTGAAGGATTTTCCACAAGTTCTGGGCACAATTTGGCTACCGTGCTTTTACTCTTCGATTCAACTAATCCCAGACCTCTGTAGTGTTTTAACCAGGGGATTGTGGGAGGCGGGTCATCTCTTTCCTTGTACACAAGATAATACTTACTAAATAATCCTAAGCACACCTTTATCTTTATCTTTATAATTATCTTGTTGAAATGAGTGATTTTCAGTAGGTGGGTTCAGACTTTTGACTGTAAGCAAGCCAGGTAAGTGGCGCGTGAAAATCCGAGTCGAGCGGCCATCTCATGGGAGGAGCTTGGGTTAAACACAGCATGTTTATTTGTGCCTGTCAAGTCGATAAAGACGTGCGGTCAGTCTGCGGTCTGACCCCGCCTACGATGGTCCGTCCTGCAATTCCGTCTGCCCGCTGTGTCACGGATTCACCTCTCGGAAGCCACCCTTTTCACCCTACTTATGCCTTAATGTCTTCATAATGACTTCCTGTCTCACCCGTGATTTATTTTTATTTTTTTCTCGTCTGGATCTCCTTTTAAACCACAGCTGTGAAACCTAAGAAAAGAATTAATTAGCCTCCCCCTGCGTACGCACCGTTTATTAGCGCTGGAGCAATGGCAGCGCTTATAAGTATTAGCAATCACGCAGTTAATGTTTACATCCCTAGCTAAATGTAAATGGTTTAATGTGGTGGCTGGATCCAGGGCTCGGTGTATAACAACTTCATTTTCAGTATTGGATGTAAAGTTAGTGATTTATCCAGGAGTGCTTGTGACTATGGTCTGAAGGCTGGGCTTTCGGTCCTCATGGTCCATGATGTGCAGCGTGTCTCATCCCAAGGGTAAATGTTAACATGGCAGTACATGCCAGACCTATAGGAGTCGCTACTGCAGCGACTGGCTGCGAAACCTTGAATTATTTCACCCTTCTCTCTGCGCACCCCCTCGGCAGAAAGGTGCCAATTATGTCGCGTCTACGCACAGCTCCTGGTTACATCCTGTGCCTGGTGTACAGTTAGCGTGGACTCCAGTCCTGCCTGAGTCATAGGACTCAAACTGTAATCAGCCAACATAGTCTCGTATTTTGACCGGAATCCGTTTTGATGTACTGCTGTCACGGAGAATGTCCTGCAGGATTCGTTACCGTGTTGGTCCTTTGCGTTCTTGTCCAAGATGGGCTGTCAGGGAAGTGTTTAAATTGCTCTTCACTTTGTCTTCTTGTCTCCTCTCATGGTGAGTGCATAGCAACGGTGTTGGAAACCACATTTTTAAAAGCCCAATCGGAGCCTTTCTTATGGAGATGTGCACGTGGTGTATATACTGATCATTAATCATTTATTGTAACATATGTCTTAACGAGAGTAACATAAATTATCCAAAGACGGTTTATTAAAAGAGACACACTTAGCATGGTGTTTAACATGCTGCCTAGCATCCGCCGGCCATTTCTCTGCTCTGGTGAGTGAGGAAGGGTGTGAAGTGAGCTATTTTGAGGCGGTAGGTGGTAAATGGGTACCTCTCAAGATTTCACTGAGCGACGGAATTGATTATTATGTACACTGCCACTCTGGAAGGGGGCTACGGTTTAGTCTCTGCGAATGTCAGCGAGACGTATAATCTGATTGGGGCACGCCTCTCCCCCGGCTCCATCTGTCTCCCCCGGGCTCAATGTCCCAATTAGTTCCGGTCTCGAAAGCCTCGCACCGCCATTTCCCCGTCGCCGTCCTTGTCGTCATTGACAGAGCGATGGTTGCTGAATGTTACGGAGCCTATCCAAGGCAGAGGCGTCTTCGTTTTCTGATGGCCGGATGTCGACACCTTCTGGTGCCACCTAGGACAGTATTTTTTTTTAAAGCAATAGAATAAGTGCTATTTATAGAAATCATGTTGTTGAGTCCCGGGTTCGAATCCGGCCCAGTTCCATGTGTGTGGAGTTTGCATGTTCTCCCCGTGCCGTTGTGGGGTTTCCTCCG
>JAODKL010000051.1:2749487-2765846 GCA_026780765.1 Petrocephalus schoutedeni
TCCTGTTCCACGGCAACCAGCATCCAATCCAGCTTCCGGTGTCCCCTCTCTCCGTAGAAGTGTGCCTACTGCCGCAAGCGGGTGAAGAAAGTGTCGGGTGCCTGCATCCAGTGCTCGTGTGGCCGCTGCCCGACCTCCTTCCACGTGACGTGCGCGCACGCCGCGGGCGTCACCATGGAGCCCGACGACTGGCCATACGTAGTGTTCATCACCTGCCACCGGCACCAGGCGCGCAGCTCCATGGCTGTGAGTGCTGCACACCGGCCGCCTCCCTCGGGTTGCTGTTTTAACAGCTAATAAAGGCTTTAAGCTAGGATTTTAGAAACAGTAGCCTTACTTGTGCACTTCCTAAGGTAGTTCTATTCGGTCTGAAAGATGCCCTGCTAAGTTTGGTCCATTTTAGTGTCTAATTATTCCTGCTAATTCACGCATTATTTGTCCCATGTCCTGCTGTAATGTCAGATATTCTCAGTAAGAAATGATATTTTCAAATTTTGACAAGCTTGCGATTTGTGCTGTCTGAAATTTGATTAGTGTGACACAATTCTATTTCTCTGCAGACGGTTCAGCTGTTTGCTGCTCAGTTTTACAGCTGTATGGGACTAATTTAGATGATTATAATTGCTGATGTGTATTCAGTTTAATTTCTTAATAAGGTTTCATTGATTATAATTTAATGTCATTAACTAGGCAGCATCTGTTATTGATACAGTGATTCATTAAAAGTTGACACTGTTATAGTCTTGATTTCTGTGTATTACAGCATTTTCTGGTAGCCATAGTGTGCACTCTGCCTGCTTAAATGAGTGCCTTGTCCGAAAGGTCTGCTTGAATGCTGGGTTTGTGTTGTATTTCACATCATAAATGATGGTCTTTTCAGCAGAGGAGCAAAGCATGTAAGAAGGACATCGTCTTGGGCCAGACTGTTATTAGCAAGCACAAAAACTTGAGGTACTACACATCCAGGGTCACGGAGGTCACTTCACAGACGTTCTATGAAGTCATGTTTGACGACGGCTCCTTCAGCAATGACACCTTCCCTGAGGACATTGTGGTAAGTTTGCTAAGTATCGACTGTTATTAGGTTGACTTTTATAGACGTCCGGATGTCGCATACAATACGTTTTGAAGAGCGTCATTAAGACACCATTTTTGAGCACCTCACACTCCAGGAAATTCCGATGACACAAGTGGAATGGCTCCAAATTAGTGGCCAGGGGAAAACCCGCCCACTGTATCCAGCATCAATACCGTCTCTACCATGTGTTCAGTGAAGCTGCTCCGTAATCCTGTGGGCGACAGCGGCCACCTCTCCTTCCTGGCCAGGCTGTGATGGCCACCCTGTTTATGCACCACGGCAGAGCAGAGTCTCCTAGGACCCTCCTGGGTCAGCACTTCTCCTAAAGCAAAAGCCGAGGTCTCTGGTTAGCCGGCGCCGGACAGAAAGCACTGTCTGCTGCCATGGGTCTGGCAGCTGGTGCTGGGCTCGGGTCAGCACCCCCAGCCTATTTACCGAATGTCCCTGCTGGACCCATGGGACCGGCCCTTATTGTAGCGCGAGGGCCTACACGGTAGCACCACGCTGTACTGTACAGCAATGCTCTTTGCTAAAATGGTCTGCGATGTTTGCCAGGATGCGGGTCGTACGAGGTCATTACGGCAAGCAGAAATGATGTTGGGCAGAATGGCGCCCCAAAAGGTATGGCCGCTCGTCGACAGGTCGAGGCCCATTGGCGTATCGCCAGGCCGGCGTCCCCACTCTGCCGTGCAGCCCGGCCATTCCTAAGCACCGAGCCCAGGCAGCACTTCTGCCCACCACCCTGGCTGGAACAGCAAAGCACACAGCAGTTCTCTCTGCGGCATAGTTATTATTCGTCACTGTCGTGCCTTGGACTTTTCTCTGAAGAGATGGGAAATGCCCTTAGTGGTGGTGGGAGGAAAGTGTTTGTAGAATAAGTGCATTCACTGACGGGCTGGCTCCTGCCCTAAGAGACTACTGATGTAAATCCAGGAGCAGACCCGCGGATGTTTGCCGTAGAAAGCCCTACAGCTACTAAGTCTGAGCTGCACATGAAATAGTAGCTGTTCCTATGCCACAAATAGATTGTTACTTTCATTGTTCACAGTATTTCTGAAGCTTATATATGGCTTATAGGTTTATTTGAAATGATAGTATAGAGTTTCTGTGGGAACCCTTGCTGATTCCCTGTCATCTGTGGTTGTTGATGTTAAGCGCACAATATTTCTCTTTCGAAGTGTATCATTGTTACTGGCATAAATGAAAGTGAATGATATTATTTAGTTATAATATTTATACAGTAGATGCTGTGGTGTTCTACCGTGCTTCTAACTTGAGTGACGGCTAATCGTGACGCGGCTTGTAAATGACGACCACCATTTTCCCACATTCCAGTGCTTCCTTTGGTACAGGACTTCACGGGTCGACGTTCTGCTTAAAGTAATCGCCGAGCTGCGGTGCCGTCCGTGTCGCGCGGGTACTCCGCACCCGCGGCCCCAATCGTAGGGACGAGAATGCGGCCGATGGGAGGAGCCTCTGATTTGAGGGCGACCGCGCCGTTCTTGTTTGGATGCTGTAGTACCCTTTTTTGTTGTTGCGGTGATTGAGGCTCAGGTGTCGTTATTTTAAGAGGCAGGTTCCTCTGAAGGACCTTTAACCCTTTTAAAATGTCCATCACATGGCCGACTCTGTGGGAAATGCAGCGTCGGCACAACGCGGCAGATGCTTTCTCACCGCCCCCCCCCCCTTACGTATCGTGATCACCTTCACCCTTGGTTAGCCAGACTGCTAATCAAGATGAGCGTTATAAAATGACAGTGTCCCTGTCAGTATGTCACTCCCCTAATGATATAAATGACAGCACTGCTGTTGCTGTGCTTTAATTACCGAGATGAATGCTTCTGTGCAGTTTCTCGCAATAATTCAGGGAAATCGTACACGTAGATCTGACGAAGCGCTGGCTGGGAATTCACCTCCAGGGAAGTACTTGACCTCGAAAAAATAAAAGGCCCTTGCATATTTCCGTTATTTGTTTGTGCTTTTCATCCTAAACAAATTGGTTTCGATATGATGCCAGGTTAACCCTGTCGTTCTGGTGAGAAAACGGAAGCTTCTGTAATGACCACTGATCCTCTCTGATCTTCCGCCGATGAAAATCTCTCCCGCTTTTGATTACATTTGTTTGTCCTTTCATGGTCTGGTGTGTTTTTAGCAGCTGTGGTGGCCGACAGTAGGGGTCATCATATCCATTTACTCATCATCACATTAATTACACACACAAGGCTCCTCTCATGGAGTTTTTAGCTAGTAGGAAACACATGTGTTGTTCGTGTGGTAGCATTTTGCCGCTGAGCTCGGAAGGGTTAATGTGCATCTGGCTGTGGAGCAAGCTGAGACGCTCAGGATCACCTGTCGCGAAAGTCTGGATATCTGCACAGAACAGGAGATGGAGACGGGAAAGAGAGAAACCCAGCCATATGGTTTGGAGGCAGTTAATTTTCAGACCTTCAATTAAACACCAAAACATCGCGTTTAACTCCCTGATGCTGCTCAGAGCCGATGAATGGGAATTTGTGGAGGACAGTTTTGTACAGATGGTTTGAGCTGAAGGTCTTACAGCTGTGTTTAATACATGATAAAGTAAACAGAAGACTTTGATTACATCTATTTCTATACTGCCGTTTTGCTATCTTATGAATACGCAGGTTAAAAAAATAATCTATTTGTGTGTATGTCAGAGAGCCATATTTAGAACAATTTCTCAGCTCTTGGCCTCATGTCTTTTAACTGGCTGTCACAATGCCTTCCAGTGTTTATAAATTCTGGGATTAGCATGGCTGAAATTTATTTTTAGGTCCACAGTCAACACAAGAGTAGTGGCCACAGCGGATTGCATGTTGTATCTTTCAGCAGACACTTAACCTGCATTTCCCCATCCAGCTGTATAAATATTGTATGTTGTGTTGGATATAAGGCATCAGGCAAAGGAAAGGGAGTAGAATCGCTGTTTTTCTTCACTTTCACTTTGTTGTGGAATATGCTGTTCTGGTATGTTCTACAATCTGCAGAATTCTACAGAAATATATTGGCTGGATAGGGAATGCTAAATCAGGTAATGAAAGTAGCACGTTCACTGGCATCACTGCAGAAGTGAAGTGAAAACTCCAGTGGACTGCTCCAGTGTTGCGGAATCCTTGTCGGTAATTAGCGATTAATAGTCCTATTCGCAGGGTTACCTAATGACACGCAAAAGGCGGAATGGCTTCTGCATTTAGTTCTAATTATATACACACAATTAAGTGCTCTGATCTCCTACTGGGATTATTTATTTATTTATTTATTTAACGCAACCTACAGACCTCCATCATTCCAGTCATACAGTAGGAGGCTGGTCATCCTCATGAGGTGGTGCGATGATGTTGATAGATTCCGGCTGTTTCAAAACATTCTTGTCCGTTTTTGACCTTGGAGAAAACAGCATCGTCTTCTCCTAGAATTGGCTCCTTTATTAAATACTCATTATTAGCAGGAGAAATGCCTTCTGCTTATATAAATGATTGGTTTTAAAGAATCTTAACTGGATCACACAAAGACGTGTATGATAGGTCGATGCGGTGTGCCTCTGTAATAATGTATAGCTCCTGTTCTAGGTCAAACTCTTATACAACTCGATTATTCATTTGCCCCTGTGCTGTTCGGAAAGACAGGGAACACAATGTTACTTTGTGCTGATATCAATAAATCATGACCCTCACTGGAGCTCTTCCTCGTTTCGCTGTTGGGGAAAGCGAGTTTAAATGTTGCTGTAGAGCACATCCTCTTTAATTTGAACATTTCCATGTGTCGAGTCTGACATTACTTTCACACTCTGGCCAATTAAGTCTTTTTCTATGTAATGGGAAAAGTTGTGAGCTGGCAAATGCTCCGGACAATTAAGCTGGATCTCCAAATCCCACTTGGATCGGGGTATTTATTTATTTTTTTTGTTCTTTGGACATAATGGCACCAGGAAAATGAAAATTGGGAATTAATGAAACCAAATTCATTAAGCTTCTTTCTTGCCTAATCCCAGTACTGTTTTTTTATGTCTCATGTTAACAAAAGACCACACATCCTGTCTGCAGTGTAATTACTAGGAGTTAATTTGCTCTAATGCTTAAATCAGCCCCAGCAAACGGCAAAATCCTCAGAAAATAGTAGCACAATTAGCCACCCTTAATCCCGGCTTGGCTGGCGGGAAAACGTTTGGACTGCGTGGATCGCTTTCCACGGCATCTCTGATTGCACAAGCATCCTTTGTGAACGGAGTGACATTCATCGAGAGAAAACGGGGCGAGTTTCCAGCTGGTCCGGCGACGCCGGGGTGGGTTCTGATCACTCTGAACCAAGCTGTGACCAACCATCCCTTAGTTTCGGAAAATTACGGACCGTATTCTCCGCTCCTCTGAAGGCTGAGTTGTGCAGCTGGGATACACGGGGAGGGTCGCGAGACGTTTCTACCACTCGGCAGTCGCGGGATTAATTCCAGCGTCTCGTTAAGCTGCTCTCGGTCAGCACCTGACCTTTCCCTCTCTCTTGGCACCCCCAGAGCCGGGACTGCGTCCAGCTCGGCCCTCCAGAGGTGGGAGAAGTGGTTCAGGTCAAGTGGCCAGATGGACTCTTCTACGGAGCAAAGTACCTGGGGTCCAACACGTCCTACATGTACCAGGTAAACGCCTTAGCAGCGTTACGCCTCAGCTGTACCATCGTGGGCTGCTGACCGCCAAATCCCTCTCTTGCTGGACAGTTGAGGGTTACTCCTCTCCACCAGGGGAAGGACAAAAAAAAAGAGAAACACAACATTGTCTCTGGGAGGGAAGACAGTCTAAAATATTAAAAGCTCTTTTTAATTATTCATGTGGTCCTGATATGGGTGTGGGGAACTTCTGCATTAATTCTCTCTGTGGCTTTTGGGAGTTCGAAACAATGTTGTTTTTGCTGTAATAGTCTAGTGGAGATTTATTCACGGGGCTTGTACAGTGTTTTAAAGGATCCCTCTCCTTTAAAATGTGAGGCATGTCACCACGTGTCACCATCGGATTTGTTCATACCGCGCTCCTTTTTAGATATACTAGGCTGCTAAACGGTCACCTGAACGAAGCTCCCTGCTGTATCTGTCACGTTTGATACCCGCTGCGGGAAATCGAGAAGGATCTGTCCACGTTTTGTCGTTTAGCTGCACAGACGCCCCTATTTTATAGCTGCACCTCAGCTCCACACTGATAATATTCCTACCAAATTGCTTCTCGTAAATCCAGAAGTATTATGAGAAATCCTTAATTATTATTTTTTTTTTTCCCACTGGCGAAATGCAATTTAGAAAGTCGGCAGAATATTTCAAAAGGAACACTGCCCACATTCTGATTTACCTTTCATACCAATATAATACCTTTTTAATTCCTTTAAACCCATTAAAACATTTGGGTGGATTGCAGTTAAAATATTATTCCTGCCGGTCGACTCTGTTGCGGCACTCATCGGCTGATGCCTGAGCACACCTTAATATTTCCAACCTAAATCAGACACACTTAAAAAATGTGATGGATTTTAGTAGAATGTGTCCGCTTAGTGCAATTTTCCTGATTTATCCTGTTCATGCGGTTGATTTTTCTGACCACAAATCAAGCAGTCTGTCTCTCTAGAGAGTGTGCTGGAATCTGCACCACATATCGGTAAAATATTCCTGAAGGCTGTGATGCAAAGGTACCACATTTAACCTTTATTTCATTTTATTCATTTGACTTTTTTTTTTATCCACAGTAATTTGCAGTAGAGGGAAGGGTTACAATTTGTTTGCTGCCTGGGATTCAAACACACAACCTCTCGGCACGGCTGCTTTTGAAACGGAACAAACTTTGTATGTGTAGCTCTGACTGTGAAGGTGGGGAGTCTGATATCCAGCATGGGTTTGACATTTGATGAGACTGTTTGTCTCCAGGGAAAGGTCTTGTGAATGTTAGTGACGTTGGTATCACTTTTTATGAATGCCCTGTCTATAAGAATCGATGAACACATTTATAATGCAGTATAATGCCTTCATACTGTAAAGCCTTACAAGCGTTGCTATATGTATTTATGAAAAGGCATAAACGCAGTATAGCCATGTTTCTTATGCATGAGAAATGCTTTTTGAAGCTTTCATATGTAATGCACTACAGATGCCTTCATAATGCAGTATATGCATCCATAATTCTTATACCAACCATCATAATGCATTATGTAGGTATCTGTAGTTCTCAATACACATGAGCTTCATTGGAGCTTATGAAGTATTATAATCAACACCATAATGCCTTATGACTTATCAATTAATGATACTGTAATGCTTTAGAATTCTTTGACTGACCATTTTAATGCATTATGAAGGTATCTATAGTGAATTATAGATGACAGCTTTAAGTGTTACTGTGACACAAAAAACCAGAGATGAAACTAAATACTGAAAAGCACACACAATCGACAGCATTGGCCTTCGGTGAAATATGGTTCACCTCCCTGGGTATAGGCATGCATTTAACTCTCTTCCACTGCGCCTTCGGCTCACAATGCAGCCACCGACATCAAAGATCATTTTGAAATCGCTTAAACTCATCGAAGCTCTATGGTCTCTAAAGTACCACTTCCTGTTCAAAGACGCTGTACTCTTCCACTTCTCTAATGCTCTAATGACCCCATACTGTGTGTGTTTTTAAACCAAGACATAATCTGCTGTGGGCCATTATGTGACAGAAACATCCATCCTGGCACTTAGCAGTCCCCCTGCACCCTTCGGTGCACCTTGTTTCGATTTTCGTCTCCTGAAGTTCGAGTCGAACTTTCCAACCGTCTGCCACTGGTGAATCATTCGCTCACCTTTTACCTGTCTTACACTGGAGGGTCCTTCACAGTATGGGTCGTTTTAAGAGTAGAGTGGTCATTCGTTCTGATAATCAGCGAGGTGAAGTGTCATTAACAGCCCTGTGGGCGGACCCCAGGGATTTCTGGAGAGCTCACATTACAGATCCCCATTAAAGGGCCCTTTGTAAGTGTGTGTAGGGCCATTCTGTCTGCCTCTGTCTGCTTGGAGGGATGTCTCAACTATTCTCCTTTATGAGCTAAGCCTGGTGTAAAAGCTAAAATAAAGGGTGGTTGGGTTTATCCCCAACAGAATAGCAAGACTCGCATCCAAAGCAATGTTTATGTACCTATATCCGCACACTGCGAAATCCATCATTGGCAAGTTAGTGGTTTCTCTTCTCTGATGTTCATGTATTATATGCTGATACTGTTGGTAAAGGTAACTTTCCGGTCCGCAAATCTCATGTAAATGTATATTCTATGTATATTCTAACAGCAGAAATAGTCACTGCCTGTATTGGACTTGTCTACTGTGTGAGTGCTGAATGTTAATTAAGATCAGCACGCCTGATGTAGAGGGAGACTGATAGTGAAGGATACTCCCCCTCTGATAATGGATCGCGTCAGCTATTAATGATGTGAATTTTGCTGCAGCTGCTGGATAATTGATCTATCACCTAAACAGAGCCTGTGAAACATGTCGCTTTGAGTTACCCGCTCTAAATGTCAGCCGAGCGCCGTCGTGTTTTCACCGCAACACGTCGACCTTGGAAAAGTGAACCCCCTTTGCACGCGGCTCAGAGCGACGGGTAGGGGCACATGCAAGGTTGTCCAGGTTACGGTCACAGTGAGCGGCCGCGAGCGATGGCACCCACGAGTGCATCACGCGGCATCTTTAAATACGTGGGCAATTCCAACATTATGGATGGGACAGTCTCATTTTGACAAACAATATGCTTCAGGAATTGCTCACTTATCAGGATAGGGTTCAGGGACGCCAAGCCAGTTACTAAGGGATCTGGCTGTAAGGGTTGATTCGAGGCTCTGTCGGCTTTCCTGTCCTCTATGAATGCAGCAACCATCTTTTTTTTCTTTGGGTGGGGTGCAGGGTCGTAGCTGCCATAAAAGGTGCCAAACTCTGAGGTGTTTAAGATGCCTCCTGCAGTCGGCATGTTTTCTATTTCTGTATCATGCCTTTTGTTTGTAGATTCCTGTGTGAGGAATATCATTAGGTGTCGTGTAAGGAACGCCGTTGCATTCCACGGCGCCTCTTACCTAGCAACAGAACTGCGTATCCTCAAAAAGGCATCTTGTGTAAGACGGTCCCCGTAAACCAGGAAATGGTAAATTATTCAAAAGTGCTAGCTGAGAGAGAAGCACAGGGGGGGATGAAAGGGAGATCTTTAAAGAGCCACTGCTGGTGGGGTGACTCGTTTGGGCGAGTTCCCGTACCCAGGACCTCACTCGGATGCTGAGTGTTGGCTGCCTCCCATAGATCCTTCGTGCCGCAAGCCCACATCGCCATTCTCACCCTGTCAGGTGACCGAATAGAATGTGTATGAATGATTATAAAGGAAGGTGTTAGTTCTGGTACTTCAAAGGTGAAGGAACACATGATGAAAGCAGGAACCCCCGTCCGAATGTGATGTAAGTGCTAAAAATGCATACTGCTTGCAGATTACTGCGAGAAGTCCGCATGATGCCGGGTTTTTAGCTACAGGCGTGAGCCCGTTTCTGATTTTAATTGAGGGCAGGGTTCTGCTTATTGGGAAAAGGAAAAAGTTAATCCACTTCAGGACCTCCTCCCCCAGAAGTATGACATGAACTGGCAGTTTTCTGGGCGACTGCACCGGTTGAGAGAGGAGCAGGGGAGCCAGGTCACATCATGACAGACGACTTGGACCCATAACAGGTCCAGCTGGACTCTACTTTAGCACCTTTAAGCATGGTACTTCATCTGAATTGCTCCATTAAAAATTTCTAGCTGAATAAATGGCTAAAGCTTTAAGCCCCACTGGGGGAAATAAACCAAGTGCTGAAGTGATTATGACAACTAATAAATAGTTATAACTCACAGCTAATTTATGATGACCAGTGTGCCCAATTTATGTCACTGAAGCTCCTTTTCAGTTTGGAAGCCTCTGATAGTCACAGGGTACAAGAAGCACATCCAGTAAATGCCAGTTCTCTTCAGTCTTAGGACTGGCTCTTCTGGTGCATTTGTGGTTGGGGACTCACGTTTGTGTGAAAGTCTCCTTACCACACCATGATGATTTCAAGGGCCCCTTACGGACCAGGGCCCTAAAAATTTTCGAATTGGTCTGGGTTGAGGACGCAAAGTAATACGCTTTCATGGCATGTCATAATGGTACTCCTTACTACATGGCTTATGACGGTCCTCAACACGGTTGACGTCAGTGTTCAGTGGGATGTTTTTGTGCGTGAACGGTTTTGAGGGGATAGACTTAACCCATCTACCTTAGCTCATATAAATGTCAAATCTCTTTCTGTAGAGGTGCTTACAGCTATTTCTGAAGGCTTGATTAGATTACAATGAATCCATCTTTCTAGAGTAAGGCCAGGGCAGAGTTTCTGCACTGAGGATCTGGTCTCTGGTTGACGTCATCATGCCTCGTTGTCTGGTTGAAGAGAATTGTTTTTGGTCATTGAAGGTAGAGTTCGAAGATGGATCCCAGGTTCTCGCCAAACGGGAAGATGTGTACACCCTTGATGAAGATCTGCCGAAGAAGGTGAAAGGGCGGCTCGTAAGTATCTCCCACACGCTGTAAGTAAGCACCTCTGTCCTCGTCCTTAAACACAACCACATGTACCCTGCTCTCCTCATTGCCTTTCTGCTGCCTCAAATGTAACCTTTTCACAGCAGACATTTCTGTGTAATTATTTCCATACTGAACCATCTGCAGTGCATAGTCAAAATTGCGCATGACATTCAATACGTATGAAAATTAACAAGTTTCTTGAATTCCTTTAATCAAGACCTGGCAAATGCACCCAGTAGTGAAGTTTGCAGCATAAGCCTAGGTTTGCAATCACAGATTTCATGCTGTGGTAAAAGCCAGGTCTGCTTTGAGAGGAATTTAAGGGTCGCTGTTGGCCGAGTGGTGGTTTTACTGCTCCGTCCTGAACTTAACCCCCTGTGGTTGCCAGGGTGTGGGCCTTGCATTACAGCACTGCTTTCTACTCCTTCAGATGCAAATGCAAGTTCTGAGCTCCAAAGCCACTTATTTCTCTAATTACTCTTAGGTTTTCCTCCATAACGTTTGGTTAAACTTAAAAAAATAATAATAGAAAAATAACATTTCTACCTCAACTATTCACTATCTCATGGGATTATAACTATATTCATATCATGCGCATGTATAACCTGAAGATTGTCCCCCTTTAAATTTCAAGTAAACAAATAGTTCCTGCTAATTTTAAGTCAGTTGAGACCTGAGCCATTCATGTAATGTAGCTAACTGCTGTGGTAATTAAATGTAGCTAACTGCTGCTGTAATTAAGAGAAACATAGAGACACTGAGACCAAGACGTAAATAATCTCGGCCTGTCCAATTTCTGTCAAGCAGAAAGCATTAACTGTGAAAGGGCATTAAAAATGAAGGCAGAACTATGTCATGTGTGGGAATTAGATGGTAAGATAAACCAAAAATAAATGGATTTGATGGCGTGTGGGATTGATAAGTACACACAGCATGCTGACGGCGGGAGGGGGTGGTTCATGTATGTTGACGAGCAGCTCGGGTTAGTAACAGATTACTGAAATAATGAATAAAATCATGGCGACCTCAAGCACCGCAATCAGTCGCTGTTCAGTGTCATTTTAGCAACCTTGATGATTCCATTTAAATGTGTAAATATGTAAAGCTGTGAGTGTCTCACATCAGTCTGTTGTTTAAGTCCGTCTATGACATGAAGAAAAAATTGTCATGTAAATATTCTTTTCTGAGGTCATAACTGAAATGTTTTGAAATGCACTTAGGCAAGTCAGCTATGCAAAGGGAGTATACGTTATACGTTTTATTTCTCATGCATAAATTGTAATAGAAAGTAAATATATGCTAAATGAAATTTAGGCTACATTCAGGTTGTTTTTTTTTTTATAATTGCATATAGCTAATGCTTATGCTGTACGTTATTCTCAACAAATCAAGTAATGGTGCAGTTGGCACCCATGCTGACAAAGTAGTTGAAGAATGTTTTTGATGACTTCTTGAGATACTCCTTGCCAGGTTGTTCCATCATAGCATAGCGGCACGGTTCTTTGTCCTTCCTCAGTCCACGGCCTCCAGCATGCGGTTCCAGGACGCCTTTCGCACACCCATGATCCAGGGCGAGCAGAGGAAGAGGCAAAGGATGCCCAACTCCCGCTTCCAGAATGACTATGTGGCCGACCTGAGCGGTCGCTGCGGCTCCAAAAGCGCTTGCGAGCAGCGGAGTGGGAAAGGGAAGTGACGAGAGACACCACCATGTACGACTGCGATAGATGGTGAAGCACTGGGTGGGCGGAGCACAGAGAGCAAATGGATCCTTAAAAAGTAACACAGATCCTGCAAAACGTAGAGCGTCCTAGACGGTCACCCAGAGCTTTCACAACTGTCAGGGAAGAGAAATATAAATCTATATTTGTTGCATAACCTTTTTTTCTTAAAGAGACGATAGGCATTAAAAGAATGTTTGGTTTGTATATTTAAAGAGTCAGTGACTTTTGTAAAATGCCTAGAGTCCAATTCCCTCCTAACACTCGTTCTTTTTTTTTTTTTTGGATGTATGTTAATTCACTACATTAAAAAGCGTGTAGCTATAATTTTTTTATCGAGCGATGATCTTAGCCTCGTCCCTGATTTTTTTTTTTTATTCTTTTTTTTTTCCCTGCATGCTCTGCGTTACCACTACTGTTTATATCCTCTTTTGAGGAATCGATTAATATGTGAAACTGAAGATTACCGAAATTCTGCTATTGAATAAATTGCATCATATTTGTTTGTTAAATTAATTCCTTTTTTTTGTAATAATTTATTTGGGCTTTTTAAACACATGATGACTAACAGGCTTAAAAATTAAATCTTATTTTGCCTTTCACACCTGTTTAGAATTTTTTTTTCAGTCTGATACTTTTGTGTCAATATTAAAATACTTAATACTTTAATAATAAATATTAAAATACAGAAGGAGGAGGTCTTAATCTGGAAATATCCCATTTATTCATGGATTTCAGTGCCAGGCTTAAATTATTAAATACCAACAATCATTTAAATCCCTGCAAAAAGGAAAAAGAGAGGGAGACCTCAGTGGCTGTGTCATCTGCCTGCCATACTAAAGATGGCCATATACCTCAAATGACATCTGCACAAAACGACATCGGGTACGTCAGCGAGAACAATTTGTCGCATACTTAAAATGACTCCGCCACCTTCTTCGTTCTGTTACTCCACAAGCCTAGAGGGTGCAGAATGCGTTTTTTTTGCAGCAGACCCACATACATAGTGCAAATATATTGTGCTGAGTGCACGAGTTATTTTTAATAAAGGAAGTGACGACGCAGGAGATGCAGTGGCACAGACAGGAAAGCCAACGATTTGCACGACGCGGATGCGCACTAACAAAATACTCATATTTTACATACGTAACATTAGTTACAACATTTACGATTAACATGAATACACGTTTGCACTATTTAAAGTCCAGTGCAAAGCATGCTGGTAACTGCATAATTAGTCCTGCTGACCAACCCCACGGCACCTCATTTATGTCATTTAGCCACTCTCTGGGCGGAGTCAGAACAAACAAAAGAAATTTTGCTTCGGGGACCCTGTACAGGTGGAGAGCCAAAACGGTGGTAACTGCTCGTACATCATTGTATTGCTAAAACTACATTGACTATTTGGCCACCTTAATGTTTACAGAAGACCCTCCTCACAAGCCCAGGTAGGAATTGTCCGGTAGCTTGATAAGTAGAGCATTGTGCTGCAATGCAGAGGTCATGGGTTCGAATTCCAGGGAGCAGATGTGAATTAATACCCTTCACTGTACTGTAAGTCGCTTTGGATAAAAGTGTCAAATAAATAATCTCTTAGCAGGTATGTAATAACCCAGGCGTATCCCCCGTTACTGTGAGAACTTCTTCTACAAAGCAAATATCGGGTGGGGCTATGTGTTTGATATAACATGACATTATTCGAACTGGAGGCGTGGGTCGTAGCATCCAAGACAAAGTGAGCTTCCTTGTGGTGTCCCAATGAGCACAAGTATAAGAAACAACATAAGTGATCCTGTATCTAAAAAGTGTAAAGAAACCTACTTATTGGCTTCCTGTGAGGTACATGTTGGCAACCACTGTGCTAGACTGTACCCCACACATACCCCTTTCACAGTGTGAGGAGTGGATGTTCGCGGTCGAGTCGAGTGTCCAGAAAGTGATGAAAACCATAGTTTTGTGACAGGCACATGTAATCACCTGACCCTTTCATTCTGACAGGTTCACCTTAGTATTCCTGCAATAAGTGAAATCGCTGTCAGTCTGGATGAAACAGAAATACCTAAATACGCTGCCATGTGTCCAGCCCGCTGACCTGCAGGGCTGTCTGCTCGTGCTTGATGGGAAATGGCTGTTGCGAGAGTCTTGCCCGCAATGTCATAACGATTTTGAGTTCTTGGCTGTTATTTTAGAGCCACTAACACACAGTACATAATCTCACTGTCCTTGTGGGTAACTGTCTTGATAATAGCTTTGCTTTTTTTGGGGGGGGGGCGGGGAGCGAGTCCCATTTGTGTGAGGAATCAGATTTAGCGAAATGGGACAAAGACCACACAAAGGATGGCCTTTTCCCCCAAACTAGCCGAGCACCCAGATTCCCAGATAGCGTGACATTTCTCCCACGCACTGTCCACCACCCACCAGCACAGAGCTGCTGAGGGCACCGGGTCTTTTCCACTGTTCCAGAAGACACATTTAAGGAGACCAATGGCAAATAACTCATATTCTGTATGCAGCCATGATTACTGGAACCATAGCTGAATCTACCTTTTCAGGGGCCCTAGGCAAGGCTTTAATTGGGAAGCCCCCCCTACCAAGAAAACTGTCAATCTTTTCAATTTCTCCACACTGCAGGTAATTCTGGGCCCCTAGGCAACTGCCTATAGCTACAGTTGGACCTTACTAGTGTATAGATCAGCTACTGTATGGAAAGATGTGGATACAAATCCCACAGCTGCCAGAGTAATCATATCACTGTTGGGCCCTTGAGCGAGGCCCTTAACCGTCTGACCCCAGAACCTGGACATACATGTGAGCCTGTTTCTCTCATATAGAGTGATATGGGATACAGTATGTGAGAATGACTCTATTTCCCCACGGGGATCGATAAAGTACAACTATTCTATACAACAAGTGCTCCAGCAGGAAACGACACGTAATAAACAGTATGGAACATCCCATCCGGGGAATTCAAGCCAGAGTTTATGAGCTGAGGAGGAGAATCTGGACCAGGACCAAACGCGGCAGCAATTAAAGAAACGAGAAACAAAAGTTAGATGTGGCTGGAATTCCCTAGATTAGCTATCCGTTATAATTAAAAGAGCTAGATGAAACTGCATTAAATATTTGCCAAAGCTAGAAAGAAGAAACATTTTCTATTATACTTGCTGGCTTCTTCATATAAGGTGCCAGACATATACGACTGGTTTGTTTAACCCGGCACAGTGACAGCTTGTTCTCTACTCTCTTGGGCCCCCGGGGTCACATAATTAAGATTTCCGCTCTATTTGCAGACAAGGGGGGTTGGAGGTTTGGGAAATTAGGCACCTTCCCTTTTAGACTCCCATAGCAGGGGCGCCCTCCTGTGAGACCATTAATTAAAAGTGCGAGAAGCCCAGCAGGGCCTGGCTGTCGACAGCACGCTAACTAGTGAGAACTCCCTGTTATGCCCTTCTCTCCCTTTGGTGCGTAATCTAGGGTTTACTCATCTTTAGAAACTTGATCCGATAGCAACGGGTAAAACGATCCGACCCACCGTCTTGTCTGGTACGTCTGATGCTGAATGTTATTGTGAATACCCTCTTTGGGAATCGTGTTTAATTGGTTAATTCTGACAGCGCATATTTGCTAGCCAAAAATCACACTGAGTTGGAATTGTACAACTGGCTTTTTATAACGGCTGCAAGGATTGATTAAAGACGTGTGTGTGTGTGTGTGTGTGCGCGTGCGTGTGTGTGTGTGGTGGAGTCAGTGGGGGGCGGCCCCCTGAAAGTGGACTGGTCCCCTCGGTGACCCACCCATTGTCATTGGCTCAGAGTTGTCAATCAAAATGCAGTTATTTGAAATTAACACACACAGGCTCACATATACACCCAGAACCACGGAAATATCCAATTAACCATGTAATTGCTGGGTATTTTAAGAAAACATGGTGGTGTTGTGCATCTTGTATAAAGAGGTTGGTAACATC
>JAODKL010000051.1:2765933-2796317 GCA_026780765.1 Petrocephalus schoutedeni
CCCCCCCCCCCCCCCCCCCCCCAACCCACTGCTACCCCGACCGCGATCCATGCCTGTTGCGATTCTGTAATCCGCTTCAAACAGGTGGTCTGAGACCTGCACATTTAATACCGCCTCTGGACTACAGCCATAGCATTTTCAATTAGGCAGTCTGTCTGGGACGCGGCACGCTTATATCGGCGAGCCTCCGCTGCGTTTCCTCTCGCCGGTCTCCTAGCGGCGCGCCCTGGCTTTGTGCGATAAGGACGCACACCCTTCCTTCCAGGGGTGCTTGTGCTCTGCATCCTCCGCCCCATTAGTAGGGACCCACCGATCCATGTGCACCCGCTTATCTCGGCCCCCGATCAGTACCGGGTCAGGACGTTGCCACAGCAGAGCACCCGAGGGGAAAAAAATCGAAAAAGACACAGGTCTCGTCCACGGGCTGCCCGGTCCGGGCGGAGCGCTCTGTGGGCAGCAGAGACAGATGTTCATCTGAAGGCTTTTCCACCTTGGCAGATGTTCCATCATCCCCAGACACATCTCCTGGTTTGCAGACAGACTGCTGCCCCGCCTCCTCTTTCATGCAGCCTCAGAGAGTACAGCTCTTTCTCAAAACGAAAAACCCCATAGTCTCCATGTATATTATTATTATTATTATTATTATTATTATTATTATTAACGACTGGGGGCATGCTTAAGCCACTATATGTTGCACTGCGTTAAGATGCATTTAACGAGCCGTAATCTGCTCCACTGCGCCGATTCGATACCTCAAGGATTTTCCCCCAATGATGGGAGAAGTTTGTAGGTAGTACCTGGGTAGTAGATCTGGGTAATATTGAATATTAATAATACTGAATGAAATGCTTTATTTATAATGTACTGCATACAGAATAAGTAGACGTGCAATATTCATTAAAATCAATTAAATCAAGTAAAAAAATTATAAAATTAGTTATGAAGATTAACGATTCTGATTATTTTTTACTTTTTGGGTATATTTTGTTTAACTCAATTTTTAATGATTTTAAATAGTTGACTGTTGCGACAAACATTTAACATTTTGAATAAGGCGGCGTACAATACGGCAGTGAGCTGCTTTGACGGAAAATGGCAGGCTTCTGGAAGGTCCCTTGGTAAATGTGCAGGGATTATATTGTGTAGAGTTCAAAGGCTCACTGCTGGTTCATGGTTCAGGTTTCAAACTTACCTGCTGTGTCTGTGGCCGCTCCCTACAGGGCGCGTGGGATATATGTCTGTTTAAAAAGAAATAAAAATGGTGTCTGCTGCTTAAATCACTGTCCGTAGCACTGGGAGCGCATCAAACAACCAAATCTAACAGCGGAGAGAACACGGGCGTTTCAGCTGACCCTGGATCAGATCTGAGGTGCGTTAGGCAGTCCCAGGGTGTTACCAAACGGGGATGCTGAAGAGTTAAGCAAGAGCCTGTATTTTAATCAATAGGCCATGCATTAACCTTTGCATCTCCAGCATGGCTGGATCAATACATTCATGGCGGAAAAACTGACAGTTATTCGAAATGCACACACTCACATATACACCCAGCATTGCATAAATATCCATTAACCATGTAATTAACGGGTAATTTAAGAAAACATGGTGTTTTTGTGCATTTTGTAGCATTTATTTTCAGAGGCCCCACCCCCGGGTCCCTGCCCTGAGAATAACCCGGCGCTCACTAGGGAATCAGAAAGAATCGAAATATGATTCCAACTTCTCTTACTAATTTGCTTACACATCTGGTCCAGTAAGGTTATTAATTACAATTATGTATTTTACACTATCTACCTTTACAGATATTGTGCAAGCAAAAGAAAAAAGCACAACTGAACAGATATTAGACCTCGTTATAGTTGTTGGTATGACATGTACTCCATCTCACAGAGTATTAATCAATACACTTGTTTATTTTGTTTTGCTGTATAATTAAAAGATGAAGGATAGTCTGTATATGCATACTTTCAGCCAAACCACAAAGAGGCTGTTTCGTGCTTTTAATCACAATAATACAAAAGAGAGGAAATGGTCTGGCTTTTTGAATATGCTTTAATCTACAGACTTGTTTTTTGAAACGGGCCTACTTCTGCTCTGCGGTCTGCTGTGATGTGGTCCGCATTACTTTAAAATACATTTTTTAAATACAATACAGCTTTCTCGAAGCAGGCACCAAAAAACCCACTTGTCAAGTGTCGATTATACGGGCAGGATGGATGTAAGCGAGATCTTTGGGAGATATGGCGTGCCGGGGCTGTTAGCTATTTTCGGCGCACGCCGACTGCCGACTTTGCATGCTGTTCTGTGCCCGCTTGCTGTTTCCTTGTGTGTAAAGGCTCAGTATCGGCCTCAGACGCCATCCTTAATGGCCTATTTTCAGGGCCAGAGAGAGAAGGTTTTCGGTTTTTTCGAACGTACGGCCCGTCAGTCTGTCGAAGGATAAATCGGCATTACTGGTCACCCTCCCCTCCCTTACACAGAGCTGACATATTGTGCTGGGTCATGTGCAGTTATCGGTAAGTGATGTTTTGGGACGGTAGGTCATAATAGTAGCATTTTATACAGACTGACGCCAAACTATGTTAACATTGGCACTGAAGCCTTTACTACCGAAAATCGTGTATAAGTTATGAAATAAAAATACCAAGAACCTTAAATTCACCCTAAACCACAAAACCTTAATTTCCTTCACGTCATCCAAAAAAATGCCCTCACAGAACCTTCGAGGAACACAGGCGTGTATTATATACGGATATAAAGGATAATATACTCAGGGCTGTAGTCTGATTATTGCCACGATAAACACCATGTCAATGATAATGTTTCATAACAAAAAAACATGCTGATAAATCAAAGTAGTGTTTTCTCGTTCAAAGATGCAAGAAAAAGTGGTAAAGGAAAGGATGTCCCTGACACCACACACACACACACACGTAGCAGTACTGGATCTGATGGGTGCCTGGTGTGTAGCAAAGCCCATTTAGTCATGAATGAGATGAATGAGAGTCACATGGTCAAAAGTCACATGGTCAAAAGTTTGCGCCCCCTTGAGATTTATTTACCTGTCGCAGCGTGGACCTGCTGCCATGCATCACATGATGTACCGGAGAGTGGGACTTTCTCCATTTTATCAGAGCGCCTTTGTGAAGATCAGTACTTGAGCTATCAGAAAAAAATCTCCTGCAGGGCAGTTTATCTTATCAATAAGATATTTGAAGGATGTATGAAACCGCAAAATTTCACGCAGACCGGAGAGCGTTTTCGGGTTTCGTTACCGTGTTTTCCGTTCGATGCGTGTCCACGCATTCGTCCCTGTATTTCTTACCTTTATTTTATTTATTTATTTATTTTATTTAAACGACTGAAGGATCCTTTCCAAGAGCTGCAGCTGTGTGCACGTCCAGAAACGTTAACCGCATAATGCTATTTATCCTGCTGTGGCTTCCTGTACCCATTAGGCTGGAGACAGGGATCCGGTATTGACATAACCCTGTCATGCTCTCGTGTGATTTTATTATTCATTTTTCCTTCGTCGGCTTGGAGACGTGGGGCGTTTCTGAGAACCTGGAGGCCTGGGAATAAGCAGCAGTGGGTAAAAAAGTGCAATAAGGTCCGTTTCAGTTTATTTCCATCCGGAGTTTCTAACGCTCTGGATGTGGTGACCTTATTATGACAGAATGTGAGCAAATCGCCATATAAATCAATCTGCCCCATGATGGGCTGATATTCTTCACAAGATCTTTATTGTCAACCCATCAATATACATATATTCATCCGCGATGAAATATCATCTCCCTGAGCCCAGTGATGCTACATTTACACCATTACTAAACAATATACAGTGACATACTAACATTTACAAATGGACTGAGAAACATACTTCTGCTGAGGGCGGCTGTCTGCGGCCTTGTGGCCTATTCTTCCTGGGACAGGCTCCTGGCTCGTCACGACTCTGCCCCGGGAAAGTGGTTACAGGAGATGGATGGATGGCTGCGCGTAATGGAACCTACAGATATGAACTGTAAAGTTACTAACTACAGGCACTGCATGACATGATATTAGCAATAAAAACTTGGAGTTAAAACTCAGAAGACTGGGCTGGTGCACATTGCACAAAAAAATATCTGAAAGTATTGAAGCTCCGTATATTGATTATGATTAAAAATACAGAAATGGGGATATGTTTTCTTCAGAAACCAAGTAATACACCCCCCCATTCACCTGGGGTAAAGCCAGAGACGTAGATTAGGCTTTACGGTAACAGCGTCTGTTATGTACCTGTTGGTATCCGCAGGATAGGTCTGTCCATTTATGGGGATTATTGGCTTGGGTTATGGTTTCTCTTTGGGGGAGGGGGGCACATGGCTATCTTTTAATGGCCCTGCCAACTTCTTTTACTGATGGCATGATTATGAAAAGAATATTTATCAACATGAAGGATTTTGGGGTGAGCTGATATCAGCATTTCTGTTAATGGGGGAGGCCATTTTATCCAGACCTATATGCTGAGTGAAAATAAAAACAAAACAAATACAAAAGCCATTCACTTCTTAGGGTGTCTCCCTTTCAGGGCTCAGAGCTGACACTGAGGCTCCCTCACTCACTGTTATTTTGAAAAATCAAATGTCCATGAATAAGGGTTAGGAGCAAAAGGTTTCAGCAACACTTTACATGACAGGATACAATGCAGGAGTAGTGCACGCTTACTTAATGCATTAATTAACCAGTAACTAAGTGTTAGTTATATGCTGATCCCATGTTCGTACATCATTAATCAGTCATGACGGTTCATGCATTTTGTGCAATTACTATATTTTGTTCTCGAGTAGTAACTGAATGACAAAGTTACTTATGCCCCCTCAAGTAAAGTGTTAAAGTTTTTTTTTTTAAACAGGAAGCATGTTTGTAGGCCAAAGCTGTGGCTGGATTTTACTGAAAATGGCCAGTTCTGGAGATGGTCGTGTTCCTTAGTGTGTCATTTTTATGCCTATCAGATAAAACAGCAGAAGCACAAAATGGGGAAAATGGAAAGACAAGCGCTTTTGTATCTGGGAAAAGTATCTCGCTCTGTTTCGGTGTCTCGGCCCTTGCGGGGCCCGTATAAAGGGAAGATGTTCAGCCCACGTCGAAGGTGAAAACCCGGGAGAAGGCGCAGGGCATGTAAAAACAGTGTAACAACATACTGGCAATACGATATGATTAAAAACACATGATTTTCCCACACTGTAATGTGAAGAAACATGGCTCTTTGGCAAGGGTATTGTAACACCTGAAAAGAACATGCAAAGTGGGTCTATGAATGAATTCAGCACGTACCCTTAAAGGGCCAGCTACGCCGTCCACACTTACACGTGCACATGCATGTTTAAACACCACCACCGCACTGTGGTGAAGGGGGGGGGGGCAGTTTTATGGGGTGCTAGCATCCATCGCCTGTACATTTTCTGCCTCCCCAGTGTCATGATGATTGGGAGATAAGGTTTATATACAGAATGATAAATAATCATCGCAGGCGTTAAGATATGACACGAACAGACATCAGTATGATTTAAATGTGCTCAGTTTCAAACAGGGTGCTTTAAATATTTTTTTAATCTAGGATTGTATTGTATATAAATACATTGAATAAAACTAACCATATAGTACGTATAGTGCAGTTTAAGTAAAACATTTAAAAATAGTAAGATAGCTTTAAATTAACAATTTCCATGTGCCTCCTGGTGATTTACGTTTACTCCATTTGTTTTAGTAAGCTGGAAAAGGACTCTCTCTATTAAGGTTTTATTGCAGTGTTATTGCTGTTTTATTAGAGATGATACCAATCCTGTTTTATTACTATTGATCCAAATCAAAACCAGATTTCGGAAAATACATGTCATCCCAGGCCTCAGTTATGCTTCCCAGTAGATTTTAATATTTGAGGTAAAAATCAGCTATATCTCCGTTTGAGCCTGCACATGGACCCCAAATCCTCCCAGCTTCTAAGCAATTGATTGGTCGAAATAAACTGTAATTAATGGTTTATTTTGAGATCATTTTAAGTCTGCTGCACATTATTTCCTTACAGTTAGATACCACTGCGTAATGAACGATAAGCCCTTACAATGTAATAGACACAGAGATTATAATAATAGCCCTCTGTTGATCCTTAATGATCAAAGATTCATAAAACTGCGGTACTAAACTCCAAGAAGGAACTTCTGCGGAAAACTCAAATTACAGCCCACCCAAACTTCTGGAAGGTTCTCTCAGAACGGGTCCTGTGAAGTGTCACATCTGTTTTCTTTTTCTTTGTACCCAAAAGACCATTAGATATTAGCTGTGGGGGCTATGGCATATTTTCTACTTTAAATAACTTTTTTATAGACACTGAATTTTGATTGTTGTTCTGCATGATACAATAATGAACTGTTATGTTCCTTAAACATTAGACTGCCTTAAATTCGTAAGAAAGTTAAAAAGTGTCCGTGAAACAAAAAGGGCCATTATCAGGATTACAGGCACTGCCTGTCGGCATCTCTGTCAGGTATCGTATAATTTTTTTGTGATTCTCAGGAAATCTTTCTAGAACTCTGCCTGGAAAAGTAGAAGCATTAATGACAAATGGATGAAATTTTAATAATCGTGACAAACTCAAATTCAGCATAATTCAGTGTAGTCCACCTAAAAAGTATCACGTTATGGTAGCATAATGGCACACCTGCACTGCTCCAACCACAAAGCTTTGGCGATAGCAGTGGGGCATGCTGGGAAAGTCATCAGAGACTCCCTCCCTCCAGGACAGACATACCAGGCGGTGCTTGAGGAAAGCTGGAGAAATCATCAAGGATCCCATCACCTAAGCCACAGACTGTTCACACTGCTACCATCAGGTAGGTGGAACTGCAGCATGAGGGCCCTAGCCAGCAGACTCCAGTACAGTGTCAGGCAGACAGTACTGCGGCATGAGGGCCCTAGCCAGCAGACTCCAGTACAGTGTCAGGCAGACAGTACTGCGGCATGAGGGCCCTAGCCAGCAGACTCCAGGACAGTGTCAGGCAGACAGTATGAGGGCCCTAACCAGCAGACTCCGGGACAGTGTCAGGCAGACAGTATGAGGGCCCTAACCAGCAGACTCTGGGACAGTGTCAGGCAGACAGTATGAGGGCCCTAGCCAGCAGACTCCAGGACAAGGTCGGGCAGACAGTATGAGGGCCCTAGCCAGCAGACTCCGGGACAGCGTCAGGCAGACAGTATGAGGGCCCTAACCAGCAGACTCCGGGACAGTGTCAGGCAGATGCATTTTTTTAAATTTCCTTGTATATTTATTTGCAACAAGTTTTTTGAGTTTTTATTTTTTAATTGCTTTTAACATACTGCATGCTGCTGCACCTGAGACGCATCTTTTATTGTCATATATTTACATTACATTTATAGCATTTGGCAGATGCCCTTAGCCAGAGCGACTTACATAAATGCTCCTTCATGTGACAACATGTTAAGAATGACAATAAATGAACCTTGAACTTCTAAATTTGGCCAAAAAACAGTCTTGTAACTCATGACTGGTACAGTATATCCATTCTTTATCTTGAGGTGAGTTTTAACATTAATGGTTCTTTAAAAGCTTCAAATAACATGCCAAACATTCTTTTAGACATTCTACTGGTAGCGCCCTGATAAAAATAGCAGCTTTATGTGATTTTCAGCCAAAACTTAAAGTAAAATACCAATTTTTGGGGCCTTTGCATATTTCCCAGTACTTTGCAACTTAATGCTGATGATGACAGAGAGATGTAATGTGCTGTTTCAAACTGTTCATTAAGTTAGTCCTTAATGGCTGTAAATCCTGAGTGCTCCTAATAATGGCCGACTTCAAAGCCGAAGTTCACATTGACAAATGAAACGTAAAGTGGAACATCTTCACACAGAGTCTTTATACGGAGCTATAGAGATCAATATTCTGGGCCCAGCGGCGAAAATGGTTAATCTAAGTTTAAAGGCCGTGCTGGTTCCCCTGGGAGGAGCTGACGGACCCGGCTGTTATTCTTGGTTCTTCTGCTGATGGGCTGCCTCCCAGCTGGCTGTTTCATGTGGAGACCGAGCGAGAAGCGGCATGAGATCCGGCCACATGGCTGGCTATGCTCAGTCTCTCTATCTCAGAATCACTTTCGCCCATCAGAAGCAGGAGCTACTGCGTTTTATTCTACGGCCGATCGATTCCAGCAAATTGATTCTCAGAAAAAGGAATCGAGCAATATAAGAATATTTAATCGATATTTAATCGATAGGGTTTTCAATGATCAGCCCTTGCAATGCAATGATCAGTACTGTAGATAGCTGTGTATTATTTCTGTGACACCATGTACTGTTTTTTTTTTTCCAATTTGGCTTTTCAAGTAATCCTGGTATCAAAAATAAAAATCGTCTGTCTAGAAATATATACCTATTGCTTTTTAAATTGAATATTTCTAAATTAAAACTCTCAATTTTAACTCAATCGAATCCATCTGTAGTCTGTCATCTTTCAAAGCACAAAGAAAATTCTGTAAATAAATCTTTGACGTTTTGCAGACTATCCTAATGTACATGGTAGCACTATGGGCTGAGACAAGTGAAACACACACTGAAACGTCATACATGTGTCCTGTTAGTTTAACCTTTTTTTAATAATAAAAAAAGTATTTAAAACCAAAAAAAAAGTACTGGGAGAAAGATATTATAGAAATGAATCACAGAAGTAATGATTTTTTTTTCATAGGCAGAGACAGCCAAACTGTCTTATTATCATACGCAGTCATAACTCCCAAATGGTTTACCGCTTTAAACTCTCAATTTTAATAGACTCTGCTTTCAATTTATGGAGGAGAAGCTTGCTGAGGGAGAAATGTTATTATAAATATGTGGATGGCAAGCGGGTCTAAACAGAACACCTAATCACGATGGGATTTAAACGCAACCTGAGGTTCTGCGATATTCCTCCGGTAGGCATGCAGCTCGAAAATGTTGATTGCTTTCTAACTCAGCCTCATGCCATCCAAGCACACTTGGAAGTACATATTTTATTACTGCCCCCAGAATAGGGGACTTTTGAATATAAAACTTTGCCTGACTTCTGTTTTCTCCATCTCAATATAGCGACATGAGTGCGTGGCTGTATTGGAAGTGGCTTGTTCACGTATTCAGGCACATTGCACTTGGCTAGTCGTAAAGTGGTTAGATTATGCCAAATTCTGCAGCTGCGTGGCTCAACTTAAGACTTGAAAAGGAAGCTTCATGAGCAACAGTGAAGCTCTCGTGAATAATGCACTATAGATACCATCATACCAATGCATTATAATGGTCAAGATGCTTTGTGTTGAATTATAAATATATCTATAGTGTATTATATATAAGAGCTTCATAAAGCAATCATGATGCATAATAAACATGTCTATAATGTGCTATGCCTTTTTATAAATATTTTTAGGCAAGTTTATAATGCTTTATGAATGCATTATAATGTGTTATGAATGTGTTCATATATTCTTATAGACATGGCATTCATAGAAAGTGTTATGTTTAAAGTGTCAAAAAAGAAATATATATATATATATTAGAAATTGGTTAACATGATAAAGTACAGTATAAGTACAGTATATGGACAAAGTATTGGGACAAAGTTTCATTGAATTGAGGTGTTTAATTCAAACCCATTGCGACAGGTGTATAGAATCAAGCACCTTACCATGCAGTCAGGTTTACAAACGTTTGTGAATGAATGGGCTGTTCTGAAGAGCTCAGTCAATTCAAACATTGTCAGAGGATGCCACTTTTTGCAATAAGTCTGTTCATGAAATTTCTTCCTTGATAGATATTCCACGGTTAAATGTAAGTAGTATTATTGCAAAGGAGAAGCATTTAGCAGCAGCAGAAACACAGCCATGAAGTGGCAGACCACGTGAAGCAACAGAGCTTTACAAGTTGCCGAGTGCTGTGGCACACAGTGCATAAAAGTCACCAACACTCTGTTGAGTTCCAAACTTACTCTGGCATTAACCCCAGCACAAAAACTGTGCGCCAGGACCTTCATGGAATGGGCTTCCATGGGTGAGCAGCTGCATGCAAGCCTCACATCCCCAAGTGCAATGCCAAGCGTCAGATGGAGTGGTCTAAAGCACGCCACCACTGGACTGTGGAGTAGTGGAAATGTGTTCTATGGCGTGACGAATCACGCTTCTCTGTCTGGCAGTCGGATGGATGATATGGCTGGGTGGGTTTGCTGTAGAAGAACTTGACTGGCCCACACAGAGCCCTGACCTCAACCCCATCAAACACCTTTGGGATGAACTAGCGATTTGATTGCGAGCCAGCCCTCCACGTCCAACATCAGTGCCTGACCTCACAAACGCTCTTCTGGATGAATGGGCAAGTAGTCCCACAGACACACTCCAAAGTCTCGTGGAAAGCCTTCCCAGAAGAATGGCAGCTGGGGGGACCATATTGATGCCTATGGATTTACAATGGGGTGACAAAGGTCCTGCAGGTGTATTAGCCAGGTGTCCCAATACTTTTGTTCATATAGTGTATATGACACTATATACGTATAGTATATACACAAATAAATAAAAAAAAAAAAAAACTAAATTTGTTAGTTTGGTTTTATGGGTGCAGGGGAAGGGAGATCAGAAAATATGAAACAAGCTGTTATGACTATTTATATGTGATGACATTTCAGGCCGATGGAGCTTGGATCTGTAAAGCGGTATTCAGTAATCTCGCTGTACAGTACGTTTTCCTTTTTAAGACTGATGATCACAAAAAGTCCTTCATGACTCCATAACTGATTTATTTCTAATTGCCAGCTCTGCTATGAAGGGCTTACAGCCTTTGACCTTTCGAGGTCATTCTATGAAATCATTTGGTTCATATCTTCATATTTAATTCAAAGCATGAAAACAAAATATTGAATTGAAAGGCTCCTAAAAAGAACAAAAAGGATGATGTTTTTTCCAGATTCTTCCGGTCTCTTTCCTGAAATGTGTAATTATAACCCACGCACTCTGCAATCCATTTTCACGAGTCACATATCCAAGGCAGTATGCCGGTGGACCTGGACCATATCCCAGGAAGAACAAGGCTGGGTGCTCCTGACAGGATGGTGGGCCATCAAAGTCACAGACAATTAATTATGATATACCGTCAGTACTTATAATAGCATATACCACATAGTATAGAGAATAAATTAACAACCATGTCTTGCACCACCCAAAGACACAAAAGGTATTATTTTATTTGAGCTTTTTAAAAGCAAAGGAGACTGGACTCTTTAAGTGGTAACATGCCTATAAGTGGGTTTAAATTTTTGCCAAAATCTGCTCATCCTATACATCTCTGGGAATAAATGTTATAAAATGTCTTCTAAGTTAGTACTCAGCTTTAATATAGCTTTTATTTTCCGCCCTCCAGAGGTTTTTTTTTTTATTTCCCTACCCTGGACCCAAAAGGTTTTTCCAGCCATCAGGATATCCTGTCTTTACTGCCTTTGACGTACCTTTCCGTCATCCTACCGAAAAAGGAAAAAAAAAAACTGAGCTATTAGCCTGTAATTTGTCTAACTTTGTACTATAGAGAATAACGCACTTATCAAAATTGTGCTAATCCAAGGTTTGTCGTTGTGGTTAGGTCATTCCTGCCAACTTGGGTGCTAGAAATGTAGAGAATAGCCTTACAGAGGGACTAATAAGCATTCCCAGTGTCTTAAGGTGATTGTGCAATTTGTTACAGCTTTTGTTAATCTAGCCTGATAAGAGCTCAGGGTCACCAAAGTCAGTTTTATCTGCGCACTTGTGAAAGCACCCTGAGGAAAGTATTGCTGTAGAGAGGTAATTTTCTCGATCTAGGAAATGCAGTTATGAGATATAAATGAAGACGGCTGAATGCAGTGGGCTAGACTGTGAGAGTATGCTGCATGTCAGCGTTTCGCCTTTTATACAAAAGGGGACTCTCAGCGTTTTCATTGTACAGTGCAGTGTAAAGTATTACGCGTTTTCCCCACGTCAGCCGGTTTTAGATTATTCTAGGGGGCAGTATATCTCACTCTTTGGAACACTCCCCAAGTCTGCGAGGGTGCGACTGCACAATTTGGCCTACTTGTCTGAAGAAAGTGAGTCCTAATTCTAGACCATAGACGTCCTTTGACTGATAACACACCCCTTGGCTATTCTGTCACTCGAGTGTAGATATTTTGTAAAATGCATTAGTGACTTACTGCAGACATGTGTGGCCAGTGCTCGATGGCTTGGATCTGTAAGAGACTAACTGTCATTGTTCACACACCACAGAGCTCAACAACAAAATGTGTCCTCTGCTTTTAACCCATATGTGACATACGGTCGGAGTGGGCAGCTATTTCAGAGCCCGGGGAGCAGTTCTTGGGGGGTCACCTTGCTCCAAATACCTCAGCAGTTCCCTGAAGGTCAGGGACTCAAACCTGCAGCCTTTCAATTACACAGTCGCATCCCTAACTATTACGCCACCACTGCCCCATATAGAGGATGTATATAATATATTATACATAATATTATATATAATAATATAGAGGATCTCTCGATCAATCATCCATATAATTAGCATTCTCATTTCATTTGTCATTATTTATTAAGTATTATTTAAGAATTAGCAGTTATTCTTCAGACCATTAAGGATATTGACTTCTATGAGATTTTCTTGGATTATGCTCTTTGTTTTTCATGTATGGTGATGATCCAGTGTAGCCCAAATTCCTTTGTTGTCATGCTGTCCTTTACATGCATGTACCCTTGACCCAGGATGAACAGAAATCTTTGTCCAATAGTATCCTGTCATATCTGAGTTTATACTACAGCGCTGTTGGTTTCTCGAATCTGATTGGTCAGATTGGTCAGTTGACTCATTTTCTATAATTGCACACAAAGTGCCAGCCAGGAGAATCACGGTAATAAATCAATGCACTATTATAATCTTAAATTCTAACTAAGGTTTCTTAAAATTCCAGATGCTGAACACAATTTAAAATGAATGGAAACGAAACTGAATTGTTTAATCACTGGTGGAAGAAAGTAGTTCTATTAATCCATGTATTTTCGGCTTGTAAACATTAAAGTTACGTCTTTCGGTACAATAGTGTAAGCCAAATGTGTGACCACCATACCAAAAGCACATTAATGCACTCCAAGCCACACATTATACATTTTTAAACGTACTCTGCAGAGGTAACCAGTGCATGCTGGGCCGTTCTTTCCTTGCCTGTGCAGCTGTACATTTACAAACGTATAATTCACGGCCTGTCGTGCATTAACCCCTAATATTTAGTGACATGAGCTCCGATGTTTTTTCTGGCACCAGACTGGAATAAAATGGTCCATATGCTAGCTGCTTGGATAACATTGATGTTGTTTTAAATAATGTGAATTCGGGGAGGGCAAACAAACCCAGTGACACGATAAAAGAATTCAAGTGGCCATTGCAGTGCTGCCTTGATTTTATGATTATTATCTTTTTTTTTTTTTTTTTTTTCAAGTTCAATGAAATTGGTGAGTATGACTCAGATGCGGCTGGTTCCCTGGGAGCTCATTAAGCTGGCAGTGGCCCTTCAGAGGGAGCTCTCTCCCACCCACACCGCCGGCATCCCAGTAAGTAGCACTCCACATGGCGCCCTGATCTCACTCGCGGTGTCCCGGGTACAGATACCCAGCATTCCCTTAGTCGGGAGTCATTGGCACAGCTGAAACAACAGATAACTCTATTCCTAATAGGATGCCACGACAAATGCAGGCATAACTCTTAAATGCCAGCCTTATGATGAGTACTTGGAGGAGTAAGACCAAGTAGCAGCAGAAGTTACTGCACGTTTTTAATAGTCACTAAAATTATACATCCTTGTTACTTTAGTGGAAGATATGACCTGGAGCACCAACTCATTAAAATGGGGATACTTTTTAGTGTTTGCGGGGCTGCAGCAGCTTTTCCTGCCCTCTAACGTTTGGTGATGATCATGCCCACTTGGCTCCTATTTGATTAATGGGTTTGGACTGAAAGAAAGACCCAACTAGGTCCATTTCTCAATGACACAGGTAGACGAACGAGGAGAACAGGTTCTCCTGCCACAGAAAGCAGGGAGAAATATTTTTTTACTTGGCTTTTTTTTTTTTGTATAGTGTACTCATTGATAAAAGACCTTCGACTTATCTACTGACCGTGGTTGTCCTGATTAGTGTCCACCTTTTCGCCCAATCAACACGTAAGTCAAAGGATGCTTGTGCACATTGATGAAATCTTATCACGTTGGACCCCCATCCCAGACCAAAGATATTCCTAATTTTTTATGGCCCCATCACTTGGAACTGTTTAAACTGCCCCCCTCCCCCCGCACCCCTTACGGCCCCCCTGTTGGTGCAAATATGTTATATTTGACAAATATGTCATGTTGACTCATCTGCTGGTAGACCCTAACCTTAACCCTAACCCCAGAACTCTTGAGATTGCATTTAGAAATTTAGAATTAATGTGCTAACTGGGTAGAGGTTTTTGTTTTGCATTACTGTGATGAATCCAAGTGTAGATTTGGTCTTTTTCCATGAAACGGTCATGGATGCTCATCAGGAATGACCAGAGAGAAAAGTCTGGCCAGAAAGATAAGCCGGAAGATCACTGTATGTTATCTTAAGGTTCTTTGTGACTTCCTGGATCTTTTCAGGATTTGCTCTTGGGAGGATTTTGATGGTGAAGTTAATTACTGTTTCCAGATTCTTCCTTTTGAAAATATTGGCTACAGCTTCAGAACAAGAACCCTTAAAGCGGGCCTCAAAAGCCTTTCCAATCTGATAATAATTCCAGACATTTTTTTCCCCTGAGATTTTCAAGAATTCCTTTTGCTTGATTTTTTAAAGTATTTTTTATTGTTCGTCAAAGTATTAAAACAACCATCCATCTTCCAAGACGACAGGGTTTGGCTAGAGACGGTCGCCTGGTGTCTGTGTACTTCCACACGAGAAGGGGAGAACATGCAAACTCCATGAAAACAGACTGGAAGCAGGATTCGAACCCTTAACCCTAGAAGCAAGAGAACTATCACAGCTGGGGGCTGAGCATATGAACAAGGCCATACACTAAGAAAAGAGTCTATACCATGGGCACAGATGTAGCGTAATCTTAGGCGTGTCCACACCAAGAGCAGGGCAGCCTATTAATCTAAAATACCAGTGTACCCCTGAGTATTCACAAAAACCTGCATCCTATATGCCTATATTTAGTTTTATTTAAGAGTCTAGAAAATATTAGATCATCAATACGAATCAATGCATCCATTTAAGGAGAAAATTCCATTTATACATGATTTATATGTCAATTTCCCCCTAAAATAATGCATCTGGCCCGACCTACAGAATTTGATTTTGTGTAGCTGTGTGCTGTAATGTACTTTTGGAGCTTTTGTAGGTAATGCGGGCCAGAGGCAAGGCTAACTAAGCAGGCAGGGCAAAGGAGCGGTAAGCATGCAACAATGTCTCCAGGCTAGAAGCTAAAGTGATTTATTTAGGAAAGTGAAAGTGCGTCATGTGGCGCGGGCCCAGCACACCGGGGGCCGGGCTGCGTGGCAGGCTTTCTCCAGGCGAAGCGCCTGGTTGACCTTTAGTATCCCCTGTCCAGTAGGCACCTGATGCCTTGTGCAAGTCAATGATCTGAGGAAAATCACGTTTGCATGTTCACTTAATATTACTTCAAAGAAGGCCATGTCACCGGTGAACCTGGCAGTGCTAAGCAGTGGGAATATGGATAGATGGAAGACTTATTACAGTACAGCCACACATCTAAAAGCTTTAACCTTAAAGACGACTCTAATACTAACCCTAGCTACTGTATAACCCTAACTCTTAGCCTAAAGGCATCCCAAACCCTAACCCTAGCTATAACCCTAGAACTTAGCCTAAAGTCATCCGTAACCCTAACCCTAGGCTTTATCCTACTGTCAGTGTTACCTTGAACCCAAAACCTAACCCTAGGCCTCACACTAACCCCAAAGCCTAACCATGGAGCCAATCCCAGGCAGCACAGGGCACAAGGCAGCAACACAAGGCAGAGTTACATCTTTGAAGTCATGGTTAAATATCAGAATTAAACTTTATTTTTATAAACTGTAGTAATTAATTTCAGTAATTAATTTCGCTAGGGCCATTTCGAGTCATTTATCTTTTGTTGCTGTGTGTTGTTTTTGAATCACCTGTGGACAACCAATGGATCAGAGGAGAAAGAGTAACTAATCCATGCAGTTTGTTCAGGGAAGACAATTAGCCACAGCCCAAGAGACCCACTTGCTCCCCACTTGCAGACTGTAAAATAAATAAAATTAATTAATAAATATAAAAACAAACATTACAAACAACAGCAATAATAGCACTACCGCAATGAAGGTATTGTGAAACATCTTGTAAAAGGATTACCTTGTTTAAATGATAAAACCTTTTTTTCTTTAATTGCAATCATATTTTCGACTGAAATGATGTATTATCAGTTTCTCGGATTTATATTCCATGTGACCCATATTACTTATTATCATTGAACTTTGCTTGTCTTTGTAGGAAGATTAATGGAGTTATTAATTATTGCATGTAAACTTTATCCTCTTTATCTGGCCGTAGCACAATAAAAGTGCATTTGTATATAATTTCAATACATATTTAAACTTAAATTCTAGCCAGATGTGCAAAATCCAACAAGATCTACCGGGCCATCTAAACCACTCCGAGAGAGAACAGTGAAAGTGGCACAACAGCTAGATCACACTGAGAGTGGGAAAAGCATTAGTCCTACTTCAAGGCTTTGCTAATAACACTCACTAGCTGTTTTTGTCCCATTAAGCCAATTCTTTAGAATGTCTGCCGTCTGTCCCCAAAATGCCAGCTTTGCATGGAATAGGTAGACAACGGTCTATTCTGGTAAGGGGTAATGCAATTTACTCTGCTGCAAATCCGGATGCGTGTAAATGTCACACAGGCTCGCCACCAGAGGACGTGCTGTGTGTCGGCCCAGCTGATTCCCCGGCAATACAATATAACTTTCTTCGGTGACACTGGCGTCAGAGTCCCCTTTGGCTATGTGCTACAGTCTTATCGCGTATTTGCACCTTTGAATCCGTACAAGGCGACTATTGTGTGTGCCCAGTTACTGCTTGTGTTTGTATTGACCCAGAATTGAACATAACGGCGGTAGCTAATTACCATGTGGCTTATGTTATAGAAAGAAATACCTGCACCTCCTCAGTCCCTCTCTTTAATTATTTTTAGGAACGATTCTTTTAAAGAAAAATAAAATAAATTGACCTCATTTAGTCAAAAACGAGCGGTTCTTTATGGGTATGGTATATAGTGCGGATTCTTTTCATTTCGCCTATATTAGAGGACTGTGGTGAAGCGAGCATGAGATCTTATTGTAAACGGCCCCAAAGCTTCCGAAAGCTGAACAAAATATGTCAGCAAAAAGAAATGAGAGTAGCTTGTTAAATTTTAAACCACACGTTCTGCTTTGTCCTTTGGTGAACTGTCCATTCAAACCAATTCAAAACTGAAACTATAAAGGCAAACAGGTATATATATATATTTATATATATATATATATATATATATATAAAATATATATAGCAGCTGCCATAGTTTTGTTGTTAGCCTGCTTGGAGTCGAAACGATCAATAGACTTTAAGTTCTTTTATATCTTCGGTAGCTATCAACCGCTAACAACGTTAGTATTTTTGTAGATATATTCAAAGTTGCCTCTGTGCCAGTGCGAGATAATGAACATGTTTTTCTTTGAGGAAAACTAGGCATGGGCACACTGCCCTGCAGTATTCTGACACTGCATTACCTCCATCAACCAGAGGGGGTGCCGAAGCACCCTCAGAATCCCGACTTACAGTGCTTCTGGCAGCCAGCTAATACATGCATGCCAAAGGTGAATGACCAGTTAGTGGTGCGTCAGACCCAGAGTATGCCCCACTGGAGGTAAAATTACTCCATTCGAAAATGAATGCTCATCTGATATTATATAAAGCATGTAGGCAACATTACCACAGAGGCCAGGGAAGTACTCTAAGACCTGCTAATGTTCTGTGTCCAAACATTACATCGCCAACACTTCCTGACAGTTATCGTTTCAGTAATCTGTTTTTTTCCGAGCTCTTTCAGAGCCAGGGGTGAATATTCATGAATATGCACAGACAAAAAAAAACCTCCCTCTTTACAAGCTGCCAATTCCATTGATCCCTGCCACTTGAACAAAGTGGGAGACCCTTTGGCCTTTTCACTCACCGCGGAACGATCGGGGGGCCTTGGCAGTCTTATCGATCCTCGCATTCCACCCGACTGCCCACGGGAGGATTGGTACGAAAGCCAGACCCTGGTTCTCTCAATCGGACCCTGGATCGATGAGGTGTTTCTCACCTACCTGTCTCTCTCTGACCCGAAGTCCGGCTTCTACCACCTTTGCACGGACCTGAATTGGTGGCCAATCGCAAAATGACACAGAGTAAACCTTGTTGCAAAGGACAGGGGGACGTGACTAGAATCATACTCACAGGAAATATGCATCTCATGAGAGATTATCTGCACAAGCTAAGGTAGAGTGTCTTTGGGAACATCCAACGCCTGTAAGCAGTGATGTTAGAAACTCAAGCATCTTGTTGAATATCACTGGTCCAGCTCTGTGTGTTCCTGCAAGAAACCAAATATGTGAGAGCTGGCCCTTGGTTAGGACGTGCGGACATTGTGTAGAGCACTTCCCATTTATTTCAAAGCCTCTGTAGAAGAAACGTAAGGTGTGGCATAGGCTGCAACAATCAGAAGGCAGCTCAGAGTCTCAGTTACTACTGAAGTACAAATCACAAACAAATGTAGACGCTCCATGGAATACATGAACCATTATGATTGATTAATGATGAACGAACATGGGATCAGTACGCAACTAACTCGGTTACTGGTCATGTAGTACATAAAGTAAGAGTATACAGTAGTACTACATTATTTGCCTCAAATTCCAAAACATTCACATAAGTGTGAACTTGATTAGCCTGCAGCTTTGTGGGCTCAGGACCTCTTACGTCTTGTACAGCAGAGGTCACAGATTATTATGGTGATCGTGGCACATAGTTATTAGTCTGAACACTGTTTCCTGTACTGTCCAGATAGTCCTGAATGCTAGGCTTAACTAAGAATTTAGCAACAAGAGCATATTATTATTATCATTATTATTGTTATTATTATTACCGTTATTATTATTATTTTTATTATTATTATTATTATACCTATACAGGCCATAAACCAAATATTGTTTTTAACTGTATGTTTTCTTCATTGCAGAATAATGCCTTGTTTCTGCAAGGAATCTTGCACACGGCGTCAGGACTGCCGAGAGACTTCAAGAAATGCTGCGGTTTCCCAATAACGAACGTAATTTGCGAATCGTGCTAGCAATGCCGAAAAGCCAAAGCAAACACGCTGCTTTGCGGCCGGCAAGTTCAGCTTTGTATTTTACCCCATGTAGTCGTGATTCGGAAGATCCCAGTCATCTGGAGAACAGTACGGTTTGCAGCAGAGGCGAAACCATTTATAACTTTTTAAGCACTGCGTGCAGGATATATCGTGTTAAAGTTTGATTTCACCGACGCACATACGCACAGTACGCTGCCTGACTGGGTCCTACCTCATGCACTCAGCCGAGCCTCGAAACTCCAGAACACGCAGCACACGGTGCTGTCTGAGGTGGAGGGAAGCCATGCTAATGTACACGTTTATGTTGTGCCGACAGCACCTCAGGGACCATTAGCTGATGAAAATCGATGGCGCTGTTTTCCGGGGCAGCATAATGGGCATACCAAGTCTTTATTCTCATCCCACTGCATGGAAGGTAAATCAGGAGAATCATTAAAAGATGGCCAGATCTTGCACAGAAATGTATATCTGTTGAATAATTTAGAGAGTTGCCCATGTTTTTATGTTTCTGTCTGTGTGCTGAATACATGCTGCTGCAATCATGCGCAGGTCTACCTAATAAACTGACCACTGATTGTTTATTTTTACTTGCAAAATCTGTATATTACAAATATATTATTCTTAATAAAGACTAATACCTAAAAGCAACCACAAAGTAATTGTTATACCCTTCACTCCACCCAGTAACGGACATGCATGCACTCATAAGATGTATAGATGAATTTAACTTAAGAATGGCTTTATCAAACAACTATAATTGTTTCAGTAATAGAATAATTTACCGTTAAAAAATAATTAAAATTTAATGGATCGCTTATTTACAGATTGCAAGTGACGTGCAATTATTCAGAATTTACTTAATATGATGGTAAAAGAAATGTGGAGTTCAAAGAAAACTTTTAAGAATTACGTATTTCGTACTGAGCTGTAACATTTGATACTATTTATATCTGTGCTTTGCATTTGGGAGATTCTTATGCAATTAAAAATGATAAATACATATTCTTTGTTATCCATATCACAGTAGAATAAACCACAGCGTTCAAACTGCCAAGCCACAGCAGTGATTCTGCTTAGAGATCCTGGCTGAAGGATTCTGTGAGCATTTTCATGGGCTCATATTACTTGACAGTAATGACCCTTCTGTCTAGGTACTGTCTAGGTCACACCTACATCTAGTGGGACATTCTTTACTTGTCATTGACCAGTTAGGTTAATTATTTCCTCAGCGATGGTATGGCCAGTATGTCAGTTTTTTTTCTTTTTTAAAGAACTTAGTTCTTAAAGTGACAGTTGACATACAGGTAAAATCAGTCACTTTATATTCATTTTATCTGATTTATGGTAATATAGGGCTATTGAATGCTAGGCACTGGTGACCCTGAACAGGATAAGTGGTTAAGGAAAATGGATGGATGGATGGATGGATGGATGGATGGATAACTAGACTACTGTTTACTTGGGATTTTTAGAGGACAAAGTTACTTGATACTTCACTGTATTTTATTTCTTTCATTTTATTTAATTTACCCCCACCTCAACGTTCTAATGTAGATAATGAATTAATTATAGCCTAGTTCAAGGTCTTTATTACCGTTTTGCTGGAAAACCGTGACCTGGATTTTCTAATCTGACCGACTTTCCTGCAAGAGTTGAAATGACAGGTTTTCCTCAAAGGTCACAGAGGTTAGACTTACTATCACATTTTTAATCCAGTAACTTTTTTCATTGGAGAAAATACTGGAGAATCTGAATTCTTTCCCCAGTCTCCCAGACCCTCATTTTCCTAAGGTATTCAGCCCGCCTGACCCTTATCACCTGGAGCGAGCCCCTTTCCCAAAGAGAAGGTAATTGTTTTTGGTCGAAACTTTCATGAAGTCTAAGACACCCATGCTATATGTAACATATGAACAATATATACAGCTCTAGTGCTCGAGATAATTAACAAAATCACCAGGGACTGTTAATGCGGGCCATCTAAATTCCCCCACATTTTCCCCTTCGTATGAATAATTTAGGAAAAATTATGTGCTTAAAATATTATGCTTTGATTTAAAGCATGAAACTGGTGCGTAATAGGCCCTACCACAGAAACGATTTTATGGACATAGAATGTCTCACAACGGGCTTGGAATTTTTTGCCTCATCTAATTAGGGAAGATGAGAAAAAAAAACATTGAAATCTTTTGACATTTAACTGAACACTTGGACCCTGTTTCACCCTGAAATGTTTCCTCAAGCTTGAATGGTTTCTGGAACATAAGACCACTGCCACAGAAGGGAGAACACAGACTTTAAACTCTACCAAATGCAATTACTACTGACCTTTTAATGCACTCTTCTAGAAGGAGTTACCTTTTTAAAGCTTTCCTTTATTTGGCCAACAATAAAAATCAAACGCTATGTCTGCTCGCCAGCTTTCGACAAACGTAGAGTTCAATAAAGCAATAATTACTATTCATTTTGAAAAGAATACGAGAAAAAAAAGGCAATCAGGCTTCCAATGAAATTTCTAATAATCTCTTCATTCCCTTTTTACATGAACCATTAATAATCTCACAGCTAAATTGTAGCTAATTAAAAGGACGTATAAGTGGCGTCGTTAATGCTCAGGCTCTGACGACTTAATGGACTAACAGAAAAAGGGTTTCCTTGATTCTGAAAAGATGACCTTTAAGATATCAGTGCATTTATGGCTTAAATTATGTTCACACTTGTAACAAAAATAATACATTGTAGTAAATTGCCAATAAAAATAGCAGTTTTTACTTGTACTGCAACTGAAATGTACTTGTGAATTAAAATAAGCTATAAATGCAAAAAAATTAAAATCCTCAAATAATGAATATGCCTACTGGACTTATAGGACATGCCGAAATCATTAAATGAATGTCTATTGTTTTGACTTTAATGTTGTTCAGTGAGTCTGTCCATCCATCCATCCATACCAGTTTAAGTGATCTGTGTTAGTTACTTTTTTAATTTGGACATTGAACTGCTAGTACACATTTAATCTTAGCTGCATCTAAAAGTAAATAACTAAATGAAAACCATTTAGACCTGCTGGGCATTTGAAATTTAGCTTTATACCTGGATTATGGATTTCAAAGCATGTTCAAAGCAAATTGTGAGTTAAATTGTAAACAGTGGGTTTACTTCACATCCCTGTAAACAGCATCCAATTAATTAGATATAACTGGTGGGGTAGAACTAGAAATCACATCCTGTGACTTTCGGTAACTTTTCGGAATCTCTTCATATTTGAAAATCCATGCAGGGAAGAACGTCCACCTGACAGGTTCCCCTCGGGGAAACGGGTGACATCCCAAGGTGATATTTTTTAAAGGAGAGAAGGGAAAAAAGAAAAACGGGGAAAAAATGAAAAGCACTAGAAAGACAGAGGGCCAAACTATTTAGCTACCTTTTTAGCCGGCTGTCCGAAAATCAAGGTAGTATTCATTACCTACTTAACTTGCAAAATACCTTACAAGTTTGGAGCATCTGTTGCCTGGTAAGGTGGTCCTTGCTTGTGGAATTAGGGCACCGATTTTTAGGCCAGTCTTCTTGCACTGCACTGGTGATCTTGTGGCTGTTGATGGGCTTCGGGGAGGACATTTTAGGAGCATTAATGTGTAGGAATGCTGAAAGTGCCCCAGCTATGCCATTCCTCGCTGATATAGTGAGGCTGTACTGACACAGTGGTATATCACGTGAGGAATGTTAAGCATTAAACAGTTTTTTTTTAATATATTTTAGCCAGGGGATACAAGTAGCTTGGAATGGGGAAAGTAGATGTTACATAGCCCCAAACGATTCATCCCCACTGCAACATTTTTGTGTTTAATTACTGTGTATCTTTATAGCTGGACATGCACATGTGTGTTTCATTAGGTTCTGTATTAACTTTTAACAATGTTACTTAGCTAAAGGGCCAGTTAAGTTCCTGCTAAGCAGTTTTTGGTTTTATTGGGGAAATTGGCCATATGTTTTATATATTAATTTATTGTTTAATTTCTGGAAAGTACTGTATAAATGGTAGTTCGTTACCTTCATTAAATCCTGCTAATGTGGGCCATTTCTGACATCCTAGTGTTTTGTCAATGGTAGACATTGTCCAACATCCAATATCTGATTACTCATTCACAAGAATATTACAGCCTTAAGTCAGGAGTCTAAACATTAGATTCTTTTTTTCCCATGAAACCAGGTTGGCAGCGAGTGGATTCAGCATGGTAATCACCAGAGACACTCATTGGCATGACGTAAAAAATACTGACACATTGCATTAAAACTATAGCTGCAAGTGTGAATGCAGTAAATACCGTAAGACATATTGATTAGTTATTTGAGCATCTGTTTTGATGAAATAAAATTAATGCAGCTAAAGGTGCATTACTGAGTGTGAGTGTTGTGAGGTAGTGTTTGTGGTGAATCTTAGGGTGTTATCCTTGAATTTCTACGACACACTAGCATTTATAATTTGAATGCTAAAACAGTACGCACAGTCAAGGCTGCACCGCCCACCTCTGCTGACAAGATGTGTTACAAATAAAATTAGTTTACTTCAAAGCTGCAGACATGAACTCTGCTCCTTTAGTATATTGAGAAGTTTCCCCAGTACCGATGTGGCATTAAGCAATGATACGCAACACACTGATATGGGTTTTTGAGCTATAATACCAACAGCCCAGGGACACTCGGTTAACTTCTCCAAAGCTATATACACACATACAGCATACAAGCCTCTGGGCTCAATTTCCTACCACACAAGGAACGACCTTGTGTTTTTACACCATGCCTTGGAGATCATTTAACAAACAGGTGCTTCCTGTTAATGCTGAATCATATAAATACATAAGTGAATACTGCATTATGGGAGATATTTTTAAAATTCGGTCTGTCCACCAGGTCACCGGCCGGAGTATGATTCAGAATGACCAATACAATTATCGCAAATGATTGGCGTTACGGAATTGTTTTGCAAGTCTGCTTTAAAGCGTTTAAACAATACTCCGATGCGGCGTGCGCTGGAGATACTCCCTGGCCGCTCAGAGGACATTGAGCTAAATGAGCTGAGAAGTCCCCATTGGGTCTAACCCTTCCCACAGCAGTCATTTATCTCTCGTGACGCAGCCACCGGCAGCCCGACAGCAGCAGGAGAATCTGCACAGCATTCGCACAAGGCGCTGTGCAAATAGTGTGCCATAGCAGGCAATTTACGCTTGTTTCACATTTACATTTGAGTTTGCAAAGGTTGCAATATTATCACTACAGAATAGTACACATTCTGCTAGAGCATGGGTACAATAAGTGTCACATTTTACCATGCAGAGACATTTTAGCATTTTGTTGTTTATTTGATTGGAATCCAGTGTAGGACGTCCACTGTCTTATGCCCAGGGTTTATATAGACGGAGCCGACCGACGTGTCTTCCTCAGCTTTAATGTTAATTTTTATTAGTAGCTCTGACTAGACATTGATTTATCAAGTGGATGAGATTACCCTTTGATTTCTGTCCCATGTTTTTGTATTTTAACTTGTTTGTACTGCAGCCTAAACTTACTACTTAAACACTGATAGAGATACGACGTGCGTAAGATGCAGTCTGTGAATAACATGATATTTTTGAGCAACACTTTACTTGAGGGGCCATAAATAATGTAGTAGGACACCCTTGTGCAAATTAATTGAAACAAGTTGTTGCATCTATATGCGGATGGATTAACCACAGTTAAGACGGACATCACAGTTACGTTAATTCATACTTATCGCTTTGGGTCTGGATTTAGGACCTGGTGGATTAATAAAAATTGTATGAGAATAGTCCAAGATGGGGCATCATACCATCACAAGGCACACACACCATTGATGCCTATGGAGAATTTGGCAACTCCAATTAACTTCAGCCACTGTCCATCCACTCAGTCATGCCACCTAGCCCTAACCCCACCCGAGCAGGCCTGCCAGTCTGTGGGCAAAGCGCCTCCTCTGTCCATCCACTCAGTCATGCCACCTAGCCCTAACCCCACCCGAGCAGGCCTGCCAGTCTGTGGGCAAAGCGTCTCCTCTGTCCATCCACTCAGTCATGCCACCTAGCCCTAACCCCACCCGAGCAGGCCTACCAGTCTGTGGGCAAAGTGCCTCCTCTCTCCATCCATTCAGCACACTCTCCGTCCTGTTGGCTGTGTATGCATGTCTGTGTGACAACTTGTTTCAGTTAATTTGCAGAAGGGTCTATGCTATCACTTATGTATTAATTAACCACAAACTATGTCTCAGTTACTTATTGATCTCATGTTCGTTCATGATTAATGAATGGTGACACATCATGTGTCTCAAGCAATCTGTTATTAAATCTGTTAATTCTGACAAACTTTGTGAACTACTGAAGGAACAAGTACTGAATAACCCAAGTGAAATACTGATGTCATGTTTCTTCATCGTTAATGAATCATGATGCATCTTTTATCTCGAGTAGGTACTATATTTGTTCATGATATGTATTCAGTAGTAACTGAATTACTGCTAATTATAAGTATTTGAGCAACCTCAAGTAATTTACATGTTATATTTCAGACTTCAAGTACTATCTAGTAGACCGACTTGATATGTGCAAAAACAACACCCGGTAAAAATATCTTTTTCATCAATTTAATTTGTATTTTTCCCCCTGCTCTGTAGAGTGTGTCAGGCATTGGATACACTGTTATAATAACTCTTATACATTCATTGCCAGTCAACCTATTAGGTGCCATAGGTGGTCACCAAGGGCAGCATCTTCTTAAGTGGTGCCAACATACAGTAGCAGGCAAATTTCTCTTTGTCTCAGATGAGGTCACATGGGTTGCCAAGAAGTACACTGGGAAACTGTCATGTGTTTAGCCTATTTTCTTTTGCTTTGTGTTTAAGGCAGAAGGGGGTTTAATCTACACTCCCTTTCATTGTACGAACTTTAGCAGATTTTTCTCGTGATGTTTGACGCAATCTGGCTTACACTCTAGGGGCTTTGAGCAGGGATAATGTGAAGTGCTTAGAGACAATGTAATATTGTGAAAATGCACTATGCAGATAAAATTGAATTGAAATTGGATTGAATCTTACCATATGGCAGTGTTTCCCAATCCGGTCCTCAGAGGCCTGCAGATGGTCCATGTTTTTGCTTCCTGCCAGACAGTCTACATTTTTGCTTCCTCCCAGCTTCCTGTCAGACAGTCCACATTTTTGCTTCCTCTCAGCTCCCTACTGGGAGGGAGCAAAAACATGGACTGTCTGTGGGTCCCTGAGGACCGGACTGGGAAACACTGCCAGTGGCTCGCCAGTCAGAGTGAGTTAGGCTGAGGGGTAACTCTATGGCCAGTACAGTTAGGTACACTTAAATCAGTCTGACAGCACAGATGCCTTGATGGAAAGCTTTAAGTCAACGGGATTCCAGTGTTCTTTCCCGGATGCTACCTTCACACTGAAAGCTAAATATGTCAAAATATAACTGGACAACTTCCTTACGACAGTTTACAGGCAACCGGGGCTTGGAAATGTCTTCATTAGAAAGTCATCTTCAGGCTGATACATGCAGAATATATTAGCATAAGCATTATAAATGGAAGACAACTTGTTCCTGTTTATATTTTCAAAACTGATAAGCCGTTGCAGATCTTGAAATGAAAATCATGTATCCAATATTTTTCATATATTGATTTGTTTACATGGAGATCTTGATTACAGAATCCCACCCAATTCCAATAACCGTTAAACTGGAATTAGTTTATAAAATTCCATAAAAGCCCGGTGTAGTATTTATCATGCTAAGTTTGCTGTGTTTACTCTGTTCTGTCTTGCGCACTTTACTTTTGTTCTGAACCAAAGTAATTTCTACATAATGGTATTATGGATTCAGAGATTTTCAAAGCATTGAAATCCCAAGTTAAATGAGGCTAAATAATGGTTTTACAACCAATTTAGCCTTCTTTAATAATTACCCTCACAATGTCACATGTACAGGTTCAATAAATGAGTGCAATTATGCTCTACAATAAATTGTTGTGTATAATTACAGATAAGCCAATCCAATGACCACACTGTTAATTCTGTCTTGTTACCATTTTTATTGTTACTGCTTTTAAAAATCAGAAAACAATAGTGTTTTTATATACATTACCTTCCAAATGCACTCGGCTATTGCAGCAACTTTAGCTACTTATTTGCATTATAATTTAAAGCTAAATTTTAAATGTTTCAACGATTTTAAACAGATGGTAGTAATTTACATCAGTATATTAGAATATTTTATTATATTAGCTGAGTGAAAACTACGAAGCTTATATACTGGCACATATACATTGATTATTCATTTAAAACAAATGACACTTTGAATCACTTAAAGCATCCATAATGACTGATTGACCATATTTGTGTGTGTAGCTTGTGTGCCCAATTTGTCGCATAATAATTTCCTCTGAGTACGCCGGTTTTTCCTCCTGACGTCCAAAGACATGCAGTCAGGCTAATTGGCATCCCTAAACTGCTCACAGCGCGTGACCGTGTGTGTGTTTACGTGCCCTGTGATGGACTGGCATCCCGTCCAGTGTGTGCCCCTGCCCTGTGCCCTCTGCTGCCTGGCATAGACTCCGGGACTCTCAGCAATCCTGCACTGCATAAGAGTTTGGAAGATGGCTGGACTGTTTATTAACGAATTACTATCAGTGCAAATACAAAACTTTTTTTAAATCATAAAATGTTAAAAAAAAAAATAATAATAATACTGTAGTTTGACCCCTATCACGCAATAAAGCTGTCACTTTTTAAATAGCTTGTCCAGTTTAAGCTTATGGGCCTGGTGTTCATCCCATGAGGCACAGGCTGCGGTGGGCCCTCAGTGTAATGCCATTTATCGTGAGGCAGAAGACACTAGTACCTCAGAGCAGAAGACCATGCATGGACTTGAGAATCTGACTCTGGCTGTTTTAAAGCCCCCGGAATTGGATTCATTTGCAACAGGGACGTGTTCGCCATTTCGCCAGCATGCTGCCTGCTGGCCGCTCTTCTCTCGATCTCATACTTTTCCATGGTTGCTATCTCCCGTTCTCCCTGCCTGCTCCTCCCCATCCCCTCCCTCTGGCTCTCCTCTCCGTCACGCCTGCCACCCAGCCTCCGCGTCTTCTGCGGCGGACAGATTGTGTGACTGATGATCCAATAACTGCGGCCATTAAAATTGTGTACGCTCTTAATTTCCCACATCCGGCTAAGAGCTCCGCAATGAAACTGTTTTGTCAATGTCAGCAGCTTTGCGCGGCTGTGATTCCCGCTGACCTGCCGCTAGACAGCCGAGTTCAGGCCGCACATTTATGAGAGCCCGGGATGGCGGCACGTGTGGGGCACTTCGTAAAATAAAGTATTTATTGCGAATCGGAATAATACAAGCAGCATGTTCTACCTTTTAGATCTACCCAGCAGTTCATATAAGATTAACAGAGCTAAGTAAAAAGTAAAGAACAAGATGTAGTGTTTTCTCAATGCATTTCCGTTTACACAAAATGTCTGGAGTGAATATTTAGGGCACAGCTACCCTTGAGGTTAAGGGAATTAAAATGGGACCCAAAGACCTCTAACCCCAGGAAAAGCTTGACTTGACCTACAAGTGGCGACTTTACCTGAATTAGCCTAACCCTATATCTCAAATAAATTAGATCATCTCTAAAGAGCTGACAGGAAAGGAAAAGGCTTTAAAATGGGGTGGAGGGGTGGGCAGGTCAAAAAGCATGTGATTAGGACATTCATTCAGTTCACCTGTGTTCATACTGAGCTGTTAAAAAATAGAGATATACCACTATTAATCATTTCAATCTACATGTAAACCCTTAACACTGAGCTGGTGTTGGGATTCAAACCCCTAACCTTCAAGGTATGCCCAGATTACACACGCACACACACACACACACGTTTGTAATTATATCTTTGTGGGGACTCTCCATTCATCTCTGTGGGGAAAACTGTAATCCCAACAAGACAGCCATAACCCCTACCCAGCCTTAGCCTTAACCATAAGTAACCAAACAAAATACGAGACTTTTGCCATTTTTCATTTTTTGATTGAATTCACAAATCTTTGTGGGGACCTGAATGGTCCCGACAACATCAAAATAACATTTGGCTCCCACAATGTAAAATAAACGTAATCCATACACACACGCACACACAAAGATTTGTTGTGGACTCAGAAGCATCGTACAGAATCATTACTACCACTGTTTTCCTACAGTTTTTGGTGCTGATGTATGTTGTGTTTCCCCTTTTAATGCTCACAATCCGTGCAGATCTTGAAATATACTTTAATGTCTAGTCAAAGCCGAGAATGAATCGCTGGGAGATAAAGGCCAGGGTGTAATGTGCTAAATCATGCGTAGCGCGCTCCAGCTGCGGCAGATCGATACAGGGTGATCCCTGCACATGTAGCCAGCAGTAAACGTCTTTTACCCAGCCGCTGTCTATCACTTTAGGGCTGTTAAACAGACACAAGGCATCAATCTCTTAGTCTCCCTCAAAATGAAAACAAATCATTGCCCATCCCGAGTAGAGTCGGCCATACCGCGCCGACATTCTGAGCACGGAGGGACCAGGATATTTGATTCTCCGTCGTGGAGGCAGCTTTCTTTCCCATTTATTTATCTTTTAAAAAGCTAATTTTCTATGGTGATCTGAGGTGTCTGCTGACAACTCGGGGTCACGCTGGCCCGGACAGTCCATGTTTTCAGGGAGGAGCTTGGGGGTGCCTAATTCCTCCTACAATTACAATGACACCCATAAAAAATTGGTCTCTTGTTTTTTTTTTTATTTCATTTTCTAATACTGTTTTTGAAGGGTCACCCTCCTCTCTCAGCCCAATTCGCCAAAGTTAAAGCACTTGCTTTGAATAAT
>JAODKL010000051.1:2797941-2842522 GCA_026780765.1 Petrocephalus schoutedeni
CCCCCCCCCCCCCCCCCCCCCCCCCCCCAGGCTGCTGCAACATTAAATCGCTGGCATCGGCACTCAACAGCAACATGGGGAATTCGAACCTGCAGCCTGGTCCTTTCATTCACACCCCCTGAGGCAAAACACAACCAGTGTCCAGCTGCTAAGGCCACAAAGGACGAGACCCTTACAAAGCCTCTGTGTAAATGTGAGGCCAAAAGCGCACAGGCGTGCTATTTGGGGGGCGAGATAAGGCTCCAATGCTCCCCGCGTCGCCTTAATTTATGTGCTTTCGTTTACATTTTATTCCGCTCAGCGCCGACTGCGTATAATGGCTTTCATTAGCTTATCGGCCCCTTTTGGAAGGTACATATAAAATTTATAAGGATTATATTTACTCATTAGAGATACCGGGTGACTATTGTTCAAATTCATTTTTCATGCCATTCGGTCACGTGACCCAGCTTCCGGAAGATGAACATTATTTACGGCTGAGCGGAGACACTTATTGGTATCGTAGCTACAGATTACAACTGGTCCGTTTCACCAGTTTGCACAGGAAATGCTTTTTATCCTAAACTTTTTAACGCCTTGCGCTTAATCCCATTCAGCCAGATTAGCCAGATATATCTTTGCTGGCGAAGGGCAGCGATTTCTGTCACGCATCCAGGTATTTAAAAACTTCATCACGCAGCTGAAGACGCATAACCATCCCATAATAACACCAGCCCTGGAAACTGTCCAATTTAAAACACCAACCAACATAGAAATCTCAAGGTTCATTTCTTGCCTCGAATGCTTAAGCATATTTCATATACTCGGCTAAATTAAAAACAATATATTTTCTATTACATAGTACTGGTATCTACACTGTAAACTTCTGCTGAGTTCTGATCTACAATAGATCCATTACAAATAAATTAATATATACATTAACATTTTTATCAGATTATTGATATGATAATATAATAATCATTTCACACAAGCTCTCATATGTACACTTCAGATACAGTATCAGTCAATTTAATATATTTGTCTCTATTTTAACAATGTTATTCACCTTCTAGTAAAAGGCCTCAAAAAATAAAGTAAGACATGCCAAATATTGCAACGGCCAAGAGAAGTGTTCAACATCTCAATTGTTCTCCAATCTTAGACACTTCAGAATAGTCCCCTTCTGCTTCGATGACAGCAGTGCAGACTCTTGGCATTCTTTCAACCCGCTACCAGATGGAGCCTCCTGGAATGCTCCTCCAGCAGTCCTGAAGGAGGTTCCACAAGTTGGCTACTATGCTCTTACTCTTCGATCCATCTCCTCCCAACCAGACTCTACAGGGTTTAGGTCGGGAGATTGTGTGGGGCCAGGTCATCTGTCTCCATCTCTCTGCTTATGCACAAGACCATACTCCATAACCCTGAGGTGTGCTTAGGGTCATTATCTTGTTGAAAAGCAACTCATTTTCAGTAGCTGTGTCCAGACCTTTGACTGGTACTGTCCATATTCCCACACAGACACTATTCTCCCTCCTCTCTAGTATAAAATTTACAGAATCAGTATTTACCTTTAAGCCACAAAGCTACTCACCAGCTACTAACTGTAGGGCATAAGAGCCCCACAGCATACACTGCTGGTCATTCGTACACGCTGTGTATCATAACCGCTCATCTGCTATGTTGTGTTATGTATTATGCTTGTTTTTAGACATCTTGAACTTGGTCTACTTGAACTTCGGAATATTCATTAAGGACTATATTTTACTATATGGATTGATAGCTGATCATTCCGAGATGTGAGGACGGGGTAATTCGTCACCGTCTGTCGAAATGAGCCTCCCCACACTCCAGGTCGGAATGAAAGCCCGCGAAGCGAAAAAGGCAGCGAACATTAGAAAATATTAACTCATCTGTAATTGCCTTTGTGACTAAAAGCCCTGAAATGCATTTCCATGCCGTCATTTCCAGTGGCCATCAGCAGCCAGGCCGGGAGGCATACGGGATACACCTTTCGCATGCGCCGATGACTGCGCATGCACCGATGACTGCGCATGCACCGATGACTGCGCAGTCATGGCACCTTGGCCAGGAGACAGAATCGTCTGCTGAAATGATATTTCTCAGCCAGATGGCCTGTCCTTAATTTCATGAGATATCTGCAGGATAGTGAACTGATCTCGGGGTTAGCCTTCGAAGCAAAATGTGATTACATGGGAGGATTCCAAGGGACCCTCAGTGGCAGGGGTCCGAAGAAATTTGGGACGTAATTGGATTGATATTGGGTAGGCCTCCGATTTGATTTGATATGCTTTGATGGGGCCCAAAATCTCTAGTGACACTCCTGCTCATGCGCGGGATGAGTGGGCATGAAGAGCGAATGAATGAATGAAAGATGGGGTTCCATGCGGAGTGCTGGGAGATCATGCATAAAAGAATGCAAACTTTCACTGGACGGAGCATCATGGACGGCGTGGCCCTTGGTCAATGTGGCATCTGTCATGTATGTACAGAACATGTGTGTGCATGTGAGCGCATGATACTGCGGGTCATTCACATGTAGCATAAGTACATTCAGCCAGAGACAGCTGCCTCTCTCTCTTTCTCTCTCACTCTTTCTTGTCCTCTCTCTCATTCTATCTCTAACAATTCTCTTATTCGCTCTCTCTTCTGGCATTCTCTGTCTCTCGCTCTCCCATCCTCTTTCATTTTCTCTCTCTCTCTCGCTCTCATTCTCTCGTTCTGTTTCTCTCTCTCTCTCTCTCTCTCATTCTATCGCTCTTGTCTCTCTCTCTTTCTCACTCATTCTCTCGTTCTGTTTCTCTCTCTCTCTCTCTCTCTCCGCTCTGTTTCTCTCTCTTTCTCACTCATTCTCTCTCTCATTCTCGGTCACTCTCTCTCTCTCTCTGTCTCTGGTCGCAAGCCCCTCAATAAATATGCAGATGCATGGGTGGAGTAATTAAGAATCTCTGCCGAGTGGGACAGTAATACCCTGGCACCTTTCCCTGCACGGCTGGCCATTAGGAGTGGAGGGCGTAATGAGGACGTGGAGGATCTCTCTGCTCTGCCCTCATTAACCCAGTTGCATGCACCATTTTCTCAGACCGCCACTTCAATTAAACTAACCCCACCAGTGGACCGGACATTTCCTATTTCCCCCGCGCGCGGCTAGCAAAATATACCGCGGCGCCATTCCGGTTCACGGGACCGCAGCGCCATGGAAACAGGGGATGGGAGCCGGCCGAGATGTGCGCTGAGTGGGATGCTACAGGCGTCCTCTCCTGCTGTCTAACAGAGCATCCCCATTCCCCCATCAGCAGAAAAGAAGTCCAGAAGAACCTTTACCCATTGACAACCAGGCAAAAATGCAACAGTGTAGGAGAGTTTAGTAGTGGCTAGGGGGGCAACTTAAAAATTCTAATACAAATTAGTGCTTATTTCAGGGGAAGAATGCATCAAAATTTAATACCGTGGGAGGGGGCGGGGGCACGCCCTAATTATTTCCAGTGGTTCCTATGCCTCTGTGAAGATAAGGGATGGATGGATGGATGAAAATGTATTAATCTCGATGGGTGGATGGATACCTTTTGTGATGATACATGCAGCTGGCATCTTTGTGGTCCTAACTGATCGAACATATTCGATATATTCGATATACGCCATATTCGGTGATGCAGCAATCTCTGGCACGGCGATCCTGCAAGATCCGGGCCAATTGCGCTTCGAACGATAGCTCCCCACACGCGACATTTCACACACCATCGATCCCCCCTCCCTTCCTTTCATTATAAATCGATTATTGCGGCGACCGGCCGCCCGACAGCCACCGCGAATGTGCTCCTCCGCCGCTGACAAAGTACGACTGAATTCGGAATCGGGAGCAGGTAATTGAATTTCTCACTGCGTCAGCGCTTTTGTACGGCGAAATCATATCGCCTGCTCCCTCAATGACAATCTTCTGAGTTTCCAAGCATTTCAGTCAATTTCGGAGGGACCGTGACTGCAGTGTTTGCAAGGGTACTCCAGGCTCTGCTGCGTATGTTTGGGTGAATTCTGCAATATAGGCCCAGCTCTCAGCTCCTTAATAATGGCACATTTACGATCTCATACAGCATAGATAGCAAGTCTACAAGTACTGGCTTTTCTTAAATAGCATATAGCCCGACTTCCTGTCAGCGCTGAATATTATATCAGGTCACATGCTTCATTGCCACGAGTACGGCAATCACATCACAATACGATACGTCTTTGCCGCACGGAATGTCCTACAACAGAAGATCTTTGCAGGAAACAGATGTCGCTCCCCACCACGGAGAATCCAAGACCTCTAAAATAAAACTTCCTCCTGCAGTCAAAATGATTCAAGGGGGAAAATGCATCTGCTGAAGTGAGCGTCCAGTGAGAGAACAGCAGGGAAGGCATGTTCCTCACCGCCTCAAAGAGAAAAGTAGTGGGCCTACAGCTGTTAGTCACACACACAAACAAACACACACACACAGTCCATGTATTCCTATCATTATGGGGACGCTCCATTCATTCCTATGGGCATAGCCCTGATCCCAGTCATGACACCCTTAAACCCTACCCAGCCCTAACTTTAACCATAAGTAACCAAACAAAATATGAGACTTTTGGCATTTTTAGTTTTTTGATTGCATTCACAGATTTTTATATAAAAAAAAACGGTACCCACAATGTAAAAATAACAACTATATTGTGATATTATTTAGTCCCCACAATGCAATCTGCGCATGGTGACTGCTGTACCAAAAAGGTGTATGTCAAATACCACCAGTTAACTCCACCGCACATCAATTTTATACTAATAAAAGATTACACTCATTTTGCATACAGAATTTATGATCCTCTACCTAAGAGAACTTGCATTTAATCCATCCATAACCGCTCACCCGAGGGATCAGGATGAACCTGGAACCTATCCCAGGAAGCAGAGGCCTCTGGCCAGGAGACACCCTGGATGGGATGCCAGTCCGTCGCAGGGCACACACTCACACGCCATGGGCGATTCAGGCATGCCAATTGACCAAAGTGAGACGAAACCGGGGGAACACGGGGAAAACATGCTAGCTGCAGACATGGAGGGCTAAGGTCAGCGAATTAAGTTCGCAGCCGCCGAGGGTGTGAGGTCGTGGCGCTAAGCAGTCGACCTCCACAGCCCTCACAACGCTCTAAATTAACTAATTAAAGTGACTTAATTTCAGGGACTGTCATATGTGTCAGACATTGGCGTACAGATGCACAGATTTCCAAGGGGATGTTTCTGACCGTGACGGGATAAAGCGGCGTGAGCAGAGAGACGCACGCGCGCGCGCAGCAGATGGCCTTCCCCGTAGCGACCGGCAGCGAGGGCCAGCGCCCTGGCAACAGGGCGCCGGCATTGAGCGACACTGACCTTCACCGGCACTCCCCACGCGCGTCGTAAAGCCGCCCTTGCGAAAGCGCTGATGCATGTATTCAGATTAACTTAAGGGAATAAGGAACGGTAGACGACGCGGGGCCCTGATGTATGTCCGCTGGGAGATCGAATGAAGTCAGCAAAACGTGACATTACACAATCAATCTCGGGGCTGGCAGAAAGTCACCGGGGGCAGAGGGAACAGCCCAGTCACCCGTTCGGGTTCCTCTTTGCCCATACTCATGTAGAAGTATTTCTCTGTCTCACGTCAATCAGCTACCAAGTAAAACACAAATGACACACTGTCATAGGTTATCTTTCATTTAACAGGAGTGTAAGTAATGATAATTACCGGCAGCTTCCTTTTGACTTGCGTGAAAAAGCTCAGCCTGTAATTATAACTGAGGGTGTAATTTTCAATGCACTGTACTCAAGTCAGCCCAGATGTATTTTTATGTCATTCCCCCCCCACCCCCCCCGCCCAAGTGCTTGCTAAGACGACCTGGAAGTCCTCCAGTTAATCTTAGCTTGCCGATTTGTGGGCATCTTACCCCCCCTTGGGCTGATAGACGGGGGTGACTCAGTGGGTGTCCCTGTGGTCGCTTCATGTCTGTGGATATCACCTGTGATGTAATACATTTACATCATATCAGGGTTTATAATCACATGTAAATGCAAAGACCATGTGTAATTCATAGCTGGATTTACACTAGCCTGCAACCCATAGACTATAATTCCAAGGTCAGATCACGATCAATGCGAAGGCTTTATGTCTTAAACAAAGAAGCAATACTTAATGCATGTTTACCACCGTATAACTCAGGGTAAAACGTGTAAGCTGATTGAGTTGCATTGGATTTCCCCTTTAAGGAACTCCTAAATCAGCCACCTGAAAGATATACAACACTTTATTGACTGCTGTGTCAAATAACAGTTGTATATTTATCTGTACACTAAATATTTTATAGGATTTGCTTAGATTGTAAATGTCTTTTAGAAAAAAAACAGCAAATTCAGTATGTACAAGCCATAGCACCAGCTGGTAAGTGGCCTTCATACAGAGTCAGTTCTTGCAAGCTCTGTGTCTTAGTTTCAAGAATAACTCAAAAAGTGTAAACACTCAAATATTAAGTAATATCAGAAACGCATAAAGAAAAATGCTACATCTATATCAGCCAGTCTTAAAGTTAAATCAAGTTAAATCAAATGTAGACTTCTTTTGACTGATAACAGCTTCAGTGAGTCTAGTCCTAGAAGTCTAGTCCTTTTTTTTTAACTTGATCTTTTTACCGTATCATCAGATATTCTAAGAGTGTCTGTTAAAGCCAGTAAGGCTTGGCTCTACAAAGGAATACATTAACATACACACAGCAGAGGGTTTATATATCATAGAAAACAGTCCAATGGAAGACAAAAGTTACAATGTCCACAAACATTTCTCTTGGCCAGTGATAAATCATAGTCCACGCTAAAGGCTTCCCTTAGCTGAAGAATTTATGAAGCCAGATCACTAACAACACAGAAAAAAAACACCCAACAAGCAAAAATGAAAAACTTAAGAAATCCAAAACATCCCCCAGATTACGTCCATTGAAAGACAGTACAAAAACACGAAAGGGTTTCTTCTCACCGTATGGCAGCTGGATCGCGTTTAGCAAACCCCCGAGTCCAGATGGTGGACCGAAGACTTTGTCCCAATATTGACAAGATCTCCCAAAAGATACGCAATCCCCCTGCTCCCATTGTCCTTCCTCCATTTTCCAAAAAATAAAAAATAAATACCTGTCCAGAAGGGGGCACTATTGAGTCAACAGGGTTATAGCTTAAAGTGGCAGACACACTCTGACACATACATACACACTCACAGAAGTCAGTGAACATCTAGATAACACTTGTTTTCTTTCATTCTACAGTGACCCCGAAACAACGTTAATGGCACTATTTACGGTGACACATTCACTTCATTTTGACAGGTATAAAAGAAAAAAAAAATCTTCTTGATTTGATTGATTGCAGTAGAAAAAAAAGAATTACATGTCATTAAATTTAAGTTCAAATTTAAATATATTTAAACATCATAACGTTACGTGGTTGAAATTATACAGAGACGGAATATCAATTATATCAATAATTTTGTAGTATATTGTATATTGATATTTCAATACAGCTCTCTAGGTTCGTTTATGCTGCGTGATTAGCACTGATTATTTTTACCGTTAATCTTCATCTGGTGCTGTGGGAAGGGGATTTACAATGTCCAGGAATGTCTCTGATCTCTGCTAAAAGGGTACACCAAAAGAGCGCTGGATGTTCACACTGATGGCCTGCAGCTGGACAGACAGATGTTTAAGTCCAGGCCCGAATCTCGGAGTAGCTGTATTTACCCATGGTCCCTCTTTAGCCCTCACTGCCAGCTTCAGCTACGCTGCAGTCTGCACACATGCCAATCTGCTAAACAGCCAACATAAACTCCAGAAAGACATATCCTGAATAAAAATGGACATTCTCAGAAACAAGTGGTATTTCGAAAAGGTTAACCGGACCTAAATAAAACTGGCTAAATAGACTGGATTTTATATTTAGAAAGAACTTCAGATTTAGCCTGAACCCTGTGCACTTGTGGGGGCTAATGGTTTCAGTGCGACAGATGTTGCACATAATCGTTTTGCACGTAATGCGTCATTGCTTGAAAGTTGCCGGCTCACATCAAAAACTAGGTGTTTTTTAAAACATGCCTGTAGCCGACCTGAGTACAGGCAGGCAGTTGTATCATTTTTATTTTGTTATTGCGCACAGGGGCAAGTGTACAATAATAAGCTATAACGTTACATGACATCTGCTCATTACATTTTTTTGGTGTAAATCATTCACAGAGTAACAAGAATGGAAACACTGACAAGCACTGATGCGCATTAACAGTCACCCTCTGCTGTTTCTGCTTTTCCGTATATCAGCTGGGACAGAGTGTATAATTTAGCATATGAAACACAAGGATGAGTCTCTGCCCTGGCGAACTGGGAAGGGCTTCCTGAAAACACAGGAGGTTTCATGTGTGTGATCAAAGCCAAATTCACAAACAGCCTCGTAGAGCAACTACGGGACCAAGGTACTGTATACTACGCTGCTGATCATCGACAGAGCTGATTTATATAAGTCTCAGCAAGCTGGGATAGTCACACAGGCTTATTCAAAACAACAAACAAACAGTGGAGGTAAAAAAAGGAAGACATTATTCACAGGTATAGGCTTGGAAACACTCCTAAATAAACTGCTTTTTAGGAATTATGGAATAGAGGGTGTCTTTTAAAAAGGGGGGCTTTTGGTTTTTGCGGTGAAGCAGCGAGAATAAAGAGAATGGTAGAAAAACAGAGGAAATGCACAGAACATGAGGAAAACATCATACCGGGGTAGGGCAGGGTGGACAAGGCCATATTGCTCTACTGTGACCTATAAAAAAGACATCTTAGAATAGATTGCTGAGATCTTGGCATTAGCTCCCCAACTACTAGGTTTCTTCCATACAAGGCCTGAGACAGTATCTGGATTAAATGCAAAACCTGTAGCCAGCCGTCAGGGGAACCAGATTCGGAAGCTCTAAAGTGTGATGGAATCATAAGGTATTTTGAGATTCAGTTTGGTTTACATACTTTTCCATGTTTATTTAATGACCCAATTTATCCTTAATGAATCTGCTCAATGTGTTTATATGTGTAAGGAACAACCACAAAGTAACAGTAAATAATAATAATAATAATAATAAAATAAATAATAATAATGATAATATTAATAATAATAATAATATGATAATTATCAATCGAAATTCAACAGTCAATCGCTTGAGAAATTTTCCTAGAACCTCGGTTAGGTCCCTTCAGGAGCTGCAGAGACCAAAATTATGATACATCACTTCTAATATGCATCACAGAACAGAGCATGGGAAAGCTTCCAGCAGTGAGGAATGGCCAACCATCCCAGGAGCTGTGGTCAATGTTTAATCATGTCCTCAGATTAATTAATGCTTACGTTTATTGACACTAAAGTCTATAGCCTTGTGTCGCGTAAGACCACACGTCGATCAAGGGCTGCGGCAAGTTTTAGCGTTTTCGCTTGTGTCCAATACGGCTGGTGCTGTTGATCATTGTGGAACTATCTCTGCATCCCTCCATGCTTCGGAAATCAATTAATGTTTTGGCGTTCTCTAATTGTACACAAAACATTAATGCAATGAAAGAAACAATGCTTTATTTGCTATTTCCTCAAGTACAATGTATTGTTACGTTCAAATGTTTCATTTTGCATATGCTTCTTTGACCTTCTTCCTTTGGTTTAACGGCTTTGCGCTGGGGCCTAACAAAGACGTAACTGTTCTATCAAGATTCGGACTGACGGCCTTATGATTACAGACACAGACTTAACCCGCTGAGCCACACTCCATCCCCGAAAGACTATGTGCTACGGTAACGTAAAATGCCAAAAAAAGATACATTCCAAACTGTGACGGGTCACATGGATTACTACGTTGCTAACGTTGGCCTCCCCAATGGATCATGTGAAATGAGGCAAAATGTTGAGAGTGCCAAAATAATAATAACTATAGATCAACATCTCACTTTCCTGTTCTGAAATGAGAGGAAAGGATTGTGGAATCTTGCTATAGCTTATAAATTCAAGACTAATACGAACAGTACAAATAGCACTGCCGGTATGGAGTATTCTATTTCCAACAAAAATTCCTGCCTAAAATAAATGAGAATGTATACAATCTATAAAGAAATGAGACAAAGATATAAGGATAATATTGGACTCATGCAGTCAAGGCAATAAAACTCCAATTTTCTTTTGGCTACGGGTTTTCTGTCCGACTTCAGCCACGTCTCTCACGATCAATACGCAAGAAAAAAATAAGTGAAACTATGGTGCATAACACTGAGATTTTTTTTATTAGAATTCATTTATAACAAATGGAACTTGTGTCAGCAAAGAACTGAATTTTCATACAGACTTCTTTCACCATCAATATAACCTAAGTATGAAAATAAAAAGCACTCCTTTCATTCTGAAAAAGACATTTACATATAATACTATTAAGAGGTAATTGATTCTTTTAACAAGCCATCTTTTTTTGTTGCTTTTTTATTGTTTTTTTTTTTGTACAGTTTCATTAAGTTCCGGCCTATGCATCCAGATGAGTTAGAGAGCAGAGGACACAACGTTTATTTTGTGATGACACTCCAAGCGTGATCGGTAAAGCCATGTGCAAAGACGTTATGACAGGACTTTCGTGAGCTGGAGTATCTTGCCATCAGGATGGATGCGGTCTTGTCCACAAATTCTTTTTTTTTATCTTTTTAAATATTTTTTTTTCTGTGTTATTTACAGACACATCAAGTGAGACTTTTTTTTTAAACTCCTTACAGATGGGTTCAAGTAACATAATTGGGTTTAGAATCAATAGGGCAGTGCATAGTACAAAGATATAGAAAGTGCGAATCGTCCGATGGGGCTGCGATGCGTTGTCATGCATATCGAAAAGGCAGCGATGACGATGGAGGAGAGGTAGGGGCAGAGTCCCGCCTCCCAAAGGGAACAGGCTATGAACAGAAATGGTTTCTACAGTGAGACGATGCTAGGTGAGAGCACCTCAGTCGTTACATGTATGATGAGGAATAGAGACAAAACAAAAAAAAATTAAAATACAAGAAGAATCTGGTTGACCAGGTGGCTGCCAGAAAATGGTTTAGTTACTGAAAATGACAAGGGAAAGAAAGTAACTGGAATGCACATCCAAAAAAGCCCCTAAAAAAAGGAAATGAAATTCGCACGGATTTCGACACGAAGGCTCGGCGCTACGGTGGCAGATACGACTTGCGTTTGAGTGCATCTGATTGTCAGGGCTTCTAATGCTCGAACTCGCTCCAGCGAACCATTCTCCCAACTTAGCGAAATGATACTTAAATATCCACGTCCAGAGTTCGTTAAAATTATCCTTAAGTATACTTCTCACTAAAAGAATTTACTGTTCTGACCTGTAGTTTCAGCAGCCAGGAAAGTGTATTTCACTTATCGGCACCGTAAACGATAATTCGTTATAATCGTATTATAGCGCTTATACTGACATCGACACATAACGTCATCGCACGCGTACGCCTAAAATGCTATTAATTCATCTCATAACTGTGAACAGATGTTCAGGATGGTACTGAATCACAACAACAACAACAAAAAAAAAAACGTTTAACCTCAACAAAACCGGGATTCGGGCTGACAGACCTACACGTTTCTTTGAAAGTCATCCAATGCTCTAGAGCGTCTCTGCGACTGGATTCTGTGAACTTTACAAGGGTGTTCAAACCGATTCGCTCAGCCAAAGGAAAGGCAAAGGTCTACATAGAAGTACTACAATAGACTTACTTGCATATATAATTTCAAATAACATATAAAAAAAGAATACTTTAGGTAAAATTAAATATACATATAATTCATAAAAGTGTAAATGAATTTATAAAAACAGGCATTTAATATAAGGCACTCTAAATGTAAAATCAAAACATTAATTTGATACTGTTTAATATATTCGAACACTGGTAAGTGGTTTCTTAGTTCCTGTTCCTTTGACTTTGAAGGATGGCATCTAGACTGGCTTTTTGACAAGGCAAATGTGGTCCTCTGCACAAAACACAGACCGGTCGATGAGGCAAGAACGCATCAACGCACACCTTGTGACAGACCTGGGGTCAGTTTCTGCGCCCTTTCAGGAATGAATGTAGAATGACTAACAAAATAACTACATTTATCCTATATATATATATATAATACACCTATTTATTGCACAAGAAAAGATACACTGTATCAGAATACGTTTTGTCCTACTGATGTGCATTCCAGTGATATATCTCTCAATTTCCCCCAAAATACAGAAATCTCATTGTGGAAGCTATCAGAAAATATAAATATTTTTTCTCTCTCTTGATCTCTCCTGACATATACTTGTATATATATATTGTCATTATAATATGTTAATATATACTTATATATATGGGGTCATAAACTGATTTGGCAAATTTCGTATATCATGTCATTATGGAAGAACTAAGATAACCATTAGCAGCAACTTCATACTTTGCTCATCCCTGTTGATTCCACGGAGCCCAAGGTAATCACATGGTTGTTATGGGCACTCGCATTTTTTAAGAAAAATAAAATAAAATAAAATAACAACCCCGTGACCAAGTTACTATTTGGTAGTGTACAAGAAACACTGCATAAACGCGTGTGATAAGTAAACAGGAAAGAAATACAATAACAATTACAATAATAATCATAATATTGGGAAAAATGAAAATTGTAACATTTCTCTGGTTGTGACACCTAAGAATAGTTGTCAGTCCTAGAGATTTAAAAAAAAAACACCTTATGTTTTCCAAGTAAACGTTGTGTTTAGTTTATCTTTATTAAATGATAATAACCTGAATTAAAAAAAATAATAATAATTTTACACAGTTAAAAACAAAGCACTGGTCAGCTGAATAATAAAATACTAAAAAACTACATCATTGTTATTTGTTTTTAGCTTGTCTTTATATATTCCCGATTTCCAAATTGTTAGCAATAAACCATAATATGGGAATTGTGTGTTATTCTGCAGTGCCTGCTTTCATAACAAAAAAATGGTGTCCTTCTGAAATCAAATATATAACTATGTGCTGGGTGGTAGAGCAGTCATATTAGCTATACAACTTGGGGATAACCTTCTGGATCTGTGCATTGGTGCTGTTCTTAGTGTCTCTCAGTTTTATTCCAAGATGAATCCTTGAAGCAACTGAAAGAATGAGAAAAAAAGATCTTCCATGTCCTCAGCTGTTAAAAACCAGGGTGATTTATCAAATGAGTCAGTTCTTGGTCCGCCTAGAACATCTTTATTTATTTTCGTTCATTTTTCACATCAGACGCTTAGCTTGGCATTAAGAAATACTTCTCAAAGCAAGTAGTTATGGCTCAGAAGAGGCTCTCTGTGTCTTGATGGGCCTGCTGTTTTTTTTTCTCACTATGGGTGGAAATATTATGTTGCATAGTGATCAAAACTTCCAAGGTATTCCAATCCAGCTCTGTAGCAAAACTGGTACTGATCCTGAAAAAGAACAAGCCAGAAATACAGCGTTTAAGTGCAACGTTCATGCATCGGTTCAGGGTTGGAATCCCATTACACTGTCTTGCAAAAAAATCAGCTTTTAGGTCTCAGTTTAATATAGCATGGAAGTGAAGAAGGTGCAGAACTTCGAGGTAGGGTAGTGCTCATAAGGCTAATTAGAAGGCTTAGTAAAAATGGGTGAAACAATCCAATAATGCATGATGTAACAGTGTAGAAATAAATGGGTAGCGCCATAACATGGAAAAGTCATGTGACTGATTAGTTCCTGATCTGGTGCGTCTGTCTTGCATTTGTATTATGTTCAACCTGTACCTGTCCCACTCTGCTGTAATGGCGTTTCCCTGCTTAATGCCATGTGTGTGGTTCTGTTTGCTTGTCCAATCAATGGGATTCTTACATTTAATGCAAAGTGCATGTACTATTGGGGTTAATTCCCGAAGGCCCAGTTTATTACCTATTATATTATAAAGGTAAAGATGGGTACTTTAAAATGGCATGCCATGCATGTCTCTCAGTAAAGCAAAGCAGAGCATACAGTAAGGTATAAAAAGAGAATTAAAGCTGGACCTCTCAGAATTGGCTGAGGTAGAACCCCAAGTGCCAAAAATCCACTCTAATACAAAAAACTGGACTGTCAAAAGTAGAGAGATTTGCACAGAAAACAGTGATTACCAAGGAGATTTCTGATTATGCAGTGTGGCCAAAAAACAAGATGGGAGAAAGTTACATTACTGTACAACAGATATTGATCATAATAACGATGCTCATAGGAGCAAAAGCTCGGCTATCCCGTGTCTAGCTTTCCTCCTTGTTATGGCTGGGAGGATCTGAGATGCTCTCAAAGGGGTTGTGCGTGCACAGTCCTGTTGGAGGGTTTTATTTTGCTCTGATTTTGTTTGCCGTTGATGAATGAGGTATTTGGATTTTCTTGAGGCCTCGATCCAAGTGTATGTCTCAAGTTCTATCATCAGATCTTTTGTGGGTTGATGCCGGCTAATCAGCACCATCTTTTTCAAGAGCTCCGCCCCATGACCCCTATGACCCCTGACCCCAGAGTTCCACTCCATGACCCCTGACCTCATAGCCCAGCCCGCAGCACTGCTTAGCTAGCCTACCTCTGTCTGTACCATGGCTGGCCTTTGTGTCCTTAGCATTTTGACCGTTTGGAAGATGTCCACCACTCCTTCATATCTCATCCGCTCCAGAACAATGCTCAGGGTGATAAAAACACCAGTTCTCCCCACACCGGCGCTGTGGAAGAGCGGAACAACAGTAATTAAGTTTTCACATGGCTCACAGAAAGGGAATCATTTTAATGGTGAAATTTTGCATAAGGCTACATCAGAGGGCTAAAATACAATGGCGAGTATTAAGAAATGCTGGATTATTGGTTCATGGCGCAATTACAGTCTTCTGTCTGAAGCGTGATAAACATTTCGGAGGAGAGTCTACTGTACATTAATGTTAACCAGGATGGAAGAAATCAATTTTATTTTCGACAGTAAATGGGAAGATCACTCATATAAATTTATCGGTCATTAACTACTGTATACTGCAGCAGACAGAAACCCTTCCTGAAGAAAAGAAATGTGCAGTGTAGATCTAGGAGACACAGATTGGGAGTTGAATTCACCTTGAGAGTAGTTAAAGTACGTTAATATAATATTCCCTTTTAGCTACATGGTCTTTCTGTTTTGCCTTCCTACAGATGGGATTCCGCCAGGAGAAAACGGTTCAAGTGCACTATTTCTGCGAAAGCACACACTTCCGTTTTAATGATTCAGCAGTTTAAACCTGGAGGGTTGTTGCTTACCTACAGTGGACCGAGATTGGCCCATCCTGACCAAACTGTTCTTTTGTTTTATGTACTTGACCGATGAAGTCGATGAAACCTTCTCCTGATTTTGGCACACCTTGTTCCGGCCAATCCGTAAACTGAAACTGCCGCACTGTCCGTGACTGTCCATCCTGGAGTACAGAATTATACAAAGTACAGTATCACCCGTCATATTCGTAAGTAAGCAAGGCATCTCTTGACGCACTGTTTGGAACTACACAGCGAAAATGAAATACCTGATTTTCCAGTTAAATACAGTGCTGATAAAACTGACTTGTCTTATTGTGTTCAGTGAACTGTGTATTCAAAAATTTTGTATGAGGGAAGGAAGAGCACTTTATCTGTACGAAGCCGTTTTTAGCGAGAGTCATCTGTCAGTCTATCATAGTGCATTTATTGTGCATTCCGTGAAGTAACCCTCAGCTGATGTAAGTGTTTGACAAGGTAGCTTTGGGAGTCTACATTACCGACATGATATTGTGTTTCCGTGATAAGACAGGCAATGCCACTGAGCTGTTTTGTAATATGCACTACAAAAGTCAAGCCTGCACTATTTATCATCATAAGCCTGTGATAAAAGAAAAGCTTCCAGAGCTCAGAACTTGGTGCATTTGATCCGCAGTCAAGCCCTTTAGTCATCAAAAGTAGCATATCAAAATTTCCAGCGTGCAGCAGCTGCCAGTTAGGTTTGCTGAAGAGAAAGGGGGCTTTGGCGGGGAGCCGTCAACTCGTTTGAAAATCGGAACATTTTTAAGATGATTAAGGACCTTCGCAAGCCGTCTTTAGTAAAGATATGTGACAGTGACTTGTGTACATAGCCAATCCTCTACCTCGGTGTACATCTCCATTCTCTAAGACTTCATCGTCATGCCAAACTGATGACAAAATAATGTGTGCTTCAAGCAGACGCAACAATTATATGTACAGTGTAATGTCTTGGGAGGCACTATTTACCTCAAAAGAATATACGCTATATTAAAATTACGACAGAGTGCTACGCAGTGCTCCTCTATACAGCATCAGAGCAGCTTAACAGTAGATGATGTCATACTGCAAGTAAAAACCCCACCCCAACGAGTCGCACCACTCTGTGACATCATGACATCACACAAGCTAAAACCAGCCCAAAGAAGAGTCATGACTCATGATGACTTTACGTACTCTGGCATCTGTCACTTTGAACTCCCTCAAAATGTACTGGGGCATGTTATACTCTGCCATGGGGTCCACCACAAAGTACTGGTACCGAGCGGACCTCTCTGCTGGCCAGTATTGGTGGCATTTTTCCTGTAAGAGCAAGAATGAGCATTATTTGCTAAGCTTTAAAGCCATTCCACTGACATTAGGCTCCCAAGTGTTATGCAGAAAAAATAGCATTTACAATAATATGCTATATGTACACAATGTATACATGTGTGGCATTCCAAATTTAGTTACTGCTCAAGCACACCACACACTAGGACTCCAAAACCAGACCAGCAGTGTTTTGCCCTGAAGGACCCACCCTTCCCATCTCGCGGAGCTTTGTAAGCATGACCACAATGGTGGAGTTGTGCTCCCAGAGCATCCTCCAGAAGTCCTCCGTGGTCTCTGCTAGGGGCCCTTGGGTGGCGATATAGGCCTTCTGTTGCCTGCAAAGAGAACAACACATAACAAATAATAATAGCTTTCCAGCATCGGAATTCCTGATTTCAGCCAACTGCAAAATCCAAGGACAAGTCTTGCCAAGATGATTTAATTCGGTCCCTGCTGTAAAAAATGAGTCTATCAAAGCCAGCATATTTAAGCCATTAATTCCACATTAATCAAAGCACTGAATGATTCCGCCAAAGCAAATTAACACTCTCATATCTATAACCCATTCACCGCAAGAGCATCATGAGCTGCTGGCCGCATTTCTGACGCTTCTGTCATGCAGCTGACAGCTCAGCATCAAGGTCTGTAAATGAATGAAAGAATGACTTCATATTTTCTGCTGTAAATTATTATTATTGATGTTTGGAATAGTGTAATAACTCAAAGAAAACTCAATCTCCCTAAGAGGAAATCCCCAGCACAACAAAACTACTCAACAGATGGCCGGGGTAAGGTTTATTTAGTAAAACACTGGGTACGTCATCAGTTTTTCCTGACAGTCGCATTTTGTAATGTGTAAGCAACTGTGAAGGGTAGAATAAACAAAGTTAACTTGCCTATCATTGACAGAGTTATTTCAGCCACTCCTAATTAAGCAGCTCTCACACGCCGCAGTACTTTAGTGAAGCCAGAATGTCTCATTTAATGACCTGAATGCCTCGCTGTTATTAATCAGTGAAATTTTAATCCAGTGAGTCTGCGAATGAGTCTCATGCTTTCCACGCCGAAACGAGATAGGTAGCTTCCAGCTCACCTGTAACCGTCGATGAAGCTGGCGTTGATGTAGTCTGAGCCCTCCACCCCCCGGATGGGCTGCAGGCAGACTCTGGTGGACTCGTAGGGCATGATATTTACAAGGCGGTTTTTGAACTTGTTGCAGGGGAGGTTGGCGCTGATGAAGCGGGACGTGTGGGCCTTAGTGTTAGCTAAACGCTGCGGAGGGAAGATGGCGTCGCACCCGTTAAGCAGCGCCCACCTGCACCGCAACCCCTTTCTTTTTAACGTAGGAAATAGCCCCAAAAACCCATCCCGGCAGATAAGCAGTCAAGTTCAGCAGCCGTGAAGTGATGTCCTGGCTGAAACCCCAAACATGTCAGATTTTTTTAGCAAATTCTATGAACGAGAGGCAAAACTATCTATATATATAACTATAGTTTTGTAGTATATATATATATATATATATGTATGTATGCAATGTTAGTGCTAGTCATCAAGAAAAAAAAACCATGCAATTGCAAAAAGTGAATACAGATTAGTAGCTGAATTTAAATGTATTTCATTTATCTGGACGGTATTTTCAGCATTGTACCTGCATGGGAGACAGAAAAAGCGTGTGGCCCAACCGGTCATTTGCATATAAAAAGGGAACAGGAGGCTGTTGAAATGCAGCGGCATGCTCTGCGTGAAGGCATGCTGTCGACAGCGTGGGCACAGGCCCGTTTCGCTTTTCTCGCGTCGCGGGGAGCGTACACTGGAAATCTGGGTGACTGTGCAATCCCTTATCGATGTGACCGGATCACAAAGGGAAGTGGCTGTCAGCTAGCCGACTGCTGCACGCCGTATCCACCCACCAACGTCAAACAGAAAGGCCGAGCGACCGCTACCGCGGTTCAATGATACATCCCATAATGTGTAAATCGCCAAGGTAACGGTATGCTTGGAAAAGCGAATGCTAAAAGCCTTTAAGAGAAGTGTATGATTGTCCTCAATTTTCCAGTGGATGCAAACTCAAACTCCCCTCTGGCCTTATTGCATTTTTAGCACGATGCTTTTAAGGATTTTCGGTGTCTATGCAGGAGCGATGCTGGCACTGAGCTGTCCCCTACCTTGAATTCGTGCTCCATCCCGGTGACATTCTCGCCTGACTCGATCTGCGTCAGCTTCTGAATGTACGCGTACAGATTCCTGGCAGGCACCTCCGTGTTGCCGCAGGTGACGGCTTCCAGGAGAGCATCGTGGATGAAGACGTACTGGTCCTCTGTCTGCACCATGTAGTTCCTCTGGGCTCTCATGAGAGTCACGTGGCCGTAGATGTCCACAGTCTTCTCGTGCTTTATCCGCTCCAGCATGCCGTCGATGACGATGAAGCAGCCCGTCCTGCCCACGCCGGCGCTGTGAAGTATACCGTTGGACTTCATTTCTGACCCGAAATGTGCCACCTTCAGCAAAAGTATTGCTTGTCGGACTTAACCTATATTATGCATGACGATCGATGTGATATTGTTTATTCTAATTATAACATAATTGTAGCAACTTACTCCTTACATTTATCAACTCCTGCAGAAAACGACGTCTTTGTAAGCATTCAGACATAATTCATTTCTATTAAAACACTGTGATACATGGTTTCCTATGCTGAGACATACAGAAATCACAGGACACCAAATAGATGATACCAATCGGCTTACATGGAAATGCGTAGCTGGATCACTTTTTCAGCCATCAATAATGTTTGTTTATAGATATGATGGGGGGACGTTTTTATTTTAAGCCCAAAATATATGCTTCCCCCTGCTATAACAGACACGCAGCAACTCTGGACCTCAATACTAATAACACTTGTTTGTGCAAGTGTAATAATGTTTCTAGATGATTTTCATATCACCTATACTCCTTTTTTCCCCAAATGTGAAGTGGAAACATTACTTTCTGAAATCCAGGATATTATGCAAAATATTTACAGATTATAACGTTTTGTGGTATGCAATAGTGGAGTAGGAGATGGAGCGAGAGATAAGGTGACTCCAGTTTTTTTTTTCTCTCTCAAATATGCCACTCCGTGCTTTGGCCAAAATCCATCTGCTCCCATTCTGATGATGACTTCCCATTGCATGACAACCCATAAGGACTTATTTAGTATAAGGTGAATCTAGAAACTCATCCAAGCAAGCAAAGGGCACAGGGCAGGCGATACCCTGGACAGGATGCCGGTCTTTAGCACAACACATACATAATCACATTAAGGATAATTAAGAGATGCTAATCAATCTAACTGCATGCTCTTGGACTGCGGGAGGAAACCCACATGAAGATGGGTAGAACGTGCCGACAGACACACCACTCATTACATGCTGATATCCACTGCCCATGTAACGGCCAGGTATGGTACTCCACAGGAGATGTAGCTGGGATTGAGTGAGGAGAATATGCAGCTGTTCATATTCACTGCACACATAAAGCCCCAGTAGGGTACTGCACTGGAGATGTAGATGGGATTGAGAGAGGAAAATATACAGCTGTTCATATACACTGCACGCATAAAGTCTGGTTCAGTACTGCACTGGAGATGTAGCTGGGATTGAGTGAGGAGAATACGCAGCTGTGTATATTCACTGTCCACGTAAAGCCCCAGTAGGGTACTGCACTGGAGATGTAAAAGAGCTAGAGTGAGGAGAATATACAGCTGCTCATGTTCACTGCCCACATAAAGCCCCAGTAGGGTACTGCATGGGAGATGCAGCTGCGAGTGAGTGCGAACTCGCTAGTCTGCTCTCGGCACAGTGCAGCTGAAGGTTTAACCTTGAGCATGATGTGAAGTGAAGGGTCTTAGCTTTCCTGCTCAAGGGCCCCCCGGCGGGGCTGGCCTGCAAGTCACATGGCTTCCTATGAGGCTCTGAAAGCTCTGAGACCTCCTCGACACACCCATCCATAAACTGAATTCTAAAACTTCTAAGAGAGCAGCTAATGCCAATTAGCCCCATTAGCCGTGCTACGTGCTTCACTGGCACCACACAGCCAAGTGACAACGCAGTGAAGCTGAGGACCTTTCTATCATTTAGGATATTTCAGAGGTCTATAGGTGAATTAAGCGCAAGCAAATTTTACATAGTTAACTGTGGCTATGGTTCTTCATTATTTTCTTGTTGTCCCTTAACAGGACAGTCCTGTTTTCAATTTCCTGACATAAACACCGCTGAAAGAATTCGGCCTGCTCGTAATTTTTTTTCAAACTTGAGACGTATCCCCAACTTTCCCTGGGCTGGGGCTATGGCCTTGAATGAGAGAGATTCATTTCATTAAGTCGGCTTTTATTTTCCATGATGAATCGGACGACTGTTCTACGACTTGATGGACAAACGCGGTACTTAAATGAGGGTACAGGCGCAGGTCACTCTCTGTCGCATGCCATTAAGCAGCCAGTGTTTATGTGCTGCATTTCCTAATCTTATTAATATGCCAAAATACGTTAAGGTGGGAAACTGACAGACTATAAGGGGACATTCGACTGCATTGTCTATGCATCTTACCTTGAAACTTCAACTGTTTCAGATCAGCCTGAAACACCAGCAAGTCCCTTTATTATTAATAACAGCTGAATGGCCGTTAAAGATGGTCTTGTGTTCCCTGATTTGCACCTCCAAGGTTTTCCCCGACTTCTGTAGCTAAACGTTAGCGTCAGATTGTGTATCAGGACTGAAAAACAGCAAATATTCTCCTTGATAAGTAACATTAAGAGATGGAGCTGTCACCGATGGAGAGGCTGACTGGAGGAGAGGCCAAAAGCAGCTCTCAGATCTTTGGTGCTTCGGGGCTTTGCAGTATTGAACTTGGCTGGCTAACACTTTAAGGATAAATCTTTCTAAGCTGACAAAACCCTCACAGAAATAACAGACGCAACGTTATATCTCCCTCCCCCCACACTAATGTTTGTGATTTCATTTATAGATAACCTGCAAAAGGAGGTAATTTCCAAGAAACGCGCAGGCCTCTAAAACAGCTTCTACAATTTTTCGTTAGCTTGTTTTATGTTTCACATCCGCATTTTTCATCTGATATTTCAGTCGCATTAATCATGCCAGGACCATATAAAAGGCATTCCTCAAAGGCGGGACCATATGAAGAACAAGAAATGAGGGCTTTGATGAAGAGGACGGCGCGGACGCCAGGTATCTGATGTCACTTCAGTGAGCCCGGCGACGAAAACCTCACAGCTTATCTTCAAGTTCCATCACTCCTTCGACTGACTCCTTCCCGGGCTCTAGATGCCAACGGAAAAGCCGTGTCAACATAATCCACCTCACAAAGAAGGGGGACGTGGGGGGGGGGGATCAGAGAGCCCCGCCGAGACCTCCAAGCTGCCCATCTGTAGCATTGTAGCGTGCGGTCTCGCCAACGAGCGCCGACCCGCAGATGGTCTGGATCCCATTCCTGCAGAGTCATTCTGCTGGGCAGGGAACAGGCAGCTGGGCCGTGAGAGGTGAATCGACGGCCTCCAGTGATGCAGGCTCGACTCCAAGCACTTAATGCCCCGTCCCTCTGCATTTCCCCACACGAGAACCCGATCACATGCTCACTTTTGGGTCCCATCCACAGCATTACATAACAAATGCACCCTCCTATTATCTTTCATTATGCAATATTTCTCTTCTGTGTTCTTTACCTTCAGAGGTCGTCACTTTTAACTTACATTATTAAACTTGGTTGCCAAGCTCTTTTTTTGTGTGTGCTTTAAGTCTAGCTAAGCCATTATACTGGAAAGAGGCATTTTTTTCCCCACTGTCTGACAGTCAAAGTAAACAATTATATCTCATTATCAAGCACGTGCAGGGCCGGAATTTATGCATTTATGGGGCCCTAAGCAGAATTTGATTTAGGCACCCCCCCACCACCTAAATAAAGATATCTTTATATTTCCTGTGCTCTTGGGGGGCCCCTGGTGGCATGAGGGGCCCCAAACAGCCACTCGGTCATGCCTCTGGCCGGCTCACAGCATGTGTACTTAACAAGAGCTCAAAATGAATTTCGTACTTTTTGGACTTGAGCGTTCATGTTTCGAATTAAATAATTTTTTGAGTAAAAAGTAACAGCGAATTTTTCCAAAAAGATTGAAAAATAATAGAACATCAATCACATTTTATAAGAAGGTGAGGAAATGGAAGGGTTTTGTAGCTGGGTTGATTTGAAGCTCATCTGATCTAATAACTCGTCCAAGAACAAGTCACCTTGGAGCTATATGATCATAGCTATAACTTATTAAAAAGTAAGTTGTCGCGAAACACCAAGCACATTGTGCCTTGCTGTCATTAAATCACTCTGAGTAGATCACTATTTTATCACAACTGGGCAGCTTCGACTGTTTAAGGAACTATGGTTACCATCACCCAGGTTTGGGGGGAAAAAAAAAACAGTAAAACAGTCCGCGACTCTTCAGGGATGAGGTTTTACCAGTGCTCAGGAAATTCACAGACCGTTCTACCCTCCGGGATGGGGAATGGAGTCAAGTATGAATTATTCTATTTTGTTTCTAAGTTTTCACTTGAAGACCTGCATGCAAGATGGATCAGGCACTCTCGTGGCTGACTGGTTGTAAATATCACTGTGGCTCTCTGGCTTACCTGGGTTAACGGCCTTTTTTTTTGCAACGGATGTGGTTTTATTGGGCAGGATTTTGTAGATTCGTTCATGCAACGCCCCCGTCAGCATGTACTGCAAAATATCAGTGGATATATGCAGCCATCCTGAAATATAACACCTACCTGTCGCTCTGTCCGTCTAACTGGCTGTCAGTGACGACGGACAAATACGCAGACAGGGAGGGAAGAAATTAATGCGATATGATTTTATACCATGAAATTTCTTTTATGTTACTACGTAGTTTTGAATAGCTCTCACTTTTGAAGAATTTTCTTCCCTAATTTCCCATTTCCAGGTAAAATTATAACTGCAAGTGCTAGCAGGATTTCAGCAACTGGGTACAGCTTAAAAAAAAAAAAATCGTATATCTCAACAGCTGTTTCTGAAGCAAAGTATTAAAGTCAGAACATACACTTCCTCTGATACGATTCTTAATGAAAAGAATTAATTAGCAAAGTCCTCTAAACTAGCAGGTAAACTGTCGAATCTTACAGTGGTTCTGCTTTCTGCAAAGACCCATTTATTCCAATTCTGTAAAGTATATTATTTCATGCCTGAGCTGTAGAAGGCTGGCGGTAAGAGTCACTGACGGCAGAGGGGTTTAGCAAACGGGACCGGCCAATGCGAGGCTCTCTTGCCAGTATGGCTCTCCTCCTGCCTATTGGTAACCCGCAATGATTATCCTAGTGGTGACCCCTGTCAAAACACGGCCCTTCTTGCCGTCACACCAAAGCAGGATTAGCTTCACATGATGAACGGATCAATCCTGCCATTTTCAGGGGGGCGAAATTAGCTCTGCGCTGCGGAATGAGGAAAGGCATTCGGGGATAATGCTTGGCAGCTCTCCGCATGCATGCGGCGCAGGGCGTCTGCGATTCGTCTGCGCTTCGTAATGAGGAAACGCATTCGGGGATAATGCTTGGCAGCTCTCCGCATGCATGCGGCGCAGGGCGTCTGCGCTTCGTCTGCGCTGCGGAATGAGGAAACACATTCGGGGATAATGCTTGGCAGCTCTCCGCATGCATGCGGCGCAGGGCGTCTGCGCTTCGTCTGCGCTCTCGCGGCACATCGCAGCTCTCTCGGCCCGTAACCACGCTCTCCATTTCCTCCCCCGTACGCACCTATCCTGCTTCTCGCCCATGTTTTATTTTTTAAAGAGGCTGGTCGTTCTGCACGGTCCCTCGGTAAATCTTGGCATTTCCACTGGCTAAGCTAGCCGTCTATTGGCTGCTCACAAATAAGCACTAAGCGTGCCACATGTTGATGTGTTTGTCAAAGCAGAGTGTCTTTGGATTGTGGTAGGAACAGCCAAGCTGGAGGAAACTCCAATACTTCGTGTGGTTAGCTTTAGTCATCATCTGCAGCACTGACTCGCACTACCCCCCCGCCCCCCCCCCAAGGAAGGACTCTGATAAGGAGAGTCCCCTAATCACTGCAAGGTGTTTTAGGCATTGGACCCATAAACTGACCATCAACCACTCATCTACTCTATTTAATATTCAATGACTGTTCATTTACCACCCTCCACCAGAAATATACCTGGCTCACACACAGATTGTGCGCCTGTATCATTTGCCCGATTTGATTCAGTTATCGTCTTCCATATGTTATAGTATCACTGTCGTATTTCATTTAGTTCGCGCTCCCACCTTGTTTAGGTTCCCCCGTGCACCAGGCCATCCTCGCCTTTAGTACAGCGTGTTTGGCAAGACCGTGTACACGCTGTCACCCCTCATTTATGCACACCATAGCTTAGGTGCATCAAAATCCTCAATCAGCGGCTTAATCTCAAGCCCTGGGGTAGTGGATATGTGCAGTCAGACATGCTGAACGCGTCCTTGAACGTGTTCGTTCTTGACAGTAATAGCCCGAGTATGTACATGTGTGTTTAAACCTTCTTTTTCCATCTAAAAAGGAACGCAACACTTTCTGGAAGAACAGCGAGAGGGAGGACGGGTTTCGGAAATGGCGGCATCAGGGGGCCACGGATGAAGGGATCGTGCTTTTTTTTTTTGACGCTACGATTCCCAGAGGTTTATCTTCCCTTACCATCCTCGTGTGCAGAGCAGCATTAATTTTGCTGTTTTGGCTGCATCATAAACGCGACAATAAAAGCCCCACCGGTAGCTGTAATTAAACGAGCCTGCATACGCTTTTGCTCATCCCCCTCGTCCGCGTTCCCCTCTGTGGATTTACCCCTCGCTCGTGGCGGGTAGCGTTTGGTGCGTCGTCTCCGTGGCCCTCCGGGAATCCTCGCTATTCGCCACATTTGGTCGCTTCTTTTTTTATTGCAGAAACCAGCGACCCCCAGGGAATAGGATCCCATTCAGAGGGAAATGAGAGTCAACATGGTTGATATGCAGCATGGTCAGGGAGACAGGAGGATCCTGGGAGAACAGCCAATCCACGGAGGGCAGAGATATTATTTTTCCAGGTGTTCCTCACTTGCTGTAAACCAAAAATGTTCGGTACCACTTTTCCGCACACAGCAGTTTTACGTAACACATCATCAGGGGCGCCCCTAGAGATTCTGGGCCCCATGAAAGCATATTATATTGGGCCCCCTACCCAGACCAATCCAGTTACATTCCAAATATTTTAGGGCCCCCCGTCTGTCAGGGAGCTCCCCCACTTTGCGGCCCCTTCACATCATGACCAGCTTTAATTCTGCAGCACTGGGATCCACACTGCCACCGGGGGCAGTGTGGATCTGAACCGAGCCGAGGGGCAGTGAGACGCATTTTACGCACCTGCAGTGCACCACCATGGGCCCGGCGTCGGGTGGGTTACAGGCCTTGACCCTGCGCAGGAAGGCCAGGAAGGGAGTGGGGTGCTCGGGGACCCCGTGGTCCGGCCAGGCTGTGAACTGGAATTGTCTGACCTCCCGCTTTTCGCTGGAGCCGTTCTGCTCGAGGATGACGTGGAAGAGATGAAGGGGGATAAGGTTAAGGAGAGGAGAGACAAACCGGGGGGCGGGGGTCTGCTTTTTGATCTTGAAGCCCTGATAAATCAGGGGGGGTGGGTGGCCTTCAGTTTTAGAAGGCCAGGCAAAGACCGGTACTGTGAATACCAATTACTGACGCCAATCGCCGACTAATGATGCCCGTCACTCAATCATGCGGCGGAAAGCTATCCCGAGTCTAGCGCCACGCAGCGATGGATCCAAACAGGACTCAGGAAAGCAGGACGGGGCGTCCCTTGCGTTGCGTTCCATACCTTGTATAGCGCGAACGTGCGGACGCAGTACGTGGCCAGCTCCACGGTGTCCAGCAGCGTCACCTGGATCAGGCCGTACGTCTCCGTGCCCCTCGTCGGCCAGTACTGGTCGCATTTTACCTGCGATGTTTCAATATCACATTAGATGCGGAGATTTCAATACATAAAAGTGCAAAAGCAAAGTGAGGGAAATACTAGCGTGACAGCTCATGCAGGCCTAGCTAGTTTAGTGTCCGAGGGTTAAGAAAAATAAATCCCCACATAAAATGATTGACCAGCCAGCACTCAGGAATCTGGATGAGATAAACAGAATCACATGAAAAGAATGCAGCTAAAATTCCATTTTATTTATTGGCCTTACAGATGCTGCTTTAAGCACTCACGTTTAAGATGCTAGTTTACTATGACTATACACTTTGATTGGCTATTGGAGAACCAATAAAATACCACTTCATTGCTATATTACTGTTTCACTGCCCAGTGACAGCTGCTATTATATGACTATACAGCGCCGTAGGAACAGCCAAACTAAGGGTGTTTATGAGTCTTAAGCAACAGTGTACCAGTACAAGTAGGTACAAAACAGTTTGTGCTATAACAGCTTGCAAAACAGTTTGTGCTATAACAGCTTGAACTGTAAACTACTAAAGCCCCTCTTTTGAAGATAAGCAATGAAAATATGCACTCTGCCGAAATGCCACACTGAATTATTTATAAAAGGAAGTAATTTGGTCAACTTATTTTATCTGCGCAATGCTCGTTATCGAGGAAGGAAGACCCATTGATAAATTTCCTCCACTTCGCTTGTAATCTTATGTATAAATACAAAGCACATATTGCAATGTAAATCTTTATACATATAATGAACAATTTCGGTTTTAAAGATTTTGCAAGAACTTCCTATCATGGCAAATGTCAACCATATTCCAGTAGCCAGGTCCACCAGGAGACCCCCAAAACATATAGGTAACCCTGAAGGCTAAAGGGATAGAGGGGGAAGTCGGATGTGCGTTCAGGGGCAAGGCTGAGGGTTATGACATCATGACCGTCACATATTACCAGTGTGGGCGGGACATCGCTTTACATTCACATATGCACATCCCGAGTGGACGAGTTCATTTCCAAAAAAGTGACAATGTGCTCTCGTGCTCCCACAGCCCACGGTGCCTCAAACGAACATTTAAATATCGCCGCATTTTCCTGCGTCGTCACTCAGTATCGGGCCACAGCTATAAGACATGCGACGGGAGGCGGAGCCTGTGAACGTGCCCGCGGAGTGGCCTTAGCGCTAGCGGCCAAACGAGGAGGACGTGCGCTCGGGACTGACACGTGACTACAGCAAGTGCTCTCGGGGGTGCGGCCGAGCAAGCAAGAGCCTTGCCTTGGAGAAGAAAAAAGAGGACATCTGCAGGAAGTACAGTCACAATAAGAAAAGAGAAGGAAAAATATCACTGGACACCGGGACCACGGACACATACAGAACCTTTGTATTAGACAAATGGACACACACATATCCTGCATTTTAAATACAACACCATAGAAACAATATCGAACTGATGAATTCTCTCCTACCCTTCACCACCTTAGCTACTGTGTAGTGAGCGTACTGGCTAAAAATGGCTGCCGTCACACCATCCAGGTGGGTGCTACACAGTGGTGGTGGTCGAAGTGGCTCCCCATTGGTTCTACTTTGGATGTCTTGAAAAGTGCTATATAAATGTAAATGTAATCTTCCTATTCGGCTGAACTGCGACGTGTATAAGTGACTAATGCAGATGTATAATGAGCTGGCACTTACCCTCGACCTCTCCTCCAGCTTCGTCATCATGACGATATTGGCACTATGCTGTTCCCATATCATCCTCCAGAAGTCCCCAAAGGTCTCAGGCAGGGCTCCCTGGGTGGCGATGTAAGCGTTCTGCCTTCTGTAGCCGTCAATGTAGTTGGAGTTAATGTAATCGCTGCCTGGGATCCCTAGAAGCAATAATACAAATACATAAGCACCCCTTGGCTGGGAAGAGGAATTTACATTATAACCGAATTTGGATTCGGGGATGGTCGGCAGACAGGTCGACCCCGAGACCATGACAGACGCACGAGAGAGATAAGAAGTGGACGAGTGGGCTGCAAGTGCGATCGATACGACCCCCGGGTCACGGATATGTAGCCTGGCTTAATACCACAACTGTTAGTCTCTCAGCAATGAGAGACATTCGAAGATTATAAGGAGATTCGAATAGCAGAACTGGTTCCTAATAAAAAATCAATAGAAAGCTTGAAGTATCGGGTAACCAGGAAGCAAAGGTCAGGAAAGGTATTTATGATTGTGTGAAGGTTGGAGATTGTGTGTATTTGTACTAGTGTGTTTCTTTAGTGTCTTTACATGCGTGTCATGGACGAGCATCCCATCCAAGGCATAACCTGCTCTGTGCTACCCAGGTTAAGCTCCTGGCCCCGTGTAACCCTCTCCAGGATATGTACTGACAAAGACGGGAGTATGGAATGGCTAGCTACAACTGAAGAGCAAATCTGTAAGACTCACTCAGTCCATGTCTGGCTGTTTGCGATGAGACCAACATGTTACAGTGCAGGGAACCGAGACAAACCCTGAACTGAAACAACTGAGCAATGAGTACTGGGGGGTGGATTTAAAAAAAAAAAAATAAAGATATTGTAGAAACAATACACAACAATACAAACTGAAGACAAGTCCACGGAAATCGAAACATATTCCTTGGGCCGGGCGAGTTCCGGAAAATTTGCTCGCAGTGACCGCGTGCAGAAGCAGGATGGCATGAGACCTGCTCACAGCCACTTCTGAAAGCCACAGCCGCCCGTTAAGCAGTGGCTCGGCGGGGGTGCATTTCGGCGTTCTCTCTGACAGCCTGTCAGAGCGGCCGGCAGGCAGCCGCGCACTCCGCTCGCACATGCTCCGCGGAGATAAGTCCCATCTGCACGGAGTTCACCTCCCACCAGCCGCCAACGTGGCAAGCGTGCCACCTCTCTCCCAGACTCCGTTTCTCTCTCTCGCACGCAGGTAAATTATTCAGTAGATGTACTGCAGCAGACCACAATACCTCCACACACTCTTCTAGGACTCTCCTCCTAGCCTGGCATTTCTTTGATGGGCAGGGATACCGACAATTAAGCCATAGCTACCAATTAAAACAGGCGGGAATATTTAGCATTGACGAGAATTGTATCAGGAACGCAAGAAGCAAACCGAAGGCTACACTGGGCTAGCGGGATATTTGTCAGTCAGGTCGCGCAAAAGAAAACCATTCTGTTATATCTTTGCATATCTAAATATCATTTTCCCTTTTGAGTTACTAAGAAAATGGGCTTTCCACAAACGATACATTATTCAGTGTATTCTGATGAATGAACAGAGCTCTGAGGAAAGTTGAAGCTGAAAGTCTATAGCCGACATCCTCGGGATGCTATTGTTATGCTAGTTAGCATGAAGAGCATAAAGCAGCCTTCATCGAAACATTCGGAATAAACAAAAATCGTAAATGGCCCTATTAAAAGCTACTGAGCGGCCTTCTCTGCAGAGCGCAGCTCTGTTTACGTTGAGTTAATGGAATCAATCCATCTTAAGATGCTCTTAATGTTTCTCTTCTGGCAAGAAAATGGAATAAAAAGGAAACTTAATTTATTTGTCTTCTTTTCGCCTCTCCTTACGCTTGTAGGGTCCGTTTGCCGACATGTTTATCTCATTCTGCAGAGCTGTATGTCTTTGGCAGATCTGCAGATATCATTAGGCCGATTTTCATATCATTCTGTTTGGTAGCTAAACTGTTAATCATACAGCTTACTCAGAATGAACAGAGAACTATGCAGAGCAAAATAATATGCAATTTCATTATAAAACGGATACAATTTTATACAGAAAAAGCTGACGAATTCAGTGTTAACTTCGTAAAATACTTTCATGAATTGGTCATTAATGTTGAATTAAACCATGTGATTGGGCTTGGTATTAACCAACTTTGGTCAGCTGGCTGGCATGAAATTTTCAATTCAGGTCTGCACCTGCATTTACATGTATGTAACAGCTTCATTACCTTGTAAATAGTGTGCAGGGTTTGTAAACTACATCAACGCTTTTGATGTAGCCAATTTTAGGCTTATAATGGAATAATATGGATTTTCACATAAGATTTCTTGCGTGTCACACCAGATGTTGGCAACACTGCTTATAAGGAACAGGAGATGGCATATTAATCACAAAATCCTGTACCTCATCACTTTACCGCAATTTATCACTGGAAAGCATTCAGAAAGTAGTGCATATTACCTGCATATGCAACATGCTTGTAATGTAATATGCTAGCTAATTTCTCCACCAGATCCACAACATTTGCCACCACTCACTTCATGGCACATGTCTAGTATGCTAAATGATCTCTCCAAAGGGTCAGATTCTCAAATACCACTGGCAGAGCGCAGATTCATGTAAAAACAGAAGCTGGAATTAATTCCGGAACAGAATGGCCATTCACGTATAGGAAGAATAGAGCTACTCGCAATTATTTTGCAAAATAACAATAAATAGCACCTCAAGGAAACTGTGTGCTTTCAATCCCCCGGTCAAGGTCTCTGAAATCTCCAGATGCATTGTTTACATTGTTGCACAAGGCAGGGCCTGCAGATGCCTGCGGAAAGCTAATAAGCTGCAGCGGTTAAGGGTTAGCGGGGAGCTCAGTGTCGTTGTTGAGAGAGTTCAGTGAAGGGCAGCCGACGTACATCTGTGACAAGAGGTAGGAATTATAATGACAGACGGCAAGACGTTTTTTTGGTCTTCTGTCTCTTGGAAGGGGGCGGCTGAGAAGATGCCTGATTGGACGCTACTCCAAAACACAGGAGCTGCTATTTCAGTCACCCGGTCTCTACCGACTTGGGGGGGGGGGGGCATTACTGTGTGGTTGACACAGAGATAGGTGGGGTAGAAAAGGCAGAGGGATGCTCAATGTTAATCTCTATATCAACTGTAATAACATAATGAAGCCTCAAGTACATAAAAAACTATGGCCTCCTTATGTTCTAAAGCCACAGGGAATTGTATACCAGGCAAACTAACCACAACGAAATTCACATTCCTGCGAGGAAACGCTCTTAATTTAATATGCTACCAATAAATTAGTTTGATGTCTTCATCAAGTAAGCCATTGACCTTAAGTTAATAAAATCAGGGCTTTAAACACAATGGAGTTCATGTTATGACACACTGAAATAAAGGCCCTGACTTAACTGCACCAACGTTACTACCAAAGGGATGAAACAATACCACCACAGGGACGTGAGGTGGGAGAATAGCACGGCACTCTGCGTTTTAAGATGGCGATGGACATGAACTCAGCGGGGGGATTCGGTTGGGGAGGGGGTACCTTCAATGGTAGAGAGGAGCACTCTGGAATGGTCATAGGCAATGACGTTGGCATATCTGTTCTTTGGTTTGTTGACCTCGAGGTTTGAATGCTCCCACGTGAACTGCTGCCCGGGATCGACGGACTGTGGGGGAAGGAAAAACACGACAGATATGGTCACAAATGTTTCTGAATACAATCGTGATTGTCTTTTTTAATTTTAATATATATATAAATCATGGCTACTTTCACACGTGTTTTGTGTTATTGTTGAGATTTTCATACTCACATATGCATTCATATAGGTATCAATATTTTGCAAGTGATCAATATTTGATGCATATAGTAAGCTTATATAGTGATGCATATAGTAAGCTTATATGGCACTTAAAACCTTTTTGTTTATATATATATACACACGCATGGTTTGGAAAAGATCTCATAAATATGCGATCAAACGTGCGACCCACTTCTACAACAGTGGTTACCTGCATGCCAAATTATCCAATTAATCCACACGATTGTTTAAACTATAAGCTTCAAAGTACTTGATTTTAATTAAAACAAGAATACGCAATGAATTAAAAAAAAATAATAATAATACATAAAAAAATTTACAGCACAGCGCATTACACATTTCGAACATTGACAGCAAGGCTCTGCCTTGGGATGACGCACATTCTACGCGAAACCTGCGTCATTTAGATGGCCCCTCAAGGCCCAACTTCATTTTCACGTCGGATTCGATGAGAAGGCATCACGCAGATATCTCATTATAAGCTCAAAACATAATTATGCACGGAGACGGCTGCTACTGCTAATAAAGACCCAAAAGAAGATAATTAAGCACAGAGTCGTTGGTGAAACATATTAATATGATTCAATTATCTAAATTTTTTGTTAATGCTCAAAAGTTTAAAAAATAACCACGACATGACATTGTTTCCGTGTCACTTACCTAAGATCAATGTGTTTTAATAGGGACAAAGAAAACTGCTTATAAACTGTTAATTTGATGTTTATGAAGAGTTAAAGGTGGCAATTTTCATAAAGTAGTAGACCGGAATGGCAGTGATGACCTGGTTTTTAAAACTTTTCTTAAATATCACATTCTGCATTACTGTCACCGTTTGGCTAAATCTCATTCAGTTATAATCTGCATATGGGGTGATCATGCGCTGAGCGAAAGCCGCTTAGATTTTCATAGAAAAGCAGTGGCGGCAGTGCAGAGATCACGCGATGCTCGTTGGATTCCAAGCTGATTGACCCGCATCAGCATCAGCCCGAAAATTCAACGTGGCGCCAGAATTGTGTGCCAAGCTAAAGTCTCGGGGAGCAAGTCAGCCATGGCCAGAATTTTAGGCGAGCTTCTGCAGTTAAACAAACATTGTCCAACTGCTGATTTTACAGCATAAGTAGGCAAACATTATATACCTTGACCTCAAGTTTAAGTTTATTTTGCAGAGAAAAGTTAGAGAAACACCAACCACTTATAATGGAGGGTCAAGCCTGTCGGGACACATCCTGTCCTGTCCTGTCCCACGTATATACATTCCGCCAGTCAGTATGCGTTTGGATCACCGAAGAAAAGCCACAGAACCACAGGGATAAGACAGGCCTGCAGTCGAGCTGAAGCGAGGTGAGCAGCCAGGCCCTGTCACATGACCACCTTCTATTCAGCCAGGCCCTGTCACATGACCACCTTCTATTCAGCCAGGCCCTGTCACATGACCACCTTCTATTTCAGCCAGGCCTTGTCACATGACCACCTACCCTAGCTATTTTTATTATTTTTTTTTGTCTTTGCCTCTGTTTTACCCTTTGGGGGTGTGGACAGGCACATCTGTATTTGATGACCTTACCACAAGACCTCCCAGGATGCTTCATAAGCCAAACGCTGGAACAAAAAGTGTACCCACACACGCCTTTAGACAGTCATTCCCAGAGCATGGCTGAACTGTCTAGAAATCACTTCAGAATGAAAAAGAATCAATGTGGCTCGTCTGTGATGCGACTCCACCGAACAGGCAAGTCTCCTTGAGTAATACTTTTTGTTTTTTGACCAAGTGCAGCTTCATGCATCTGAAGTCGTTCTCTCTCTGATATTTAAAACCTCATTTATGGCTAAAGAATTATCACTTCTGCATCTTGACCCAAATTCTACAATTTATATGTCAAACTAAATGAGCCAATAATTTGCTGCCAAAGCTTTAATAAAAGCATGGACTTGCAACCTATTAGCTCTGTGATTGCTAAATTGGAAATTATATCATCTGAGTGCTTCGAGTGCATGTTTTGGTACAGAACAGAATCACGTGAAGCCAATCCACTGACCAAAACACCCGTGCTTGTTTATTTTAATTAAAACAATCATTGAAACAGCAGCCAACATACCCTCGCCCTCAAAAATGTGGTTTCCTTCTATATTTCTTAATTTTCAACAAAGTAACTTCATACTCCTTTTGATGAGGTGTTTGAAACAAACTGACATGAGTCCTTTCTTACCATGCTTACATCAGCTGCTTTGTATTCAAGTGGTCAGTGGGTGAACAGGCCTTTCAAAGGGGGCAGCTGACACCACTGCCACTGGAATGCTTCCTCTGTGTTCGGAAAGCTGGGCAACGCAGAACTCCCTCCATAAATTAAAGGTCATTTATAAAACCAGAAGGCGAGGTTTCCATTTGTAATCTGGCATGCTGTGAGGTATTGTGACACAGAAAACCACAGCACAAAAAAAAGATCACTTCAAGTAATCCTTTGTGTACTTACACGGTAAGAATAATACATAATAAAAAAGTGAAAATTCTACTGGAACTCTTCTTAAAATCCATTCTTATTTCGAATTCCAGACCGATTTTGCCTGCCGTCTGCAGGAAGGCTCCGAAAAAACTTGGTTCATTTCACTAAGTGAATGAACGAAATCTCAATCCTCGGTGAAAACTTTCATAACTCAGCCAACAGAGCTATAAAAGCCAAATTGATCCCCAAATAAGAGGACACACTTTCTCAAGACATCAGTGGATGCCAAATCCAAGCCGATGACATCACTCATGATAAAAGGCTCCCATCCTTTCATGGCTGTCCATCCCTCATGAAAACTACCTTGAATTTCAATTTAATGTGCTTAAGACACAATAACAATCGTGCAGCTTGGCGGAGAGCCACTGCACGATCTCATCTCTTTTAAACGCTGGCAGCCCCATCGTAAAGTGGGTGCGAGAGGTCAGCCACAGGGCCGTGCATACAATAGCTCTGAAAGCCTGCCTGCCGCAAGCGACTGGATGACATTAGGTCTTTGAAGACAGCAATCTGTTTATTGGAAGCAGATTTTATCCATGCTGTATTCTCTTATAGTGATTGCCAATGCTGGGCTTGTGTGGGGGGGGGGGGGGGGCACCGCATTTAACAGATAATTCATAAATGCAGAAAACAACTGGCTTATGAAGACAGATAGGACAGCAATCACGCCTCAAGCTTGCTGTTAGCCACCAGGAAGGTGTGAACTTGTACCGTCCAATGAACAACTGATGACATCACTGGAAGGGTTGATGTAACCTCGTATGGAACTGACCCTTTCGGTCGCTTTTATCCAAAGCCATGCACAGCTTTACCCATATGCCCAAGCAGATATTGCAGTTGATCAATGAGGCTAAGCACTTGGCTCAAAGCTGCAACAGCAGGGTCTGGACTCCTGTCCCTTTCCACCGCGGCTCGCATTACGGAAGAGACAGAGTTAATGCCGCATAGGAGATGGTGACCTTTTCATGCGACCCATGTTAAGAAAGGCAAGGGGTGCTTTGGGAGGAATACGCACTCTCTTTTTGGAGCAGGGAATGACGGCGAACAGGAAAATGAACGTTTAAGGCGCTGCGATTGCTTAATTACGGCCCGGAACAAACATGGCAGCCTTCAAGGATTTTCGTCAACACTACTGCCGAGTTTTATCACTCCTTGTTTGAACTTTGAGGGAGCGGATGTATGCGCTTTGTGGCTCAGCAGGTGAGGCCTCTGTTCCTGTGATCAGAAGGTCGCCGTCAAATCCTGTCCTCAGCAGAATACTCACAACTCTATTGTTTATTTGCTGCTATATATATACATATATATGCGTATATTGCAGAAACGGCATATAAAGCGTCATTTCATTTTCATGTAATTAACAGTGGCGCTGTTTTGTTTGGGGTCCTACCTCGTATTCTTGGGAAAATTTCAGGTTGTCATTCGCTTTTAGTCGTTCTATGTGGTCGGCCAGCTCCGAGATGGGGATTGGCGGATGGCTACTCATGCCTGCCAAAAGGAGACAGAAAAGCGCGCTTTGAGTGACGCTATGGAAGCCCGGAGAGGACACAAAAGAGAGAAAAAATAAATAAATAAAAAACAACCAGAAGCAGCATGAGTACTAATGGCAATGTGGAAAGTCTCGTTAAGGCATCGTAATACACAGAGCAAGGGCATGCGCACAGAATGTGAGGACTGAAGCTGATGAGCAAACAAGCATGTTCCCAAAGCATACATTCCTAGTGTGAAGGAAAATGTTATTCACACCAAGCAAAAACTAAGTTAGCATGGCAAAAGAGGCAAGTTAAGAAGTCTAATGTTGATATTGGCTTGGGTGATGGTATTTTACTGTCATTCCAAAACTATCCTCCTGTAATGGATGATGTGACTAAAATGTACGCTAAATAAGAAGATGGGATATTAACTAAGAGGCCTAAAGAGAGAGAGGAAGACAGGAATATAACACACTGAAAGAGAGAACGACATGTGCATAAACAAGTCCAACTAACTTGACAAATGGTGGTTACCAGGGTAACCGGAGACACCTGAACCTGCAAAGAAAATGACGGAATAAAAGAAAGATTGTAGACGTTGCAGCAATGCGGTGGACTTTTTTGTTAAAGGAAATAAAAAAAAGTCAAAAATAAATAAATAAAGTCAAACAAAAAAGTCAAACAAAAGGCAGGCATGTCAGACAATACAAACCGTGAGTCTGGAAACTCCACCAAGCATCTGGGTCACGTCCCTCACTTTATTAGTTAGTAACACAAACATTTATGTTCACTGAGTCTGCATGGGGGGAGTCCAGCTGCAACACTGTCATGATGTCCAAATGACCTCCCCGCAAATCTATCCAAACGCCTGTCCTGCAAATCTGTCCAAATGACTGTCCCACAATTCTGTCCCAAGATGCAAGACCTGGGCAGACGAGGAACAGGCCCAAAAAAAACTCTGGAGTTCTACAGTTGCACGTCCATGGGGGACATTTTCAAAGCCTAGACGCTGAGCTGTACAGTTTGCCTTTAACGTAGTTAGTCTGCCCTAATGACTATAAGAGGCAGGGGAACCTCATTTTGCGGCCTGCTGGCTGGCTGCGTATAAAACAGCCTGACTTTGACGATACCGCCAGGAAAATGGGCCACCAGGCATAGGCAGCAGAGCTGCCAGTGCGGGGGTGGGGGTGCCATGTAGTGTGCCAAGGTGAAAGGGACACCTGAGAGTCACAAGAGGCCAGCAGACGGGGCCGCGGGGGATGTGAGGGTGCTTCACCTAGGATACAGAGCTCTCATTTCCGGGGGCATAGTGTCATTTTCGCTTAAATACCATCCCGCTTACCTGCTCTTTTTTTCCCCTGGACGAGGCTGAGAGCACAAGTAGCCATTAGCTAATGAGAGCGGGGCCCCCGGCTCTCCAGAAGAGGCTCCAGGTGCCGCTAACACAGGGGCACTCAGGATCCATTCCCAGGGGCACGCAGCGCGTTGACATTTGCCTCATATGCAAATACCAGTCGATCCCGAAGGGCAAAAGTGTGCGTGCGAGGGGGTGTAGCTGAGGGCCCGAGGGGGAGGCCGATTTGCTACTGAACTTTTTTTTTTTTGGTCCTTATGCAACACCTACAGTATATGGAGCTTGAGAGGAGAGCGTCCGCCTGAGAGGCAGCCAGACCTTTCGGGGGCACATGAGCCAACGCCGTCCACGGGCTGAGAGGCTTTTTGGCAGGAAGAGGACAGGGATAGGAACAGTGTCCCTTCATGGGTGGCACTCAACTCTAATCCATACCAACTTTTACCTATAAAATACCTTTTAAAGTGACCTTATACCTTCGTTATTTGGCATACGGAGTCGTTGTTAATGTTGTCATTTATTTAATTTATTATTTTCTCCTGTTTGTTTCTGCTGTATGTACATATGTAGTACTCTGGTCCTGTCGGACGTTATTTCTCTATTGCATATGGTCAGTGTGACAGTGGAGCCCAACCTGACTTGGTATGTTGTACCAGAAAAATGCGACCTTGCGATGTCCCCCCCTGCCTGCCCTCAAAATAACGCAGTACAACAAAAAGGGTCTGTTCGGAATATCCTGCCACGCCTCCTCTTATGGCGGCATCTATCGACTGCCTCCCCGTGGCGACTCCGGAGTTTTCTCCAAGCGGAGGGGGAGCGGGTCTTTGGCGCCGTGCCAGGGACCCGCTGAAAGCGAAAAGACAAATCCATGAGTGCGGCGGTCGACCCCCTCGGCACGTCCCACCCCCGTCTCTGTAAACCCCCCCCGCCACTCCTCCAGGTATCGCTTAGCGATGACAGCGGCGCGGCAGACGCGAGTGTCTCGCAGGCCGACCCGATGCGGGCGACACGCTCCCCCAGGAGTGATTAGGCGGGGATTACGAGCCTACCCAGGCGGCGCTGCCAGAGCCCAGAACTTTGCGCGGCACTGGACCCGTCAGCCCAGGTTCTCCGTAATCAGAGAAAATCTCTCCCAGGAACCACAGATCCAAACAGTGCAAAATGATTAAAGTGTCTGAATATTCCAGATCCTTCACTGAACACATAAATATAAATTAATCGGTTACCTATATTCACTTATTAGATAGATGGCTGCATTATGGGTTTTCATTGGTATGAAATTGGCTTGGATGAAAACCAGAGTCAAGCGAAACATGAGCCAAATACGTCGGTAAGCCGAGATAAACTTCTCATTCGATGCTGTATGCGGTCAGTGCCATGGCACGCATGGTAACGTTAACCTTCTTCGCTGTAAAACATCCGGCAGCATAAATGTAACGAGAGGACGAAGGCAATGTTTTATGTTTTTTAATGTCATTGTGTTACGCAGGGGTGATTCTAAGGTTTTTTGAGGTGAGGCCCATAATTACCGAGGGCCCAGCCGTATCATTAGCCAATGATATGTTTTGAATCGGTGAGTGACAGGGGACATGGTACTCCGGGGACCAATCATCAATCAGCTTTTAAGTCAGTGCTCCTCTGGCTCCACCCTCCTGTATACGCCCTTGCTGTTATGCCATCGCACGGTTTCGGAAACACTTGCGGAAGCTTGAGCTTGGAATCTCCAGCTCAGTCTCTTGGTTTTACATTCTCACGCTGTTTAATGACGATTCCCGCTCTTCTGTCGCCCCGCCTCTGTGTATGAAGAAGGAGCCCTAGTGTGGAGGCCGTGAGGTGGGGCGGAGCCAGGCGGCTGGCAGGGAGCCGGGTCCTTACCTGGAGTTTGGAAGTTAAGGCGCCGCAGTTCCACTGGGTCCGTGGGGTGATGAGAGGGCATCTCCTTGCTGTGGGGGAGGCTCCCCTTCCTGCCGTCAGATTCTGCTCTCTTCCTGGATTCACAGAGGCAGACATGGCTCAGCCGCGATGGGAATCATCGAAGGCGCTCGTATTAAAGACATTACGGCATGCATATTGGTGATGTCAGACATAGACGTGACAACCGAAATAAAAAGCTAGCATGAGGACAGCATAACAGCATGACGTAATGGCGACATGTCAGCCTAGATGTTGTGTTAGCTAAGTATGTTAACAGAAGCCCCACAGTCCCTGCCTGAGGTAAGGTCATTGTTATGTACTGCTAATCTCACACTACGACGTTCGGACTTGTTAAATATGCAACGTGTACATTAATCCAGACAAAGGTTAGCGCAGCAAACACAAAGCTGGCTTCTCAAACAGTATTATATGTAGCACCTCTGCACTTCTTTCTGGGAAAAGTGCATCTTCCACTGAAATTAATATTAATATTACTGGCACCTGGATACCCTCTGGTGTAACAGCTGTTTCAGGCAATTAGGCCCCTAAATGTACTGTAACTTAAATAAAAATAAAATAAATAGAACATACATATGTGTGTATATATACACACACACACACATGTTCTATTTAGACCTCTAACATACTGTAAGTTACACATAATTGAAAGGCACAGTATTTGAACAGCAGTGTTAACTGAATGGTGGTTAATTGATATCACAAATGGATCTGATTTCCTTACCTGTCCGGTTTGCTGATCCGTTTGAGAGCAACAGGGGAAGAAAGCGAGCGGTTACGTCGGCAGGCGTCATCGCCATTCAGGAAGACAACAAGCCACTTGGTAACCACCGGCACGATATCGCTAAGATTACTGGCCGATAGCTAACAAAAAAAGCAGCCAACCGGCAGCAGGGGAAGATACGAAGCATCATAACGATAGCTTCTGTCTTTGCATCACAATGAACATAAGTTTCCTTTTTTTGCAGGCCTTCCAAATCGAGCAGTGATGTTCTTTTGGGTATAGCACTGTGTATGAATTATGATGGCATCATCCTGAGCCATCTCTGGCTATGACAGGGACAGGGATGAGAACCGCAGACAGGCTGCACCCCCCACACCTTACCTCTTGAATAGGAGGATGGCAATGACGATGCAGATGATGAAGACCACGGCGAGTACTGGCCCCACCACCCAGATCAGCCCTTCCTCCTCGTCGATCAGAGGCTGCCGGTCTATATCTGCAGACACCACGGAGTCCGAATAGGGACTGGTGACGTACATAGTCTGCGGAGAGACAGCGAGGAAGAAAATGGTGAGTCTTTAATAGAAGAGCTTCAATCCACAGCTCGTATTTATCTTATATGTGCTGAAGCTGGCCAGAAGGCAGAGGTAGCCCTTCTAGCAATTTTACAGAAAATATCTACTTTCACAAGTCTGGTCACAGAGGGTCACAGCTCAGTAGTCTGCTGCCTCATCCAGGCTCTCGGCCAGCCCCCGTCCATGACACCTTCAGCCGTGCATTGAAAGGCTGGAAAATCTGCCCGCTCAACCCCCTCCGACCCGGCTAGGAGGCGGTTCTGAATGCTCCTTGCATTGATATATATCTGCCAGACATCTGAGAGGGCTGGACACAGCTGCCTCTCTATGAAAACGGGACCTCTGATGGGAGCTCGCTTAAGATGGGTCGGTTATCGAACGCCTGCGATATCAGGCCACTCCGCTGGGCCCAAAGTGCCTTACACTGTACTCATAAGCCCCAAGCTACAGCATGAAAATGTGCCATTGTATTAGGCTGAAAAATAACAAAGCCCCTGTTTACTGTGACCCGAGGGAAACCGTCTGCGGGAATAAATCGCTGTGGAGAGCCGGCACACTGGTAAGGGCGACTCACATTTTCGGAGTTCTCCAAGACGGCCAAAACAAAGAATATGTACTCCTGGCCGCTTTGGAGTGGCCTGTTTTCAAAGTCACCGTAGACCTTCTTGTCTCCCAGGGTAAACTCAGGGGGAAGCTCTTTGAAGTGGGCTGTGATGTAAGCTTTGGGTTCCGCTTGCCTCTTCACTCGAAGGCCTTTGCTGGTTCTGTTTATCTCTTTGAGCAGCTAAGTGAAAGGAAATCACACTGGTTAATAGAAAAGATATGCTTGTCTTGTATCGTATTTGTCCTTAATTCAACAACAGCACTGGATTCTAAACAGCCAGAAAGACTTCCACGATCTGTGTTTTGATTCAGCGTCGAAGGAGTAGCAGGCAGATTTTCAAATCCAAGGTTTATAACATCACTAATTCAAACATGCCTCAGCTGTGCTCGTCTCTGAAAAACCCATTGGTGTGCACAAAATGGAAGCTTACAACCTCAAACGTAAAGTGCATGAGTGCGTTGGGGACTGACAGAGCGGTCTTCAGTGGTGCACGTTACGCCACAGATATTTCAGGCCAGAAACCAGAGATTTAAATGATTGCAAGGGCAAGCCAAACAGCCTGAAGCGTGCCAGTTTACGGAAAACTCCAGAGCCGCTAGCCTTTGAAACCGGAATAACGAGTTATGGTCTGCAACTACTGGGTGACAGACCCATCCAATCAAGTCATTTCCTCACAAATAGCCAAATTGATACATCACTTTCGGGAAAAAAAAATATTCTTTATAAAGACCAGTCATACATGAAACTCAACAGTGATTTAAAAAAATACTGCTACAAAACCCTTGGTAACTCTTTCCATTTGTAGATGATAAAATCTGCACTCCCTTTTTTCCTTCTTAATTACAGCATCATATGTGCATTAAATTCGTTTAACAGGTCAAACTGCAACACATTAGGCTTCTGTTAATTGCTGGGATTCTGCTGTTTTACGCGCCGCCTCTCGCTGCAAACACACGTGGGACAGAACCCCCTGAAGTGCGGCAGCAAATATGTTCTGCTTTAATAAAATAAACCATCCCAGACAGACTACTTTACTCTAGCTGTCATGCGGGAAATTCCCCGGCTTTTCACAGCTATGTGGAAACCGAGCTACCGCTCAGACTCGGCCGCACGACGACATTCAGTCAAACAAAAGCTCGACTTCATTTATTCTCCCACAGCTCTGCCTCCAGCTACAAGTGCACTGTTACATGTTAAGTTTAAAGGAAGAAAATAAAAAAAAAATGGCGCAGATTGTCTCTTGGCCTGAAGGAAAAAAAAAAAAGTTAAGGAGAGACAGCTCTCAGGCCAAAAGACGTAGTGGGCTTGGAAGAGCAGACAAAACCTCGCAGAATCCCTAGGGCCATCTTAGCCCTGTCCCCTTAACGATGCACTGCTGCGGCAGAGTCGGCTGGGCACTGAGCGTCGTTGGGAACTCTGCGGTATTAAAATTCATGCTCTCCACGTCTGCCCGGTGCTCTGCCGACCGCTGGCTCGGCCTGACAAGAGTAGGGCGTAACTCCAAAGTCGGCGAGGCAGACGGCCGTTTCCTAAAGCTGCGTGATTACCGCACGCAGCCAACGCATCTCACGGAGGGACAGGTTTTCACGTTATTGCGTACCATGGATTGGAGACAGACGCTGCGACTTGGCCGTCGTTATTGCGACTGATGCGCCGGGCAGGAATAAATCAGCATGTTGCTTACTGACATCTGCCTCCCGGGGATGGCGGCAATACCGAGAAAAATTCGAGCACGATAACGTTATTAAAGAACCGCGAGGGGACGTGGCGGGTACGCGGCATGGACCCGGGGCGTCACGCGAGGTTTCCTGAGGCGCCGTGCTAATGTGGAATCAGACGGGCCAATTCTCTGAGCCGTGCATTCCAGCCGCGCAACCCGCCGATGCATCGCCATCTTCCCGCTGGGCGTTTGCGTGTCATCGTGACCCGCGATGAGGGGGAGAGACGGCATGTTTAACCTCCCGGGGAGGACGCGAGATGAGAATGCGATATGATCGCACGCAGGGAAAACAGCCCACGGGAATCTGCAGTTCTTTAAGCGCGTGGAGGACAGACTGAGGGCCTGGAGACTAAGTTAAAGTGTTCTCTGGCCCACCTGGCACAGGAGGCCAGCCTCTGACAGCTTCGACTCAACAGCATGGGGACGTATGCCTGATTACCTCTTCAATCATACTTCCTGAGGTTTTTTTTTTCCCCCCCCCCGCCCAGCCTTGCTGACCTTGGGGAGACTCTGAAAGGGGAGAGCAAATATTGACAAACATATAAATTCTGAAAGGGAGGGCCTGGCGCTCTGTCATTTTGAGATGTGAGCTCGCAGAGTCATTTTGACACACCACATTGAATTCCGGGGGATGTATTTGCACAATGCTGTTGATTCCAAAAAAAAAAAAAAGATAAAAAATAGACATAAGGACGTAATAACAGGGAGCTTGGAACCTAATGATACATACAAATGAACAGACATACTTCATTGCGGCCTTCTATAAAATAATATACTTAGATTGTTTCACAAGCAAAAAGCTAAAAATAACAGGGGTGAAGAGAAATTGCAGTCTGAATGCATTTTGTATTATTCCTTCACTCTAACTGAATTGTGCTATCGACTGGGAAAAACAGCAGTTCTCCTGGTCAGACCTCAGCAGCGATTGGATTTTAAGAAAGACTTTTGGCACCATTTCCTTTTCGGAGCATTTCATCTGTCATCTAGGCGTATCGATGTGGATGAGACCGCAAAGCAGGGGAGTAATGCAGTAAAGAAGAAAGTCAACAAACGCGGATGCTAGCCGAACAAGCTTTGGGAGTTCATCATTACGGCTTTGAAGAGCGTATTTCTCAGGTCGAACCATGCGCGGTTCATTAAATCGATCCGGTGGCATGGAGGTCGTATCAGAGGATGCATCGGGTTCGACATGAAAAAATGGCCTCGGGCACGGCTAACCCACGACGGAATACAAAACTAGTGTATCGCCTTCCGCGATGTGCACAGCAGATCACGTGCCACGAGTGAAATACTCCATGCACTTAACAGATAGAGATGAGCAGGTAGAGAGCAATAGGCTTTGACTGGAGTTGGTTCACTTAGGGGGTTGAGACTTTTGAAGTTAACTCTTCAGTTGTGTTTTTCTTTCTTTGAAGCGCTTGATCTGTTCCTCATTCTGACGCCCCCCCCCCTAAC
>JAODKL010000051.1:2851760-2875710 GCA_026780765.1 Petrocephalus schoutedeni
GGAGACTGTAGCGGTAAATGTTCAGATGAAATCTCTCATCATCTGCTACAGAAAATGGCTCATGGTTTAATGAGCTCTTTAATTCTGATGCTACTAACTTTGGATATTGACCAAAGTCTAAACAGTGGTTGGCAAGATTTTTAACTAACATCAGGCGATACCGAGATCTCACCGATCTATAATGTATCTCTGATTTTGATCTCTTGAATCCTGTTGGATAAAAGAATGCATGCAGATATACACAGATCTTACCCCCGGTCTTAGCTATGATCTGCAGATCTGGAGAGAGAGGTCCATCCCCAACTGAAGTGAAGGCCAGCACCCTGATGTAGTAGGTCTTGTTGGGAGTGAGGCCCTGGATGGTGAGGAAGTTGGCCCCACTCACCATCTGCTTCTCCCAGTGGTTGACGTGCAGGCTGGGCTCCGTGGTATAGTAGACCCGGTAGCCCATGATCTGCCCGTTGGCTTCCTCTGGCTCGTCCCAGTGGATGATGGCGGTGGTGCTGCTCAGCATGCGACCCCGGACCTGCCGTGGGGCCGTGCTGGGAGCCTGCTCCGCCGTCCGTGCTTCCACCGCCTCGCTGGCGGGACCGCGCCCGATGCTGTTCACCGCCACCACCCGGAACACGTAGTCTGAGTAGGGGCTGAGGCCGCCCACACTGTAGCGGGTGGTGGCCACGCCGTCGATCTCCTTATACGTGTCGTCGGAAAATTTGGACTTGTGCTGGATGATGTAGTAGGAGACCGGCTCTGGATTCCCAGAGTCCCAGGTCAACGTTATGCTAGTGGCTGTCCGTTCTGTTACCATAGGAACCCCGGGAGACCTGGGCAACGCTGTGAAGATGACAGCTTAGACTTATTAAAGAGCCATTCAAGCTGAGCGAGTGTTGGAGGCGTGGCCTCGAATTTCAGAAATGTATTCATTTTTTAATTTCTTCAGTTAGGCGATAAGGTTACACAGTTAGTAGCATTCCGGCACTCTTTATAGATTTGCTAGTGTCGACAATTATTTAGAAGGGCATTTATTTCATTTGTTGTAGTAAGATGCTCTTTACATAACCTACGCATGCTTACTATATATTAACCATTATACTGTATATTCACCATACAATATATTTAATTTAGCCATTTTCTGTCTGAATCGACCGGAGGCTGCACGCATGAGAAATATTTGTTTTCTTTGCAAATTGCGGGCAGTCCTGTGGAATCGTGGACCATATACCATATACCCCCCCCCCCCCCCAAAATACCATATCTACTTTCATGCAGGGGAAGAATGATGTGGGTGGTATTTCAATTTCCTGACTAGCTTCTGATGGCATCAGATTTGAGTTTGATTTGAGTTTAAAGCGACAGCATGCTCCCTCTCTACCCCCCCATTTCTGCTATGGATGGTTCCATCAGTTACCTTTGACTGTGATCTGAGCCACAGCCTCTATGACACCCAAGGTGGACATGGCCACACAGGTGTAGTTGGCAGACTGCCGCACGTCAGTAAGCTCCAGCACATTGCGTCCGATGGGCATGTCGTCCTCCGGCGTCAGGTCCTCGGCCCCCAGCATCCACTTGACATAGGGCATGGGGGAGCCCACGGCCACGCAGGTGATGTTCACGCTCCCCCCGGGCATGATCTCGTGGTCCGTCGGGGGGATGGAGAACCTCGGAGGGACTCGCCGGACTGCAAAGGTTTGGAGACAAAGCACCAGTATGAGGACATGGAGTTGGTGTGAAATGGGTGAGTTAGGGTGAATTTAAACAGACACGGCTAGAGTGTGACTGCCTGGTCACTTCAAAAGTCCTGAGCCATCCACAGGGGCATTTCTAGGATTCTTTTAAGGTGGGGACCATAACAACAGAGGGACTAACCATGTTAGCCAATGACAAGTTTTGAATCAGTGAGCAACAGGGGAGGGGGAAATCCGAGGGCCAATCAGCTTTCAAATGGGGTCAATGCTCCACCCCTGGATACAACCCTTGGCTTTGATGGCCACTTCCAAAAACGGTTGTATGGTACTGGATCTATGTCCAATAGCTTATTCACAGGTTAGAGACTCATATGCTCACATATTTAAAAGATATTTTAAAAATAATGCTTTAGAGATCAATATTAAAAAACATATAATTAAAAAATTTGTTACACTACTTTCCTGATATGCCAACACATTGACAAACATCAATATGCAGGCTAAGTAAGTGCTAAATACCTTTTTGCGAGGAGACTGGAATCTTCGAGACTAATGTCGTCTACATATTTTCAGTTCATTCCAATCAATTTTGGTTTTTCTTTTCACAAATTCAATCATCATTTTCAGCTGTTATTGTCCGCCCCCCGAGAAAAAAATAATAAAATGCTTCAAAGAAATCACTGCAAAGCCAATTGTAACTGCAGATGGAATATTGTCATTACATCATATTTTAAAATGTAATAAGAGTCAAGAAATCTGACTCTATTAATTTTCTACCCCATTATTAATGAATCACACCCCAAAGACATAACAATATACTGTTAATTAAAATGGAATTACATTATTCACGCTTTATTATAACAAATGTAGCTAATTATTTTCTGCCCATCAGCATCCCCTTAATCTCCCTCTCTCAACTACCACAAAAGGCCAAAACTGTTTCTGTCACATGGACCTGGTCCACCATAAGCTGGAAGGAGAAGAAACACCACATTAATTCCGTGTAAACACGGTGATTTATCATGTTCCTACAGACATCTCAGCTGGCCATGATTGGACTGATCAACCCAATAGAAATAAGCACGGCCAGCTGAATTGAATCTGGGTAGAGAGATTTTGCGTTGTTTGTTATTTAAAAAGTTTTTTGTATTTTGCATCGCTCTAAATTTGTGTTTAGCACAATTTAATGTTATGTTTTCAGTGTGACCTCGGAACCCGATCGTTGCCCCAGCACGGAGAACTGTCACCGTTAAGCATCATAGCCTCATCTTACAACAATTTAACACAATGTGAAAATAACACAGCAAACCACCACAAAACAAGTGACACATGACGATGATACGACAGTTGTGCAACATTTTCGGTAAATGCCTCCTTTCAAATAAATGTGCAAGGTGAATTAAAAGCAAGAAAACACCAACCTTCTCGCAGCTCTGAAGAACAGAGGGATGTGACGTAGAAAGAGATAGAAAAAGAGAGAAAATAGAGAAAGAGTGACAAAATTCCAGGCATTTAGTGAGAAGCTACATACACTACAGGTATTTAAATTTTTTACAAAAGACTTCCTATATATTTTTTTCATAAAAGACCCAAAAAAGCCGAAAGCAAACTGATAATAATAATAATAAAAGTTTTCCGCTGTTGTTTTTATCTTTTAGGAATATCATCTGCAAGGCTGGTTAATACCCTCCTTGGAAATGTAGAAGGTAATTAGTAAGTAACACGCTAACCCTTGGAAAACCAACGAAAATATGAAGGCTTATTAGTGTAGGAGAGAAAAGATATGTGTTGGCACACCCCACACACTGGACACTTTGGACTGAAACTTTCTCTAATTTAATTCCGGCGCGATTTTATTTTTTTTAACGAGAGATGGCGCAGAGCAGGAGTGCGATGTACGTTGTCGGCGAGCGTACAAAAGGCCCTCAGGCCCTATAATTTGGCATTGCTATTTAGTTACCGTCACTGATTTAGTTTACATTGCTATGAGAGCAGCCATTATTTTTTGGGTTTCCATGGGTTCACGCACAGCACGCACGGCGCGTTTTAGTTTCTCTCTCCTTACTTCGTATTCGGATGGCTGCGTATGTCGGACTGCGAGCGCCTGTTGAGTTTTTGTGTGCGTGAGTGACCAAAGGTAAGCGGAATATTAAGTTTGTTTGTCTTTTGTGTTTACGGCTTCATTATACACACTGTTAGTTCCGTGTTTTCTGCAGTCGTTCTGACTAGGTAGCGGTAATATTAACGAATACGCCATTTGCTTGTTTCCCGTTACCATGTTCAGGTGAAAGCTATACATGTAATCTACTGTTGTGAATGGCGAAGATTGGATTATATACTAAGATGTGTTCTGCGCAATATAATCTTGTATTTGTGATTTCCTTGTTGCGCTGCCGTAATTATGTTATAGATAGGAGATTATTTGTTTAATTGGTGGTTCGGTGAGAATCACGATGACAGTGTACTTTCTTTCTTGGTCCTTTAGACCACACATACCTATGTATATCTCAGCCCTTTAAGTATAGGGGTAAGTTGCCTAATTCACTGAGGACTGGATCACTGGATGTTGTACCTGAGCAATAAACATTGTATAGGATCCTGAGCCTTAAGTAGTGTTCTGGCCGACACTCTGGGATACACACAACTCTAATAAAACCCAGCGCAGAGTTAGCCCCACAGTGGTCTCCACTACAGCGAGGCCCCTCCCTTCCTACCTCGCACATAGAGGTTGGCGGGGGCAGAGTAGCGGGTGCCATCGCTGTTGGTGGCGACGCACTCGTACTTCCCCTGGTCGGACTCCTCGCTGTGCTCGATCTGGAGGGCACCTGAGGGACAAGACAAGGCGTTGCGCAAAAATGGAAGTCGAGGGTGGACATAGGATGGGTGTTCAGAACCAATTCAGACGATTCGATGTCTTCAAAGTCATGTGACAGCTAGCAGACCCCCCCCCCCCCCAAACTAGGCCTTTATCTGCACCGCCATCAAATAAAAATGTTTCATGCTCGAAAGCAGGGGTAGCTACATCTTTTAACTTATTCCGCATCAATTGATTTTTTTATTTGAAATAACTAAGAAATAGAAAAAATGATTCTTTATAGAAGACTAAATCCTTTTTTGTAAATATTCTGAATATATATGCCTTTGACTCCAGTCAGTGTTTTCGGTTGTAAGCTAATACCTGTTCTGTATGTCTGCTCTGTTCTAGTTCAGAGCTAAGAGCTAAACTTGACGTTAATACTCAAATACTTATTAACACTTTTAACACTTCAGTATATTGTCAGTTTCCTGCAGTAACTGATGCTAATCTCTGAAATGTACTTATATATGTTATATATTATGTTCTAATAATAATAATAATAATAATAATTAATAATAATGATGGAGATATTGAAATACTCACATTTACCTGAATAATATTGCAGTTAAAACAAGATCAGTATTAGTTTTTTTTTGTTTTTTTTTTGCAGTTCGGAAATCACAGAGGAGCAGTTTACCTTACAGGACGACATTAACGACACAATTACTCAAGAAGAAAAATGGCCAAAGGTTTGGGAGAGGGAGCGAGGCCAGTCGTATACAACAATTCACGGCATCGCTTAACATGGAGATGGGTGGAGCCGCTTCACAGGAAGCATGCCTTGCACTTAACGAAGGAGGCTTACGATTAACAAAAGCAACAGACTCATAGGGAACCAAACCAAGGCTGTGGGGTTCAGGCATAATCCAAAGACCTGCCCTAAGTGTGGGGGAGCGTTCATAACTTCATCTTGGAATAGTCCACAAAAATTTGCAAATGGGGGGGGGAGGAGAAAAAACAAAAACAAAACAAACAAACAAAAAAGGCAAAATGCTGCTTTGACATAAGAAAAAAAGAGCTGCAATTAGTCGAATCAAAATACCAGCGTCAATTACGAAATGCCCGACATGCAAATCCTTTCGACGGAGAAACGTCGGTTGATCCGCGCCACTTACAACCGTTTGTCAACCCTCTGCTGAAAAATAAAATTCAAGTGGATTAGAAGACAAAACGAAATTGAAAAGGGCAGCCAGCGGCGGGAAGAAGCAACAGCCGCCGCTGTTAAAGGCCGCGAGGGAGACACCCCCTGAAATCCACCAATGGGATCAGTAGTCTGGGTCTCAGCGGAGCCAAGAAAAACATTTAGCACATCATCCACTCTCCACCTCGAGTCGTGCTGACAAAGCCAGGGACAAAAAAAGAGATCCAGCAGGCCCTAATCAGACCCCTCGCAAAAGAAAAAGGCAAAAAGCAAAATCCCTTTTAATCCAAGAAAAAAAAAAAAAAAGACGACACAGGTGACAAGAAAAAAAAAAGCACCGTAGGAACTTTATCAAAAAAGTGGTTGTTTGGGGCTTTTTTTTTTTTTTTTTTTTAAAAGAAAGTTGAGGAACAGAAGAACAAGAAAAAGCTTGCTAAAATAGAGTTTTGGAAAAAAAGCAATAAAAGACAAAATAAAACACAAGCAGCAGACGATAGGCAGCGTTTACCCCAGCATGCCTGCATGAATTCACACCATCTGGGGTCTTTAGTGCTGAACAAGAGCAGCTATGGGGGAAAAATGTTTGGCTGTTTCAGTTGGACAAAAAAAAAAAAAAAACACGTGAGATTGGGACTATGGCCAATTGAAAAAGGGGAAAAAGAAATAATAAAAAAGAAAAAACGATATGCTTCGTCGTTTCACAGTAAGCGTGAGCAAAGTATATAGAACGAGTACCTTAGAACGTAAAGTGGTGGGGAACTAAGGCGGGAACATACGATGGGCGTTGGATGGGGGTAGGACGGGTGGTGTTTGGGGGGGCGATGGATTTGGGGGGGCGGAGGGGGGTTGGGGTATATGGACAAAGGTGTGGGGGATGGGAGGACACAGAGAATGAATAATTTCATTCTGCGAACTTTAGTTCAGCACGCTTACCTCTTATGGGTGTGCCACCTGGGTGGATAATATGAATGCAAATAAGATTAGAAAGAATAAGCATTAGTACGAGAAGAAGGGAGCCAGGGCTTTGGAAGAAGAATCAAATTAGATTTAACAGAGTAAGTCAAATAAGCTACTCAGAAGGAAGAGGGAAAGAGAGCTGGATTCACTCTATTGGCACAACAAGGTTATCATAGACAGTAGTAGGAAGTCAGAGAGCAAGTCGTACACTGCTGTCCCGCAAGGGAGGGCATTTTGGAAAAGGCGTGAATTCTGAGGAGTCGTTTATTAGGGAGAAACGACAAGGATCTGGTTGGGGGGACGGGTGGTGGGTGGCGGGGTGCTGTCCGGAAGCCTTCGACTGACAGCCTTTACGGTAAAAACCCTAAGATAGGGACTCGCCACTTTTAGAGCATCCTGGTGATTGGCTGCTGACAAACACTGATACAGGAATATTCATCAGGGAGGTGGGTGAGCGAGTGGGTGAGTGGGTGAGTGAGGTAGGTACCATACAGGTGGAGGCAGACAGGGAGGTGCTACAGTGTCAACTCTAATATGGCGTCTGTTTTGGGATCGCAGTGGCATTTGTGTGCTCTATGGAGGAGTGTCTACTGGCTGGCACGGAAAGTGTGTGGAGGTGGGTGGGGGTGGGGGTTTCGTGTGCCTCCGTGGCTATCAGTGACGCTGCTATCTGTTAGTAAAATTCATGCCATGCATTTTTAATAATAAGTTTGAACATGAAAATTAGTGGGGGTGAGGTGTGCTTCAGAACTAAGCACTTACCAAAGGACTCTGGAGATTTAAATACGGAGAGAAGAGAGACAGCATAAGAATATCATTATATTCTTGAGTAATCTGGTACATAGCTTGCAGAGTCAATGCTTATTATACTCTATTTCACACGCTGATAAAAATGTCTTACTCTTACATGAAGGAAAAAAAAAAAGATCTAATTACACAGTTCTGCTGACAACAATCAAAAGGCAGGTTAACAAGACGAATTAACATCACAGGACAAGGGCTGAGGATTCTGGGAGTAGACAGACGATCAAACGGCTCCGGATGCATTAGGGCTACCACTGGAAGCAGTCTCGGCGGACTGCTACAGACGTAAGGGCTGGCGGGAAAGCCACAGTGCTTACTCTTAGAAGTTAACGCTGAATACATAGTTATCGGAAGAAATATTAAAATAGAATAAGGTTTGGGTGGGAGGATACTTAGGCACATGGTATGCAGAGAGAGGCACAGGCTGGAATCTACACAAAAAAAAAAAGGCAGCCGTAGATCCAAAGGGCGTTGGAGGACTGGGGATAGCTACTCAGCGACCTCACACACTACTGTGGCTACTTTGTTTGGGGGAAAATGTTCCACTTGAAAAGAAATTAAAAAAAATAAAACAGGACTATGGTTTTCGATCCCGTTAGTCAAGACGGATTCTTATTAGTGTTATTTGAGGGGAGAAAAAAAATAAAGTATAATGCATTAGTGTGAGGGGAAGGTTAGGATCCACAATTTTTAGTTAAAATGCTGGAAAACTGCCATGGGGTCTGTGTTCCATTAGACAATTAGTTTGTTTTCATGGGATGGCTAAAAACGGAAGATAATCTATTGTGGGTTGGAAATGAGGCCCAATGTGTGGTTTTTTCTTTTTTTGAAAATCAAAGAAAACAAAAAAAATTGAAGGGGGGGAAAATGGATCCATTATAAATTGTATAAAGGAAAACGGAAAAGAAAAAACAAAAAGAAAAAAACTAATAAGTACAGTCAGTCACAGCAGTGAGCAATGTGGAGTATAACTGGAGACAGAACGGGAGGCAACAGTCGACAGGACGTGACGAGAGACGAGGAGGACACAGACCGACTTTGAGTCGGGAAGAGGACACTACATCGTCAGCTAGAGATCAAAGAGGCCGGGAGAAGAGGGCAAGAGTAAGGCAGAGGGAACGGGGGAGACAGTGAGGAAGGGGGTCTCGGCCTGAGTGGGGGTGGGTGGGGGGACGCCCTACCTGAGCGCAGCTGCTTTATGCGCCCGTTGTTGTTGCTGGTGTTGACAGGCAGGAAGTCCTTGAACCAGGAGATCTCGGGGTCGGGGTTGCCGCTGGCGGCACACAGCATGGTGGCCGTGCGCGTGCGCTCCACCACCTTCAGCTGGGGGCCCATGTCTATGATAGGGAAACCCGGGGGGAGCTGGTCCTCTGAAATAGAGGAGACCAGGCACCGTTTATGGAGACCGCCTGCACGCCCCCTGCTGGCCGCTCACCTGAAGTGACCGCGAACCGACCCTGACAAAGAGACTGCAACACAGGTGCAGAGGTGCCAATTTCAGGTCCAGAAAGTAAAAATCCAAACCAGGATTTTGTTTCAACCAACTAGTTGAGCATAAAGAGTCACAGTCATAGAGTGCTCAAATAATTGGTTGAAACAAAATCCTGGTTTGGATTTTTACTTTCTGGACCTGAAATTTACACCTCTGCACAAGTGTAATGAAAAATATCGTTAAAATAATGTAAATGTACACAAAGTATTCTTTTTAGTAACTTTTAGATGGAAAACCAAAATAAGCTCCATTTGCCCATTTGCTGCTCTGGAGGAAACACAAGAAAGGGAAACCCCCCTGGACGGAATGCCAGTGTGACACAAGGCACTCAGTGACACACACAATCGCACACTACAGGAAGCAAAGAGACACCAAATTCAATCGAACCCACAACCCTGGAGGTATGAGGCTACGTTGCTGAGCACTGCACCACATCCTATAATCAATGGCTTCATGAGAGAGTACACCAGTGAACACAAGTATAATGAGCCCAATATGGGTAATATACAAAAAACTATAAAACGGAACTTTTCACCCATAGAAATTCACAGCAGCAATGCACAGATAATGAATTTGATTTTATATTTTATTTATATTTTTTGTTATTGTGCTTTAATTAGCCTTTCCACAGTAAAACATTAATTTGCTTGATCATCCTGTATTATATTTTCTATGCAGACTCCAAACCTGTGCGGGAGGGTTTTGTTCTGGGCATAAGCACTCATTGTAGTCCGACCAGTGATGTAAAATGGTCACCCGGGTGGCGAGCAGCGTTCCGGTGTGAGTTCCCACTCAGGGTGAGTCATCGCCGGCAAGAAACGCGAAAATAACAAACAGGCACAACAGCGAAAGCCCCTGCACTCCAATCATGATGCGAAGCACTCAGACCGGCCTCGCGCATCTCAACGACTCGCCCACCCACCACTGCCACCAGCAGGCCAGGTTTTAAAAAAAATAATAATAAAATAAGAAAAAAAGTTGACTGAGCCAACTGAGCAAAGTAGTGGAATGGACATTTTAACCAAGTTGTGCTTTATTCCATCACTTTATGTAGACGAATCTGTCCTGGCGTCCCAGTACCCAAGAGAACAGTATGCTGATTTAGAAATCAACAAATACGGCCACGTCCGTTCCATGCGTGTCCTATTCTTCCTCGAAGAAGTGTTAACATAAGATAAACATAAGAAAACTTTGGTCAATGTGTGGTGAGATCCTGCCACACACCTCAGTCAGGCTGACGAATTGCACTCTCTTTGAGCTTAACGAACCTCTGACACTCAGCAGATTATTTCTGATGCACCGTCTGCCTCCTTCAGCCCTGAGTGACCTACACAAAACTGGCTTCATCACGTTCACTGCTGCTTCAAGTCACCACTGAATATATTGCATAAATTAAGGACCCCACCAAGGGAGTGTTTTTAAGTGATGGGGATATGTGGGGGACTATATCCCTCAGCTAGGATGAGCGTCAGCCGGAATCCCAAAAAACTGGAAAAGGCAGAACAAGACCGAGGAAGTGGCAAAACAATGGCTCATTGTTGCTCCCTCCTATCTCCTGCCTCGTACCCTGTGATTTCTGAGACAGACTCGAAACTCAATGTGTCCCTCTACTAGTTAAACATTTATGGAAGATGGATGGAAGGAAAAAGGTTTCTAATCATGTGACATACGCCCAGCCAAACTGAGACGGACAGCTCCTTAAAAATCCCGTTTGGCAATTTCTTTCGGGGCTCTCGTAATTCTTCGCTAAATTAGTATTTGGAAATTTGCATCCAGTTCTCCGGAGTCCAGTATTTTAATCACTGTGATTGTCCACTGAAGGTCAGCATTTCATGTCATTTCGACTCTTTTTGGACATCGGGAGCGCGTGAGAGAGAGCGTAACATCATGGACCTTGAATCCCCTTTTGACATTATACATTCTGTCACGCAGCGCTGACTGCGTAATAATTTGGAAACCAAAGATGCATTGCCCCATCGCAACACGGAGTTGCGCAGCCTAATATCAGCCTAACAAGCCTAAATGTCAAACACAATATTAGTCGGGGCAATCAAAGGCATTTTTAATTCTGATGAGAAGTTCATTACTGTTGTTTTGAACAGGCAACATTTGTTTCTTCAGCATGATTAATCAAAGATTGGGAAAAATATAAAAAGAAAAAAAGAAATAAATTAAATCCTAAACCATAAACCTAGCTGGCCGATAGTATTTATGGCTCACTCTGGAGATAGGACTAGCTTAATAAAGATGAGCATTTCACACATCAGTTTAAGCTTCGCCCTCCCGTCCAGGTGACGGCAGGGTGACCCTGCATGACCTTAAAAGCACACGGTTCCTCTCCACTGCTCTTTCTTGCGGTTTTCGGCAGATTACACAAGTGACGTTGCCGGCTAGGTAGACTGCTGACATCTTGAGTTGCGATTGATTCAAACGAGCCGCAAATATAACCGAGTTCCTGGAAACATGGACTTCAGAAAAGAAAAAAAAAACAAGAAAGGGAAATGAATCCTCTAAGGAGCCTGGGAGGGCCAGGGGAGCTGAGAACACTGTCTGACAAACTGTCTGGAGCGTGGCATATGGAGTGAAGAAAATTCATTTTTTATGAGTTATCTATGTTTAACAGTCTATACCAGGGGTGGCCAATCTTATCCAGAAAGGGCCGTTGTGTGTGCGCGTTTTCACTGCATTACTAATTGCTAGATTACTAATTAGAGGACTGATTGGTTGAGGAGTCCTCACACCTGGGTTTGAAGAGCTGACCTATAGGTTATCCCGAAAACCTGCATGCACTCCGACCTTTTACGGATAAGATTAGACACCCCTGGTCTATACCCAATCTATATTCAGCGTATGTAATATTATATATTTAGCATATTTATATCTTCCAGCTGCTCCTATTGGTGTTATGTGAGACAGGTCAGCACCTCTTAACAAATTCAGTGTCATGGGGACCCTGAAATCTATCCTACGATGCACAGGGAATGAGGTAGGAGGTACCATGGATGGACTGCCTGTCGGTCACAAATATTTAACAAGCATAAGTACACAATTGCTGGAATAATTGCATGGCTACCTCAGCTACCTCATGCCATTTTCCATACAGTGATATGAATGTTTGTCGTTAAAGATAAACGATTACTGATTGATGATTATTAAATGGTAAAATGATCAATGACTGAGGTTGTAAAAAATGTCGATGTATAGCTACCATTAAAACGGCGGAGAATTTAACATGACTGTAAGGAGAGGGGGAAAAAATCAATCGAGAAGGTTGGCGGTGTAAAAACATCTGATCCGTGGCAGTTTGAAGGTCAGGCTGGCGGAAGAGAATTGGCCCGAAACCCACAAGGGTCAAAAGGAGCCTTCTTTGACGTGATGGCTATAGGCAGCCCGAGAAGCGATTTAAACAGCACTGCGAGCAGATCGCTCGGAGACTGGCCCTTTGACCTTCAAGCCGTGACATTAAATAAACACACGAGGCACGATTCGGTCACAGACGTGTGGCTTTTCAGCACATCCGGCAGATTTACTCTGTCCTTTGCAATGCTAAGGCTCACAGTAAAACATGATTGATATTGACTAAAATTCTCTGTGTGCTACTGGAGTCCCACGATGCCTCACTACATTCCTCCCAGGAGCAGCACCGCAGACCAAATAAGAAGTCAATAAACAGCAATAAACCTATAGATCAGCGTTTCCCAATCCTGTCCCCAGGGACTCATAGACAGTCCACATTTTTGCTTCCATAGCTGGGAGGGATTGGGAATAGCAGGGACCGGATTGGGAAACACTGCTATAGATGGGCAGATAGCTGTGTATGGGGCTCTGTACACTTATTTTAATTGTACAGGTGCAGTGTTATTTTCAAAGCTTGGAAAAACCCACCTATTGCTAATCAGAGTCTTTAATAATATTTTTCTAATCCTTATTACAGCCGTATATCGTGTTCAGAGCTCGACCTGCCATGTGTCCTTGTGGTGTTCTTCCGGGGGCTAAGGTTGAGGAAACACCATTGCGGAAAACGACTCGTGCAGAAAGGTCTGAATGACTCTCACATGACCCCGAACTGAGGGGGTAGGGGGAGGGGGGAGGTTCACGTTAGCTAGCAGCAAGAGAGGAGTGAGAGGAGAAGGAGTCGTTATCACTCTTATTGCTATTCAGCAGCGGATTCCATACCGAATTTATAGCTAGCCTGTAATGAGTCGGGAACTGTAATAAGTAAGAAAAATGAATAAATTTAATTTAAACTGTAACAATACACGGATGAAGCCGAGTAATTATATGGGCGGTAAAGTCAAGGCTAAAACCTGTCTGCTTCTCAAAGTAGTCGTCTGCCTGCCTTCCTGCCCAAGATTGTTATATGCACCTTTATTTTACTCTAGCAAACTACATTTCACACAGATGCTATGCCAGTCATGTAGATGCAGTTTATTTTAAACCTGTTACATAAATTATGCTTGTTGAAAATGTATGATAATTCTTGGAGATACGTGACTTTTTCACTCCCTGGTGAGGAAATCAGAAGCTTGCCACAGCTTTGCAATGCAAAATCGGCACATCTAATCAAGTGTGCTGATAAAGGCGTTCAGACGAAGAAGCGTCCCATTTGCATGTCAGCCGACCTCCTTGGCGTGCGATTTACGACCCGATCCGGCCGCGCTCGTAAATGGAAAATTAGAAAATAATGACACTGTCAGTGTCCGAGATCGGCAAGCTGTTTATTTACGCGGAGGAGCAGAGAGCACAGGTCGGAATGAAAAGCTGAAATTGAAACGCACGCAGTGCTTTGTGTGTTAGGGGAAAAAAAGGCATTATGTGATTACGTGTTATCAGATAAGACTGCTCAGACAAGGAGATGAGGAGGAAAGGAACAGGTGTATCACATCTGTCACCATCAGAAATCCATCCGTCCATCCTTCCATCCTTTCATCCTGTGGTGGATTCTTTCAAGGGCAAGATGGGTCGGCCACTGTGGCATCTTCAGCTTAACTGGGGGTGGGGGGCTTGTCTAGGTTGCCACATGGGCTTGGACCAACACTCCACCCATCCATAGCCTTATCCAGTAAAGGGTCATCGTAGGCCTGGATTCTCTCCAAAAATGAAAGTGGGCTGGAAATGACCTGGAACACACACACACACGCATACCAATCTAAATGGGGACCTTCCATTCATTTCTATGGGAAAAAACCCTAAAGCCAATCATAACACCCTTAACCCCTACCCAGCCCTAACCTTAATCATTAGTAGCCAACCCAAATGCAAGACTTTTGGTGTTTTTACTTTTTTGATTGCATTCACAGATTGTCATAAAATTGAGGTTATCCAAAAAAAAGGGGGGACCTGAAAAGATGTCCCCAAAAGAAATATCAGGTTTCATTTTTGATCCTCAAATGTGATCTATGCGAACCCACACACACATAAACTGGGGTGCCGTAAAGGGGGGGACCCCCGAGTGACTGGGACCCTAATAAACAATGGAACATGACTCAGTTGGTCTGGGCTGCTTTGAGGTGGCGGCTCAGTATGGTATGCATTCCTGGGGCCCAAAGTCTCCAGCGCTTCCCCAGCACGCACTATCACAGCCTTAAGAAGACACCACTGAGATGCGGATCGCCTTAAACACATGACATCTCGAAGGTGACTGGAGTGAACATGCAAACCCACAGCCCTGGAAGTGACAGGCCAGGGTGCTTCTCACTGAGTTACTGCGCCTCTGAAGCAGACACCTTGCAACCTCAAGCAAAACTAGCAGAAAGATTCACCCAATGAGGACAAACTCACCCAGTGCATTTTTAAAATTTATCATTGAAATGCAGACCCGTTCCCAAGGCCTGCTCATAACATGCATGGCAGTACGGATAAATCAGTTTAGCTCTGCAGGCATAAGTGACAGGCAAGTAGAAATCATTGTAGGAAATCTATCTAGCTCAATAAAGATTTCTTGCCATCAGCTGACAGTTAATAACTCATTATGTTCACCAAGTCGGTAGCGGGTTCATTTAATAACCATGCCAAATCTGGGAGAGTTGCACCAGACTTGGGTGTCGCTAATTGCACAGCACACCAGCAAAGTGCTATTAGGACTGCTTATCGTGATACTGTTAGCAAATTAGCATGGATGGATGAAGAACGGGACTTACTTTGCAAGATATAATTATAACTGACCGGCTAACTGACTGAATTTTTAACAGTCCATATATTCAGTAAAGTGAATTCTCTATGAATCTTACTATGAACGAATTTACCAGATTTATAATACACTATTTTTTTTCCTATTTATTTGCAAACACATCACGTTCCTTCATCATAAGGGTCAAATTTAATCCAATATCTTGCAGCAAACGAATGTGAATACGGCCCGCCTGTGTGAAATATAATGGCTATACCTAATTCACTATGCAAATCAACATAAATATTGCAGTACTGTAGTTTTCCATTATGAAAAAGGATATTAGAAAACTAAACATGCAGGGCAGATATTCCTGTGAATATTTGAATATTTGTGTTTTTTACCAATTCTCTTACACTATCTATACACACATAAATTCACACAGCATGGTCAACACTGGATCTAATATTTTTCAGTTATAAGCAATAAATAAAGCCTCATTATAGTAATTTTATGTATCACGTGACAGACACTGTCACTGTCTCCTCAACCAGGAAGATAAAAACTCGAATTCACTTTACAGATTCGGATCTGTAAAAGTCAAACAGTGACAGAGATGGGAGGGATATGAATTATTACCCAGACGACAACACAAAACAACATGCGCCCATCCATCTTTCACCGATCCGCTGTTAACGAAACGTCCGCTTTCCTGTGCTGTGCCAGAGCGCGTGCGGTAACGGTATCAGCTCAGTGAGCTAACGCCAGGTCACGGCAAGCTGGAAAGGTTAACACTTAAAGGAGGCCTTTTAAAGACATGTGAGACAATAGGCTGGAAAAAATGTGAGTGCATGTGTCTCGGAGAGAGAGGGGAATTCTTACAGCATCATTATTTTCACGTGCACATTTTTCACAGCTGTTTTTTTTTAATCAGCATTTCTAGTGTACGACGGTAGTTTTTTATCTGTGTGCAGAAACGGATACATAGAAGTCTCACTATTTCGAGCAGATGGTAATCACTTATGCCGTTTTAATTTTTAAAATTCCATATTCATGCAATTTGGACTCCGCCGACGACACGGGGACTGCAAATTATTTAATTTAGCTCGGCGAATGGCGGCACGCTGGGCTGAAAGCGCTTTAATTGTGCCAGGTCTAATTACTCTTTATTGTTTTTGTTCTGAGGGGGAAAAAAATAAAAACAGAGAATGGCTGAGAGACGACACCCGAGAGAGTAAGAGTGGGCAGGGGAGAGAAGGATGGGATGATGTCCAGAAAAGGAGGATGAGATGGCAGGGGGAAGCCTTCGGTGTGTGAAAATGGAGCCGGAGTGTGGAATAAATCATTCGATAAATCATTGTTCGGACGCAGATGACACCCCAACTCGGACTAATGCCTGCCAAAGGAGGTAATTTACAGAAGACCGATGCTTGAGCGCGCTCATAATCTGGCTTTTCTGCTCAGGATCAGGCCACTGTTGGCTCTCGGGGGGGATGGGGGGGCGGGGGCAGGCTTGTTCCCCACCAGCGGCTGAGTGCTCATCAGGACTGGGCTCATGGGCCCAGGTCCTAGATTCTGATTCCACAGAGCCACACCATGTCCTTCCTGGCGCTGGGGTCAAGGGAGATTCTAGGACTTTCTTTTTTTTTTTTTTTAGGTGCCATAGTTCATACAGAGAGGCCAAAATTATCATTAGCCAATGATATGTTTTGAATCAGGCACTGAAGGAGGAGGAGGCACTCTGGGGACCAATTAGCTTTCAGCTGGGGCCAATGCCCCTGTATCTCCGCCCTTGTAAACACCCTTGGCCAGAGTACCTCATCCAAGCAGAATCCATACCTACATGACACAGACTTAATCTTAAGAAAAACAAAGGCTCTGGCTTGAGGCAGTGAGGGCGGGGCTTATTAACTTAAAATGAAATCGCCGGGCGCCGATATTGATTTTCACTTGGCGAAATCATTACTTTTGGCAGTGCCGCTGATTTAGAGCTGCGTCAGGAACGGGGAAATCCTGTTGCATCCATGCTGACAGGATGGGAGACTTGGCCCAGGTCCATCTGATGTATTCATCTATAATTTCCCAGGAAATTTAAAGGGAACTCATAATGATGCTTTTGTTTCTTCCCTATCAGCATTTTTCTGCCGCACGTAAGCCCCGGCTAACAATGCAGACAGCCAATCTCTCGCCAGCTCCGCGATTCCATTTTAAAAAACATTCCTCCCTTTGTCTCCCCGCTCGGCCTATTTTATTTTTATTTCTTTTGTCTTTCCTTCCTCCTTATAATGCATAATTTTTTTCAGGTCGGCACACGCACTATACAGAACTTAGTAATCAGGGAACTCCAGGATAACCTGTGATTGACAGGTTAAAAAAATCATTCAAAAAAGTGTTGGCCTTCACCTTTGCAAAAAATTCAGCTCCTGGTGGTACTTTTTACAGTCTTGCACATTTTGAAATGAAGGAGAAAAACGTTAATGCAGAGTTAATCTCTATGCACTGTTTCACCGAGCTATGCTGACATCCAGATCATCAGGCCAAGCAACATAATTTTGGATCTGATTTTGACTAAATGTGTAGATGACAATTTTGGATCGGGTGTACTTATTGGCATCCCATGCAGGGCACCCCCTGCCTTGTGTCCGATGGTCTCTTACATAGGCTCAAACTCGAGACATTGCTGGATGCGTCCACTGATCAGTAGATCACAATATCTACATACATAAACATTATGTATTGTGTGACAATCACACGCACACACACACACATATCTCACACACACACACACATCTCACACTTATGATTTAGATTTAGAATAATTAAATAGGTTATGCGGGGATAATGAACAATTCAATTATCATGCAGTCAATTAATCAACAAAACAAAGCACACATGGCAGCAAAATGATTAGATATGATTTTAAATAAGAGAGTCCTGAGATATGAAAAGAGTAATAAACTCATTAAAACAAAAGGGTCTAAACATTTCGCAAAGCTTAATAACTGTGTCAACGGGGACGAGAATAAAGGATCTCTTTAGAAATTTCTCCAGAGATCTTCATCTCAAACAGATATTGATTGTGAGAAGGGAACAAATTGAGCCCTTCATCAGTCATCCTGGGTTTTAACTGTTATGAGAATAAGCCTATAGAGATATTAGAATATAAAAAAAACACAAAAAAGGCATAAAAAAGATTCAAATAGCATTTGAAGAATATGAAAGGTTAGTCACTTAGATGACTTTATGAATAATTAACTGAATGCAAAATTCTTATTAAAAATCATATATACTCTAATACAGTGTTTCCTCTGAGACTCTGAGGCAGTTCACGTTTTACAGGAAGCTGGGAGGGAGCAAAAACATGGACTGGCCAGGGGAGGTCGCGGGACGGGGTCGGGAAACCTGATATCCGATTTCCCTAGATGAACAAAACTGTGGCCAGAGAATGTGAATGGATGAAGCCAGTCTGGAGAAGACCTTAAATGCTTTGCATTTCATAATTAACACGTGCCGGGACAGAAATAAGATATAGCCAGATATCATGACATTTTAATCAACGTGTTTAACTTACCTAATGTAATTAACGGCTATGACTGTTTTTCTTTGCATTGGTGTCTTTGTGCAGAGTAGGGCATATCTGTTACAGTACACAGTTCATGAATGACCTGTGTCTGGCCACCCATGTCTAGTCAGGGAGTCAAATTTCTAAAAAATGTTGCTTAGAGTAGGTAGAGGTCTACAGCAAAGACAGGAAAAGGGACAGCTTTAGAAATTCCTGGTAGACATACGGTTTTGGTCCCTTGGGAAAAGGTGGGCCGGTGAGTAAGGCATTGGGCAAATCAATCAGTGACTGACACAAAGCTGGGAGTATCTGAACTGGACCTACCATGAGCTCCTGGACCAACTGGAGTTAATTAGCAAGTCTCAGGTGGCTGAAGATAAGCCCTTAAATCTGAACCACTGATACAGGCCAACATTCTTATGTAAACCCTGCCACGTTTATGCTAAAATGCCAGTCATTTCTGATTCATCTTCAGACGGCCCAAAAATACCCAGGCTAATTCAATTCAATTTATTTTTATATAGTGCCTTTCACAGTAGGGTCACCCCCAAGGCACTTTACATGGGTGTGTTGTGATATATTACAATATTATTAAGATAGAATAATACAAAAAAATGGGAAAAGGGAAGAAAAAGAAAGAAGGAATACAAGAAAGAAAGAAAGAAAGCCAGATGACAATGGAGGAGAGGAACTAAAAACTCCCAATTATAGGGTGGAAAAAAAAACCTCTGAGGCCCAAGGCCAACCCCCCTGGGCATGCTAACATTACTGAAAATGTATTCTATAACTAATGTTTACTTTATATTATTTAAAAGAAATAGGGGAACTAATTAAACAATATTTCTGAAAAACTCTGGTGTCTAAGGGGAACATTTCCATCCCCTTTATTGTTTGTGATGTTCGTCTATCAGCTATTGACGGCTCACTCCAGGCATTTCCGAGTAGACGGCCATGGCCTCTGTGAGCCTCTCCGCGCCGTCGTTACCCGTCCGTGCGCCTAAATCGGTCGTCGTATTCCATCTCGCAGAGAGAGAGAGAGGTGGGGCTGTTTCTGCTACCCAAAGGGTCCTGCCAGCGACCCGCACTCCGCCTTCCGTTCGCACACGGCACATGGGGCGTTTCCGCCTGGCCGGTGCCAGCGATGACTCTTCGCGCAAAGCGGGCCGATGCTGGCAGGACACCCGTTACAGCAAACCACTGACTCCATCGACATGCCAGAAAAGGAACATGGGACGAGTCGTGGATCATCACCGACATATGTTGAGCACAAAAACATATTTCCATAGCCTTGGAAGGCTCTGCAGCAAAATATGAGCTAAATATGAGTTAAGAACCCAAATGCATGAACGTCACGCAAATGCACATCACCCATAAACAAGACGCTAAAACCAATGAAAATTGGTTCTCCCGCTTTTGAGCATTCATTAAGTAACTAAGGAGCGTCCCAGTCGTGATAGATAAACAAACATTTCCCCACACAGACTCCAGCTAACCGCGGGGCCTGGCTTCGGGCGGCTGGTATATTGGATTTACGCTCAGGCGTGGAACCCCGGCTCGTTCATTACCTATTCGCATGCGGCGGGGCGGAATAGAAGATCAGTCAATCTGTTATAATTACATTTCTGTTTTGCAAAAAATATTAAACGGCAGGATTCCGTGAGTGCGCTGACTTACTGCCCCGTGGAGATCATCTTCCTTACAAATCCCCCTGGGACTTCACAATTAACCAAATGTTTTGTTTGTTATTAAAACACCCCCCCCCCCTCCCTCTCCCCCACCCCAGTTCACGCATAAAATTCACGGCGGCCGGTTTCAGCTCTACCAGTTAATCAGCCTCCGTTTTATTTCCCATAATCCTCCTTCGTGACAGGGCACCGCTCACGTGTCCAGATCGGAGAAGTGGGAAATTGAAAAGGAAAAACTTTACTTTTAATAACAATTCTGGTTTCCTTGTCGTATTCCCGTATGAGAGAGATGGAGTGTTTCCCACTCAGATGTTTTCTCTTTATAAAGCAGTTCTGAGAGCAATCTCTTATACAAGCAATGGCCGGTTTATTATATAGACCTGTTTGCCATTATAAGCCTGCTCCTCCAAACAGCCAGTCATGTGGCTGGATTTGAATAGCTACACCACTTACTGTTTGAACAAGAACCCTTAAGATACCTGGTCTATATATATATATATATATATATACACACACATATATATACACATATATAAATATATATATATATATATATATATATATATGTATATATATATGAGAATGTATTGCCTCCAGCTTCTGCTTCACATGCCCTTTGGCTGATTTCACTCAAGAACGGAGAGTAAGAATTGATTTATTGATTGATCAGGCCGGATCGCTGATTCACCTCATTGTGTAGAGTGAATAACACGCTCCAGCTGAATTTCCCATTGCACTCTTATATTCAGAGGCGGGACCGAAACACTCTCATTCCCGCCTCGCAGAAAACCGGCCCACTGTGAAATCACTCGCTTTCTCTTACAGGTCCGCTTATCTGAAAAGCTACGGATTCGCAGCTTTTGAACATTTTAAGAAAAAAAATTGTGTGTTACATTTTATCCTATACCAAATCAAAATATTCATATATGCTTAACACACACACTCACACACACGTTTGTATTCCGATCTTCGTGAGGACTGTACATACATTTCTATGGTAAAAACCCTAATACCATCAATGACATCCTTAACCCCTACCCAGCCTTAACTTTAACCATAAGTAACCAAACAATACTTTTTTGATTGCATTCATAGATTTTTATAAAATGTAGGCTAGAGTAGCGAGGACCTCATGAGTCACATTTGTCGAGGATTTGCTATACTCGCGAGATCCTTTGGTCAAAATACCGAAACAGCTATTCCGTATTTACGAGATGGTCCTTACTTACATTGCTACTTAAAGGTTCAGGCCACTTGAATTTCTAATAAAGGGATATAGCATCCTCTAGCAACCTTTCATATCCCCCTGGCTTAGTGAGGGAAGTGGTGAAGTTTGCCCGGGGCTCCACAGTGGACTTCGACCCACACTGCCATTATCTACAATAACGTGTCGTCTGATAGTTGCAGCCTTAGCTGGACCAATGAATGAAATTGTATGTGTGCTTTGAAGGACGGATGGATGGATGAATGGATGGATGGATGGGTAGGTGGTAATTTAAATAGAGGACATGAGGAAAAGATCAATTAGGCTGGAAAAAGGGGGAGGACAGAGGGAGCTTTCCACCCATACAGCCCACAAAAAAATCCATTACATACAGATTGTGACACTCGAATTGTAAAAATCACTTAGAGAAAATTGGCGGGCAAGTGAAAAGACAGGTCCTGTTTAGCGTTTGCTTAAACATATTCCATTAAGCGCCCGTTATCTTGAGCGACACCTCCATTAGGGTTTTTATTTCCTGTTCATACCGAGGGAAGCGTTTGGCGAAATGGACAAGGGCCTTTATTTGGTCTAACAAAGCCAAAGTTTACATAAGGAAGTAACTTCAGATCTGCCTGCCATCATCAGCACATTAAGGCGGTGACTGGCGATGTTCTAAAAGCTAACAGCTGCTCCCACACATTTCGTAGTGCAAATTCTTTTTTTTTTTTTTTTCAAAAAGCTGTGCACTTGCAGCTGTACAGGACATCTGGATTAACACCACCCCAGTATTTTCTAAGCAAGGAAAGTGCTCATCTGATTTTAAGGAGGGCAGACTGGCCAGGCTGGCTGACATCTGCATCAGCTCCTCCTGAAAGAGACAGAGGGTTTGGCCCAGGATGACGTGAAACCTGCCGGTGAAAGGCGCGGTCCGGTTTATAGGGCAGAAATGTATCCCCTCCCCCCTCCATCAGATGGATTCCACCAGGTGACGTCCACGCTCTGCCAAAAATAACTGACTTGAAATTTTGGATTACTGAGCATAACTTTTGGGTGAAGCTGAGCCAAAACTTACCCCCTTAGCCTGGCTACTCTATACCAAATTATCCACTCAGTTCCTAACGGCTGATGGTGAAACAGATACCTATACTGTATATTTTAATTCTGGAAAAAAAAACTTCCAATCGGCAGTACATCTTTAAAAAAAGAGCAAAAAAAAAAAAAGAAAAAAACATGCCATACACCTGGTAAGGCGTGAAAGAGAATGTGCTAATTCCCCCTGATGACATCCATGCGGCAATCAGCTGTCCGGGAACAGAGATATATTCACCACAGGTATATTTAAGGGCGATGAAGGCAGCACAACACGGTCCAGCACACAAGTGAGGACGATCATCAACGGACACTCCGGTGGCACGGTCTGACCTCAGCGCTGACGCCCGCCTGCGGGGAGGGCGCCCCCTGCAGCAGACAGACTGGGAGCGCAGCAGCCAGAGGGCTGCAGGTAAACTGCCGACTCATTAACATGGCGCCAGAGCCCGCTAAAGCATCATTTGCATGTTAAGTACGGTACGGATTTGCAGACCCTGACACGCAGAGGAAGTTTTCCCCTACAGGGGGCTCATATGCTTGTCAGGGAAGTGACAGGCTACCCTCCCAGGCCGGGACGCCGACAGAAGGCCCACTTGTTAGAAATATTTCATAATTAACCTGCCATATGCCTTACACTCGCAAGCAGGAAGGTCAGCATGCTAAAACACGCTTTAATTTCATAGGTCCACCCTGGAAGAGGAATTTCGTATTTAAATGAAGGGCCGGGAATTTACCACACAAACCTATTTTCGTTAAAAGGACACTTAACGATTTCTGCTCCTATTTCTGACCTGAGCGCTTATTAAATTCCGGGGGTATGATGTAAATAAGGAAAGCCCCCTTTTTTGTCTAGGGATGTCGACGCTTTTGCTCATAGCCGACGTCACCCGTCGACAGAAAGCGGTAACACTACTCCAGCTAATTTGCACCACGTCGTTGGCACGCCGGGTTTTACCACTCCGTGTTTATTTTAATGCGAAATCGAGGATAATTAACAGCAGCTGGCGATCGAGCCGCTTAACGAGAGGACTCCGACGGCTCCAGAATTTCTGAAAGTGCGGTCCAGTACAGGGCTCTGCCATTTATATTTGTTTAGCAGATTTTGCTAATTTGTCCAAAGCAGTGTGCATTTTTAGACAAAACTGAGTCTCTGGAGCAGCTGGGGAGACTAAGGGCCTTGCTCAGGGGCCTAATGGTGAAATTACTCCACCGACTAAGGGACTTAAACCAGCAACCTTCTGGGAAGACGCAAACAGGATGGGAAACAGAACTAGGAAGCCAGCCCCAATTTAGGAACGGTAACACTGGCTACAGGCTCACAGGCAGCAGAGCTAATCTGATGAATTATTGACTAGGTCTGGGTGG
>JAODKL010000051.1:2875744-2906773 GCA_026780765.1 Petrocephalus schoutedeni
AGGTGGTGGGTGGTCACGCATCAGCGATGAAGATTATTCACGGTCCGAGCGGCTCCGAGCGAAAGCGACATCTTGTCCCACCGTGGCCCTAATGGATTCCTGTTACGTCATCCTCTCAAATAGGAGAGATGGGAGTCCATCTCCGAAAGGTTGCGGGAGATGAAGTGGGATTTTGGGCAGAGTGGCTTTGCGTAAGCCTCTTTCCGGGTGAGACGGCGAGAGCCGTCTTATGCCGTTTGGGGCTGGCTCCCGACGGCGGGGTGGCGGGCCCTGCTGAATCTCGAACCTGGGCCTGCTAGTGGGTTACATCAGACTGGGGGGCTTTTAAGATTCCCGTGTGCTCCCAAAACGCTGCCAGGGATTAGTCATGAAAACTAGCAAATGAATAATTTAATGGAATTAATAATGCATAATAATAAGTTAATTACAAGATGCTCTGTCCCAGAAAAAAAGTTTTCTTCTGGCATTAAATGGCTACTCCCCAGAGCCAAAGGCCAGCGTTCGTTTTAATCAAAGGTTGTTGTCGTTTGTTCTCCCACTCTTAATTAGCACCACCCCTGCAAGCATTCGAGAGCTACTCCACAAAACACCATTATATGAATTAAAATTGAACATAAAATGCTCATTTAATCTACGAGAAAGTTACTTGGCAAGATACAAGCAGCTGCATTAGATGCCCGGGATTAATAAAGTCACGTCCACCACCGCGGTCGTAATGGTGTCTGAAAAATGTCGACCAGTCTCACGGAAAACTCCCCAAGACCCACAGTGGTCGTATAAGACGTCACCAAACCCTGTGAAAAGGCTCCTGTTTCTCTCACATTGGACCTCGGTGGCACGGTATAAAACCACGAGATGATGCACAGGCAAGCTGCTCTAGACGTGGGCAGACTTGGGCAGTACAAATGGGCACGGCGTCAGATCCAAGGCAGACGCAGGCTGAGTTTAATAGCAGAACAACACTTTGGGTGCCGGAGCAGATGTTTTCTCACATCCGATTGGATGGTGCCGGGCACATCCATCTTCCCAGTAGCCAGGGACATGTCTGGCTCAGTATCAAGCTGCTTCCTAGTGCTAAATCTCATATATTACTGGTAGCAGGACCACATTTCCAGATTTATAGACTTTCTTAATTGCACTGGAACACACAGGGCTATTTATTCAATCAACTTAAACACAGACAGCCTACTCAGCATTTAGAAATTTTAACCATAAATAACCACGCTTATTTCTAGTGATTATTTATTACAAAAACATTTTCTCGATTATGGACTTAGGAAAGAGGCTTAATAACGACTTTGGGAAACGAGAAGATATTAGCCAATCATGTTCTATTTTCGCTATGTGGCCTCGGTGATACTGGTGGGGGGTAGACGTTTTCAACTAACATCCTAAGGCACTTGACTTGAGAAGAGCTTTATTAGCGAACGCTACGAGAAAGTCACCAAAAACCTTCCACTTCAGAGAAGGTTAATTATTTGATCCATCACTAGGGGGCTACTTCATCATTATTGACTTTGGGAAATACCGGTGATGTAAAAGCTGCATCACGCCATGTCGATACCTCAAGCTTGCTGAACCAGTAAAAACTCCCAGCTGAGGAGCAGACCGTCAACACTGTATTTTACTAGAAGACATATTCAGTGCCAATGTTTATGGTGTCCACGCGAATATATCGTTTTTCAAACCCATCACGCACACCTTTTTTTTAAGTACCGTTACACCCCAAAAAAATGTCAAAAAAACAACTGAATGGAGAGAATTCCGGAATTCCTATTTATTTCCCTGTTGCATTAAATGTTTCAACTGTGGTCCTTAGCAGATGTAGCTAAATCGTAAGAAAAAAAAAAGTAACAAATAAGCTGCCTATCTGACTGATTCCTGCTGACATCTTTAAAAACAAACCTCACCCAGGCTCTGAACTCTCCATAGGCTGACATCTGTTACTTTTCTAAATGTCAGAATAATGTGCCTTCACCGAATATATCCGTAATGGCGTCTTATTCTGCCCGCGCAGTATCCGAACAGGCAGAAAAATTCCCAAACTAGCTTTCAAAATTGTTTTTCAGAGATTTATCAACTGACATGTTTAACTGCTGTACCATTCATACTGCACTCCTTTAAATTAAAATTATATGACTTCCTTTACACAGAAGCCACCGCAAAATGGCATGATATACTGCATATAAATATATAAATTTGAAAATAAATTAGTTTTCTTAAAGCTGAGTGTTCTGGCCCCTGTTCTGAAGCAAAGATGGGTGGAGAAAAATCAATTTAGATGACATGGGAGTGACAGACGTTTTTAAAACCCTTCATCTGAGGCCGAAACAATTTAATGGCAGTGTTTCTACATATGGTGCCAATAAGTCTATAAGCCACATTTCAATAAAAATGACTGCAGATGACATGACATGTCAAGATCTAATTGCACGCTTCAGACTTTTCATACGCTTAGACGCCGGGGTATGCATGTAAAAGAAGCCGTCCTATTTCATGATGTCACGGCCAAAGCATTTCCGATCCGATAAATCATATGCAATAACAGTGTGCTAATTCATTTCATTCTGGCAAGGAAGGTCTTCATGTGCAGACTGCTGCCAAATTAAAAGTCCTCTTCTAAATGTAATTCATTTAATGATCGCTACATGATTTAATACCTTCCACATAAACACAGTGCAGTCACTCTAATGGCTGCAGTATGCATATTGGCCCTTACTTCCACTGCCTGCACTTTATAACCAGATACTATTAACATTATTATTAAAATTAAGCGATTTTGGAAGATCGTCCATTGCTGTGACCTTCTACCCTTCTACAAAATCTATAATCCTAACAATCGATTATCACTGTCTATGCGTAATTTCTATTTGCTACACTTACTACTACTACTGCTAATAATAATAAAATAATAATAAAAGTAATAATAATGACATTCAGAAGCATCGTCCGGTGGGTAAGCACCTCAGAGACTTCAGCAGAGACTCAGGACCTTGCCAGAACTGACGGTAAACCAGAAGGGAAAAAGTACAGGAAAAACTATCAGCAGTAACCTGAGGGCCACAGTGACACTGAGGTGACTCAACATTACAAAGGTTAATGTCCTTCAGTGACCCACCCTCGACCCTAATCAGAGGCCGCGGTCCAGGCACATTGTCAGGGCAACTCGGACAAGCGGGAAGAAAGTGGCCGTCCACGACATCCCACAGTCTGCCAGGCAGAAGCTTCACATACAGACCATAGCTAGCTATTTCGGCTTCTCATTATTATTTCTGTTTGCAAATAACTTATATGTTGTCAGTTTACAGGATAATGTATAAGAAATATAAAATCCCAAAATGTTTTTTTTTAATGGTGCTGAATAGCTTAAATATTTTTTAAGTACAACTATGTCTGAAACTAGGGACATATACATGGGCGGGGCCACAGAGGCACTGGCCCCAGCTGAAAGCTGATTGGTCCCCAGAATGCCCCCTCCCTGTCACTCACTGATTCAAAACATATCATTGGCTAACAATCAGGTTATATGAATTATGGCCCATCTTCATGCCCCCTGCCTAAAATTGGGCTTGTAATTTCTGGTCACCCAGTATAGCTTTGGTGATCCTTGATTGGCTGGATGCCGAAGAGCCCAGTAGGAATATCCTCTCGGCACCTTTTCCACAAACTCTTGTCTCTGCAAGAGGACAGAAAACAGCACAAACTGGGGCTATCGCCCCATCTACGGCTCAGCTAGTGGGGCGTCTCCGAGTCGCGCTATAGAACAGAGACACGGTAATGATACAAGCCACCCCGTCGAGAGCGCCCCGGAGCTGTCCTTCTCTACACCAGCCAATCAGCTCGCTTACTTTTGCAAGCTCTTCCTGGAAGTCGTCAGGTCAGGTCAAGCATCTACTCAGACGGATGGGCATGCTTCCTCCGGCGGGATTTTTTAACGACACAACTAATAACACTCTCTGTGTGTAACAGTCAGGACGGGGCAGGCCGTGCCGAAATGCCGCCTCTGAATATCCTGCGCAAAAACAAGTTTCGATTTACCCCTGCCTTCACTCCAGAAAAAAACTGTACCGCCGGAGACCACGGAGGCAGTGAAAGGTGTTGACACAAGGGTAAAAACAAACTGACAACCACGCAGCCATCCGCCCGGATTCCTGTGACAAGCGGCTGCAGTCATTACTAAGCTGTTAACTGCCCCCTGCCCCTCGCCCCCATCTGGCTGGGCTCAGTGAATTATCCGCCCCAAAGCTGACCTCTGCTGAAAGGGAATTTAACCTCGGCTCAGCCGCGGCTCGGGGGCTTTCCGTGCGGGGCTGTCTGGGTCAGCCCTGTCTTACCCGCATCAGGATTTGCCTAGCCGCTCGATATGTGGTGAGCTCCTGAAAATCGAACAAGTTGTGCCTGGATTCAATGGTCACTGCCCAGGTGAACGCTTCACCCTCTATCCATTTGGAAGGTGAGATCGAGACACTTGACTGTGTTCAGGAAGCTAAGCTCAATGTAGGCAGAAGAAATTTGCTCATCTGCCAATTCAGGTACATTGGAGTGCTTCTCTTTGCATATCCCATCTTGATCCCCATTAGGACACACATATATAAAGATACTAACACATACTTGAGAGTGAACATTGGGGTCTGAACATGGGATTTAAACAAGTAACCTTCAGAGCACAGACACAGAGGCCTAACCCCCTGAGCCAAACAATGCTCCTAACCTGTAAAATCTGGAACTTTCAATACAGCACACTAACTGTCACACAACACAATAGCACTGTGCGGAGACTTTTTGAGGGCTGGGTGCTCAAAGCTTAACTCGAAACCTTTAAAGCTCATGTACAAGTTCACATTCAACAGTTTGGGCAAAATGGGCAGTTACCCCATCTACAAGTGCCTGTGACATGGCATCAGCAGAAGGCAGGGAAGGGGGGCAGAAAGAGCCCGTACGAAACCTTGCGCTTACCTGTCCAACCACTAGAATCGAGACAAGACAGCGAAGGAGACAGTTTTACGCTAATTATGCTTTCGCATCCGCCGAGTGGAGAGAACCTACCACGTAACACAGTGAGTCTCGTGGAAGCACTTGTCTCCCCAACACTGTTGGAGGCGACACACTCATAAATGGCTTCGTCCCGCGGGGTGCGGAGAGGCTGAATTCTCAGCACAGAGCCAGATCCATCATCAAACTCTATCACCTGCAGGTGCGAGAGACAAGATATGTTAAGGGAGTTTTTTTTGTCCACATTGCCTGACGTACTTTGACACACAATCATCATTCACCACTCATCTTGATCCCAAAGACACTTAAAGCAAACATGGAGTGTTGACAATGTAGGGATGAGGTATTTTTAACTGTTTGGTGTTCTCTCTTTATTTTGCGGCCAACAGATGAGCCGGTGGCCTGCGGTTTGATGAACTAGAGATTCTTGAGGTCTCAAAGAGGCAAATCGATTATATACGAGCCGCATCATATCGTATGTGCACATTTTATCTGGGTAAAGAGCAGCGCATAGGGCACTACGACCGGAAGTATGTGGCATATCTCAATAGCTACTTAAGTGTAGAATCCCAATATTCACTGAGAGGATGATATACGATTCCTTATCAGGAAATTGAAAGGAAATACTAAATGGTTATTATAAATATGACTTGCCAGCACCTGAATTGTATTGCTGGAAGTAGCTGTTTTGTTTCTTAAGTATGTTGCTCTAATAATTTATTTGCAGATTATTTGTGATACAGATTATGGGGAACGGTGTAAGAACGCTTCACTATGCTTCACTAGGCTGATATGATTACAAGGCAATGGTCCCTCAGGAAGTCAACAAATATGCCCTAAACATGCATATTAATGAAAATCACTGTCCAGTTCCTCAAATATATCTAAATCAAATTTTAAGCACGCAATGAGCCAAAGCTTGTGGGAGGGAGGATCTTCACTGTCTAATTAAGTTAAATAGCGGGTCGGTTAGTTTTGGCCAGACACAGACAGACATGCACGTACATACTGCAGTGGCTAGTCCAAGCGCTGTCCATTTGCACCATGGGACATCTATCGTATGCATGACATTCATCTCGACAGACAGAGTAGCGGACATTTATCTCGACACAGATGACTCACAAGACGGAACGTGTTTTTTTTTTTTTTTTTCGACTGGACGGACGACACCTGACAGAAATCACCAGCGTAGAAACAGATACGTGTACCGGAGCTCGTTACTCACTGTTTATGGGAACGCCAGCGAAATAATTCAGCAGTACTCTGGGGCAAGTTTAAACGTAAACGAGGGTGCTGTGCAGAGGTGTGCATCTTTAATGGAGGGCAAAGGGGCTTTGCTCGTGTTGAAAAATTAAGGTTTGACCTTTGGGGGAGGGGGGGTGAGGTCACACAGTGGTTTGAATATATACAGGATGGGATTGATCATGCAGGGATTTAAAGGGATGTCTACTCAATTACAGATGAAGGATGGGGTGCGAGGAACCTCAGGTCGGTCATGCAAGCATTTCCATGGCTGCTGTTGCCATGGAAATGACGCCACACATTCGACACACAGACACACGCACACACACACCAGCGTGATGAGCAGCGATAAGATAATCTGTGCTCAGAGGCAAGAAAAGCAGTCATTCATAGTCTCTGGGCTTCCAGTAAGGAGCCGAGGCAGATGGTTTGAGGTGAAATTCTGGCGAAATATGAAACAGTTCTTATCGGTGTTCAGTGACGGTGTGCTCATGGAAAATAAACACGTGCGGACAAGTGACAGAAAGGCATGCGTTTAGTAGTTTAGACTAAAAAGCTGTGTTATTTTTAACTGTATAAGCTGTCTTTCAATAGAAGGGCAGGGAAACGTCAGATTGAAAAATGCAGAATAAATTACCAACCAAACCACAGATGCTACCAGTACATTTCTTCACTGAAACCATGCGAGCATCAAAATAAAACGTTATTTAGCGTGATGGCTGGCGTCCGTTAATGCATGATGTAGATCAAGCTAGCAGCCGGATGAGGATGAGAAACCAGATGACTGAACACTCTTGGGCATTCAGATGTCGAGCATTTTACATCAGAACAATAGACCTAATACCTCAAATCGTTGGTTGCTGACTTTCTTCCCCTTCTTGTTCCAGACTATCTTAGGCTTGGGGTCCCCCGTGGCTTGGCAGACAAAGGACGCCACCCCGCCCTGCACTCCCGTCTGGTCGGTGGGGGTTCTCAGAAACTTTGGTGCTGCTGATGGGACAGAGAGGGAGAACAGGTGGACAATTATTGGGGAAGTTTATCCATTAACAACTCGTATTATAGTTTGTATGAATAGCTAGTATCTTAAGATGATCTCAATACCGTATCGAAGGACAAGTTACATACATTTACATTACATACATTACATTACATACAGTTACATACATTACGGACAGGAACACACGCATGCTTTGACAATTTTTAACTTGAAACATGATTACTGTCTACGAGAAACACCTACATGCAAATTTATTTATTCGCTGATGAAAACCACTAATTACTTCCTTAGCTGGAAGAATTCAAACATCACTTCCACATGGGGCAGACATAATGTTTTCCTTTTTGGTATCAGGATTCCTCTGTTGACATCAACACTATACACCAGTGTTTCCCAATCCGGTTCTCGGGGACCCACTCTGAGCTCCCTATGTGGATTGTCTGTGGGTTGCTGAAGATTGGGAAACACTTCTATAAACCATAACCTGTCTCTACAGGCTCACATACTTTCTTTTGGCTTTCTGGGTTTAGTTTACTCCTTGAACTTTGCCTTGAAATCACACTACCAGAGCCTCTGCCAGCCTGGATTGCCAGAGCTGTGAAATCACACCACGGTCATGGCTGCCACAAATTTCATCTCCCCACCAGAACTGTGCAAACAAGCTGTTGATGACACTGTTTCCTGATGTGATCTGGGAAAGCTTTTACACACACACTTCAAAGCCAACTTGCCTCAGTCTACTCCATATAAACAGCTAGCATTATTTCGGTGCTTGTATGCATTTTCCCTTTAAATACACTGTTTTACAAGGTTTTTGCTTCCCGTATACTTTTGGTGTGCCAGACAGATTTTGTGATGCTGATCACAGAAATAACTTCAAAATTTTCACATCACATAAGGTCTTTGAGAAATTTGATAGAATTATTGTAAAATGTTTAAAACTTAGGTATTAGGTATTTTCCTTAACATTGGTCAACAAAAATTTGATTATAAAACAACTAAGGGTTGTCTTTTATGTACTTTTTATTGCTTACTTAAGAAATGAGCTCAGAATACTGCTCTCACCCATAGTTTTTCAGTGATTTTTCATTTTTAGGCTATATTGATGGTATATACAGTAATTCCTTATGAAAAATGTATGGGCATATTTCAAAATACTGAACATTTTTAGAACTTTACAGAATGATGCAAAGTCTTTTTCGCCAGAGTTTGCAGGTTGTAGCATGTTTGGACATGTGGAGACAGGGTCCTGGTCCTTCTTTGACATGGAAAAACGATATCAAGCCAAGTGGAGAGTCAGTCTGCTCACTGACTTCTGCTGGATGCTTAAAAGGGATGTTTCTGAGGCCGAGTACAGCAGAAAATCATACACTTCTACCTTTTAGATGAGTCACTTCCACCATGCACATGTACTGTGAATATTCGTAATGTTCAACTGTGTTTCACTCAAAATCCTTGCATGACAGGTAAATTCTGTTGCGAAAATAATAGTGTAGGGTTAACCTATTTTGATTTAAACCTCTCGTCAGGGGCACCTCAGCGGTTAATTATTTTATGGGATTAGTTAAATAACTCAATGAAGTATTGATTAGCCAAAGAAGGTATGCCAGGGGTTGAGTAAATCCATGGGTGCATTGGATGGTTGCTGCAAATTCTGGGGTGACCATAGGAGAGGCTTTGAAGTGACTAACCTGGCAGACATAATATCGTAGTTTTACACCAACATGAAGATCATTTAAGCATAATTTTCTGAGACTGCCTAAGACCTTTGAACAGTAGTGTACAGTATATAACAGGAGGTACAGGACTCGCCTAAACAGGAAGTGTAAGTATGACATCTCAATGTTCCATGGTGCAAAATGTCAACCCACACTTAACCCATCCATTCGTCTGCTGGACCTGGAGCCTGTCGCGGGCATCATCTCTCCTGCTCGCTACCGGCACATTCACCCTCTACGACATCTCATCTGCCACTCCGTCATCAGCCACTCTTATTTCACTCCGCAGAATAAATCCTCTTTTTCTCGTCAAATCGATTGGAGAAGTTCGTATCGCTCCCCCAAGCGGGTGCAATGACAGCACAGCACCCTCGCATAATAACGAGAATGCGTTATTATGCATAATAGCGAGAATGTGACAGCTCTGGGTCGGCTGACCGTATAACTACTGTGACAAAAAAGCGAGGAATCTTTATGTGGAAACAGCAGTTTTTTAAGGCTGGGCGGAGAGCATAGTGCTACATTACTGTTCACCCAGTAAACATAAAAGATGCTAACCAGAATAACCATGAGTATGTCTGTGTAAAGTGATGCGAAAAACAAAACATCAGAGCATTTTAGGCTTTTAGGTATAACCTTTCCCGGGGCAATCCTGCTTAACATCCTGCCAAACTGGTTGCGAATACGCTGGGTATGGGCAGGGTATTCTTATTAAAAGACAACCAAATGTATGAGAAATACTAAAGCATAGTCAACAGAATGTATTTTCACCCCTTATAGAGATCATTTCTTGGCTCGGAAACAGCCGCATGTAACAGTGACACTTCAGAGCATATGGCACAGAGGCAGTCTCCGCGGGCGGCCTGATACTCGCTGCGTCTAAAATTAGCAGCGTTTGGACTTTGCTAAAACAGCGAGCGAAAGATTACAGAGGAATTCGAACAGGCGTGACTCTGGGCCTTCCACCTCCTGGAAACACTGTTCGCCTTTCTGGGAGGATACAGAGAATAAACAACAGAGATCGGTTTGCTGGGGGCCGACACGCCACATTCCGGACCCAAACGTCACCGGGGGTGTCGGCGTTTCCTCGCTCTTCCTTCATCACAAAAAAAGGCACTTAATTCTCTGCAACAGATTTCAGGCGCGTCGCTTCCGACGGCGTCGCTGTCCGACGGCCGCTCGCCAATCCCGCAGCAACAGTCGCGAACGTGACATCAAAGGTCCCGTCGCCAGGCACGTCACGAAATCTGTACTAATGCCATTCCGGCGTCTGAGAAAATCCCGACTTAAAAGCTTACCAGACATCGGAATGACAAGGCGAGGGGAATTGCTTTTGCTTTTAAAAAATTCAAAGCTTTACCGGTGGCTAAAAAACAGTACCCAGTACCTAGCTAAAGCAGTATGCTGGTTTATCAGGGTGAGCTTAATCTACCTGAATTAATACTGGGGCTTGTCCAGTTAATCCAGCGCTAAGCCGGCGTCCACAAACAAATGAAAAGTATAAAGCCGGAGCGAGCTTAGAGGGTGGTGACGTTATCGGCCCTCTCCGGGACGTTATATAACCTTGTCATATTCACTAACTCATGAAGGCACGCTATGCTCCGAAGCCCCCGGCCGGCCCACTTTCATTTTAGCATGGGTGGACAAGGTATGAATAATTTGGTGGCTGAAAGCCCCAGACGATCCTTAAAATGTGAGGCCCGGCCCTTGAGTGGATGGACTGAGAAATGAGTCCGAGCATCATTTGGGGACCGAGCGATGGACTCGGTGACCTACTTGTGGCCCATTCCTTATAGCTATGGGGACCACCAGCCATCTCCGGCTTCCTTCTTTTCGCTCAATGTCCTTCGCAGCACTTTTGAAAAGGATGAAATAAAAACCTGTTTTTTCAGGAAGAACCATTAACCCCCATCTGACTGAAATGCACACTTTCATTCCCCGTGATCTCAGCACCCACATTATCCAATAAGGTAAACATCCACTGACGAAGAGTAACTCTGAGAGTTACGCTCCAATCGCCGAGAACAAGCGTGTCCTTTAAACGTAGATTAATTATTAAACAAAGCAAGTCGCTACTAATTGAATTCACTAATTATCTTATATGCGATTCTGGTTAGGACAGCTTTTTAAACTGAATATATCATTATGAGGACTAGGACCCATTAACAAGGTTTTACGAAACCATTATCCACCCACCGCCACATTAGAAAAATATAATTAAGAAACATATATCAGGGAACTGCTTTGAAAGTCTCCAAGACGCGTTTGCAGATTAAGTGAATTCATATTTTACAAGAGTATAGAATAAAGACCACTCTACCTACGTATATAATCCTGCTGAATGACATATTCAATTTAATATGCTTGGAAAGCCCTCATTTCCTCTGGATATTTAACTGAAAAAGCGGAGCCATAATTAATCCTTACACTTTGGTGGCGGCCAGACAAACGTGTGGGTGATTAGGACAGCTGCATGAAAGAAGCATTTAGAGATGCATTAACCTTATTTGTACCTCTATAGTCCTCTAAAATATAGATGGATTATCAAGCCAGTTTGAAGACCGAAGCTTCGCCAGAGCTGAAAATTTTGAGCGGTGTGACCATGACAAATCGACAGGTGTTCGAAGACCGAGGTCTCATTTTCTGTACTGACTGCCCAAACTACGGTCCTTTGCATGCCTGGACCTGTGAATGGAAGCCCTTTCCACATTATGCTATCCAAGCACATGCTCACCAGAAGGGATTTAATTAGAAAGAGAAGAGCAAATTAAATAAAGGCTTTTATTATCTCTAGCAATTAACCCTGCACACTGGTAGAGTGGGTATTTGGAAGGTGTAAGGAGTTAAACATACGGCTGGCGTGGATTAGCAAATCAAGGTTTTATTCAGAAAGCTGAGGATAGATAGACAGGCAGACAGAAAGACAGATAAATCGACTGATAGACAGTTAGACAGATAGATAGACAGACAGACAGACAGATAAATCGACTGATAGACAGTTAGACAGATAGATAGACAGACAGATAGATAGATTGATAGAAATAGAAGAAAGAATAGATATATTTAATATATTTTTATAAATATAATAAAATATATATTAATATATATTTATACATTTTATAGGCTGACATGTAAGTGCAGAAAACCAGTTATGTGGTTGTCCAGCTATGGGTTTCTTGTTTTTTACTTTCAAACTGCAAATTTATGACTATTTTACCAGGTGTAAACGATTGTTTTTTTTCTTTCTTGCATATACACTTCTTACAGTAGTTACAGAGAAAGACGGCTGATCGCACATCTGTCAGAAAGCTAAAATTACGCAAACAAACGCGGCAGGCAGACTCTTAAACGCTGCATTTTCTGCCCATACGCCTGGAAAGGTACTGATATGATACTTAGATCGACTGTGAAAAGGAGCACGTGTCACACTTTCCACCATTTAAAATGCGGGTTGAGCTGCAAAATATTATATTTTAGGCTCCCGTTTTGTAATTTTAGGCAGCTGGTAAACATGTTATAGTGTAAAATGAATTTGGAATTTCCGCAAAAAAAATAAATGCCAAACACAAAGTCCATTAGGACTCTCCCAAATTGGAGAAATAACTGTGCAGAAAAGTGACTTTAGCTGCACGTCTTCTCTGCACCGCAATCTCACCGTTACGTCTGCACAAGGTAATTATCTGATAGGACGAGGGCCGCCTCCGACACTGAGATATTACCGTTTATTTACCACATTTCTCCCACCAGGCAGGCAGGAAATTCTTTAAATATGACCACCGCTGGAATACTGCACAGTGAACGGTATTTTTCTCATTACTATATTCATGCTTTCAGAATTCCAGCTGAAACATGAAATCATTTAGCTACTGCCAGTGTGCACTGGCCTTCAGTTTAGTAGACTGACTGAACCTCTGATGCATAACCAGATTAGTTTCAAATAAACTTTTAAATTACATTTTTATGGCGCACTGAAATAACGTGTTTATACTAAATCATTTGGGTTGACTTCATAAAACTGAAACAATTATATTTAATATTTTGACATAAGACAACTAAAAAATATATGCATAAGGTCATAATGCTGAAAATACTGTAGCTGATTGGAACCGTAATCAGATTAAGTTGCTATATTCATAAACGGAATTATTGCTTATTTCCATTCATATTTTCTCAAAGCACATGATTGCAGAAGCTTGAATCCCACATATTTTTTTTGGAGTGATGCTGTATATACTTTCAGAGCAAATGTCTGACGTACAAGGAACAGATTAAAATTAAAATGTACTGGAATGTTACTGTGGGAACTCAGTTAAACCCTTAGGGATGTTACCATTAAATGTACCCAAGATAATCTAATTGGTTTAGGCATAAATTGCGATGCTACTTTAATAACAAAATACTTTATCTCAAGTATGGTGTCTTTCACTTCCGTCCCGTCTTGGATATACTGGTTCAGACAAACTCCAGGCTACCATATGTCCCTGATAAGGGTAGTCAATTAGAAGATTATTATATCCATTATTGATATTTTCTACAGAGACATATCTCAGTTTAGTTATGGTTCAAATCACATATCTGCACCTGAATGCATGTAGCACACAGACAGATGTGAGCTCTAAGCGATTGTAGAAGGTGTGATTGTTGATGTCAGACGCGGAGGTTCAGGCATCCTCCTGGGATTTTCACGCACTACAGTGTTGAGAATTTCAAGAGCTCGGTGTGATGAAGGAAACCAACCAGTCAGTGGTATTTCTACGGCTAAAAACACCCTGTTAATGAGAGAGGTCAGGGGAGGAAGGCTAGACTCGTTAAAGCTAACAGGAACGACACAAGTGCAGAAGTAATAGTACAACAGCACAGTGCAGAAAGGTTTCTCTGAATAGAGGGTTTGAAGCAAGCTCGGGCAAAATCAAAAATGCGTCCGAGTCATGCCTTGATTGATGACAGACAGAAGGCGATGCAGTGTGAAGACAGAACTGATGATGAAAACATGAAGACATGTTTTGTCTTTCATCTCCCCAAGAAGGCTAATTCCAGCTCCAAAGCAAGTCGGGAAAGGTGCAAAATACAGGAGAGTGTACGTGGTAGTCCTAAAATGATAGCTTGTCAATAGCATAGGTAAAGTCCAAAACTAAAGTTAATAAACATAGTCCAGTACTTATTTTCCTTAACAAAACCAATTTGTTGCCATTGTTCCAATATGTTAGCTCCACCAAATCAGCTCTTGGTGAGGTTTAAGGCAAAAGGATACTTTGGAATACGTTAGAATATTCTATTATTTTATTACATGAGTAAGAAAGATTAGGTGTATGGAGCAATAACATTATTTAAATCACTTTTATGTAAATTAGAAAGCTTCAAGGCTTTGCCGAAATTCCCTATAAAGATTTAAGTAGGAAATATTATATCTGAAGACAGCAGTACAAGGTTCAACCTATTAATATTCTGACGTGGTTTATAATGCACATAATTAAAAAAATACTGCAACAAACAAACTAAAATCGGAGATAAGCATGCATAAAGTTTTATGCGGAACAGCAGTGGTGAAGGCCTTCATTATGTCTTAGATCCGCAACAGAACCAGTGTTACATGGCAGCACGACGATATGACTGTTACATATAATACTGAACCCTGCGTCAGACTTAAATAGGCGTAATAGCTGAAAGCATGCTGAATGGTAAAAGATTAACTAATGTAAACACTACAGCTTCAACAAAAGCATGTAAATACTGTACTTAAAGCAGCAGACTGTGGGGTTATACCTGTGATGTGGCATGCAGCTCTTTGTGCCCATAACCGGAAGGTCGTCGGTTCAGATCCCATGCCTGGCAGAGTGATGTCACTGTCGGGCCGTTGGTGACCCTTAACGCCAAATTGCTCCGGGAACCGACTGACCCAGCTTTCTCAAATGTGCACTGCTTTGTACAAACATAAATGTCTAAAATATCTGATACTACACAGAAAACACATGTCTATGGGCACGGTAGGCCCCCCTCGTGGAAAAATACAAAAATGACTGGAAGAGAGCACTCAAGGTGCACTCACAGTATTTATGATACAAACTGTGGCACATCTGATGTATCTTGCATGCCATTTTCTTGAAAATAATTTAATTGTTCTCGACAGGGTTGCTTTGGGACAAGCGGGCCACTGTCCCACTTCGTGGAAAAACACGGAACCTTCCTCATAACAAATTAAATCTTGCCTTACAAGCCCCAATTAACCAGCGCCCGCACTATAAATTTAGGAAATGATCCTGACGGCTTCTCCCAGTAGGTGTGGAGCCTGCTAGACGCCAACTCTTCCTACAGGCAAATAACTTTTTTGTTGTAAAACCGACTTGGTAAATACTCCCTGCTCGGAGGGCGCCATTAAGGCATGGCCATATTAAGCTGCACCCAACGACACCTGAATGACTTTCTGTGGCCTCATTAACACCACACAACAATCCCTGGTATGGAGGGCAGACTTTTACTCTCTAGGGGGGCGCTCTTGTTTATTGCCTCTCCTGCCTGGAGATACAGGTTCCTTAAAATCGAGTCCAAGAAAACTATATAAGTAAATGCATGTGTATGTGTGTGTGTATGGATATGCCGACTCCAGACATGGCTATGCATTGATGACTCTGTGACAACGTGGTATGCCGTTACAGCTCTTTATAGTCATGGCACGTGGACACCAACACTGAATGTGATCTCCATTCGCCCATGTGCATGCAGGAGGATTAGATATGCCTGCAGTTCCCCGCATGTTTACGCAAATATAATTTTACAAAACAGTCCTGTGGGAGTTCTCAAACCAGCTGGATACAGGCAATCCCTCAGTTGCAAGCTTCATTAAAAGCCGCTTCCAAATCCTAAAACCCAAACACACACAGACGGTTCACAGTTATGTCTGGGATGCATTTGTACTACCAAGATCCCATAACAAAACGTGCTGTTTTGCTATAAATTTTGAGTCACCATGTCACTGTTCCTTTGTAGTTTTTGTAACTAGTTACTGATTTTGGAAACATGCTTTTAACCATTTAAAAATAATGTTTCATTATTATCCATGTATACCACTTTGAACCTGCTTGAACAATTCATAGGACATGTGAGTACAGAAGTAACTAAATATTTTACATTCCTGATTATTTTTAGCAAGTAATGCTGAAGTTTAAATCTCCAGTTTAATAACTATTCCCCTGTTTTTAGAAGACTTTAGAAGACTTTTTTCTAAGACTTTCAACACAGATTTCTATATTTAAAATTCTATTGACAAAAGACACAGGAAGGAGTTCGCCTTCATCATTTATGTCCCATGAAAACATTGTCATATTTCATAACGCAGTTTTCCGAACCTGAGGTGATGGTTTCCTGAAGTCAGTTTTCACCATTGCCCTTCTGAACCAAATTGTCGGAGGGACTTGTGCGGAACTGGCCTCCATTTCGTGCACATCCGTTTCGCACCCTACAGTCGACACCATGTGACCCGTGCCATTTATCACCGTGGATCTTGCCGATGTTTGCCTGGGTTCCACCGGAAGCCATTACAGAAACCCTACATCACTGTGGCGTGATTGCATGCTACCCAGCTCAAAAATCCATCATCCTCTCCTCAACTTTCCTCTTCCGCCCGGGATCTCCATTTGTTTTGTCTGCGCGGCAAACCGATAACGTTACATTCAAATATGGAAAATGAAAAAAATGACATCATCGCGGTCACTGTGATCACGTTCCTGATCTAGTATACCAAAAAGGGATTCCAATGAGCCATCGTTGTGACGCCTTTTTTTGGGGCTACTCAAAATAGCTGAATCTCTGTAGTCATAGCTTTAACATCCCAGAAAAATAGCAGAGGGCTGCGATGGCCCCGGACTCAGCATAGGACAGCTGGACGCAGCTCCTTCCCACAAGGGGCTTCCTCGAAAGCCCCCGAGCATGGCGTCAACAGTAGAACCATCTTGAATATAGCAGCCATTAATGTAAATGAGGCAAATTAGTCTGACTGCTCCTTGGGTACCTTTTGGTAGAACTGAAGATGTTCATTTTCACATCTTCATTTAAGCACTTCAGGTCAGGTGAGCCCGAGGCTCTGAGGTCAGAAGGTGCGAAGACAGGTATAAAATCTGGCTCCCGGGGTGAAACGTTGGGGTGTCATCTTCATAGAATCTCATAGGATCTCAATAAGATCTTGATTAGGGATGTCTGACCTCGGAATGCAACTTAACTGATTTATTCCGGTTTAAACAAGTGGAGAGACTGTACATCAGCCCAAGTTCTCTTATGCCCACAGTTTCCAAGGTCCTCTTTTAATGTGACTACATCAGAAGGAAGCCGCCCCAGATCCCTCGCAGTGAGGTTATGCGCGGGAACACATCAAACGCTGACGTTCAAAGAGCACAGTTCAAACACGGCAACGGGCTGTGATAGTTATCCAAAGGAGCCCCCTCTCAGTTTACGCAGGAAGAAGTAGCTATTGGATCAAAACATATTGCTGCACCACCCAACTATAACGGTACGAAAACAATGGCTTTACCTTAAGCAAAACTACTGTCCTCTTGTGACCCCTTAAGATAAAGAATGCGTTTGGAATCCTTTGAATGAACAGCAAGATATAAGCTAATTGAATTTCTCATAGGGCACATGAATTATGTCAACACCGCACAATTCATCAAAGCAACCTCAAAAAAAAGGATGTTTCAGCAACTATCAGTCAGCTTCTGGAAATAAAGTCTCTGATGCATGCAGACATGACGCATCATGAAAAAGACCCGCTTTCAGTCCGAGGATGGGGAATGGGCAGCCCGAGGTGAATTTGTTTCTCGTAACTTTATGAATGCACTGTGGCGGAATCTGTTAAAGCCTGTGTACAGCTCATTCACAGTTTCACAGTGCAGTAGTTTATGGAACACTGCAGCAGAAATGGAATGTAGATTATTAAAACGATAAAGTCAAACCTATCGATCAAATTAAGCATGGACTCATTCTCCCAGCTAGAGTATCTCGTCCCCCAAGTTCTCGCACAGATGGGCAGAAGAGAAGGAAACGCCAAACAAACTTTCTAGACTTTCAAGAGACATGAACAAAGTCACTCACGGCCTTAGAGGCTTTGGGCCCATTTTATTTATTCAGCAGATGCCTTTATTTTTTTAAGAAAGCCGGGTCAGAGAGTCCCTGGAGCCCTAGGTCTTGCTCAAGGGCCCGAATTTAAATCACTCTACTGACCACACGATTTGAAACAGTGAGCTTCTGATCACATCCGATCCACAGAACCACACTCCACCACTCTGCTAGCGATCACTTCACGCTTCTGAAGTTCTGCTACTACCCATGTGAAAAAGTCTTACATGAAAATATAAGATCATATACGAATCATATATGAAAGTGGCCATAATCATGTATGTAAAGTAGAACTCACATAAGAACCATAATGTTTTTTCTGTATGGGTACCCATGCAATATGGCTGCCCTACCTCCCACCAAGAGGGAAAGCCGTGTTCCTGCAGCAAATGAAATCGCCCTCCCATTTTTATAAACAGATTATTTCCTCCAAAACTGCATTTTCCATAAGAAACAACAAAAAAAGTCCCGGGGGATTTCCGACTATATGTAATATTCTGCATTTTCGCCTTATATAGCCACCAGTGGGGGAGAAAAAAACGAGATACAATGAAAGATGGTCACGCAATTGATATATTCATTAATTCTATATTTAATAATATATTCGTAATCCATTTATCTTTCATTTCCCGTGTCTGCGCTGCATCTCATTTGGTGAGTAAAATGTCATTTTATGAATTTAAACAACCAGTGCAGTCAAATGAGCTCAGAAACATAAAAAGAAATACTTAAACCAATTAGAAGAAGAAAAAACACAATCCACAAAACTTTTATGTTAATCTGTTGGTTAGTTGCCAAAAAACTGGAGACTGAAATTGAGCATTCCTTACAGGAGGATAACAAAATCAGATATTCCAGTGCACCTCCCTAACCGACTGTAATTGGTGGCATTTTCCTTGTTTTTACTGAAAACACTTCCAGCATCCAGTGACGTTCCTACAAAAATGTGCATTACAAGCCCTCCCGGGCAACAGTGCATACTTTATGAAACAGAGGAACCTCTAAAACTCTTCACCTGATTTTGTGCCAGTAAAAAGGGCCAAATAAGTGACAGCAACAATCTCAAAGAATATCTGATTGGCTGTTTCCATGATCACGTGACACCTGAGCCCCATGATTGGCTAGTCATGAACGGACAGGTGACATCCACAAGCAGAGCACTCATTCCATTCTGTCACCCTGTGCGCCCTGTTCTGTTGCATCCATGTTATGTTGGCTGTGGACAGGGCCTGTCCGCCCTATAGGCATAGTAGGAGATCGCCTACCCTGCAATTAGGGGGTCCTAAAGAGTGAGTAAAAAAAAAATCTAAAGAAATACCTCTGGTTGCATTCCGTGACTGCTACAGTTATTCACACTAGTTTTAATATTTCACTAATATTGTTGGTGAAATAAATGTGAGCTAGCTAGCTAGCAGCCAGAAACCTTGTGCTACTGAAATATTGTTAATACAAATGAATTAACCCAATTTTGTTTATACTGCTCTGGATGTGTGTATGTGTACGTGTGTGTCTGCAAGGCAGAATGTCGCCTGTTGCAGGGTTCAAACAGTGATCTGAAACTGATTCCAGAGAAAACATGGGCAATGTAAGAAGTGATAACTAATTTGGTGTGAAACCACCAACTGAAAAATAAAATTAAATGGTTTTCAAGTAGCCATACCGTACACACATTAGCTCTCATGAACAGATGCTTTCTAGCACTGCCAGTTGGCTCTTCACACATGCAACCAGAAAAAAAAGCAAATTTCTACAGCTGGTTCTCTTTCAAGTTATCCCAATGTTTACTCTGCAGACCTGTCATGAAAAACAATCCACTCCTCTTGTATTTTTCTATGTTCCCTGTAGTTGAACCACGAGCCGGACATGATCGGCAAGATCCGCGGTCCGGTGGTAATAACCCCCCCACGGGAATAAGAGGAAGATATTTATTCACCGTGGGGTGGGATGTAAATTTCAGTATTTCCTATTACCATGAAATGAGGCTTGAAAATAGGTGAAAGGAAAGGCTCACGGTTTATCTCCTGCGAACAGACAGTCCATTCACGCACGCCTCGGAGGTGACGGAGCTGCGTCATTAACCACCGGGCAAACGTCCCCCCCGTCGCACATAAAACTGAAACTGAGAGCGCCCCGCTGACTGCTGTGCAACGTCCTAATTGCCCCTCTGCCCTCCACAGTGACTTTGTTCCAAGACAAAAAGTTTGGGGGAGGGGGCCAGGGGAACGCAGAGAGGAGTGAGGTACCATGTAAGGTTTTTCACCCCCTAGCCCACAGAAAGCACCATGTGGAAGCTCTTACAGATCATGAACCGGGGCTTTTTCAGAAGAAGAGTAGCATAAGAGGAGCCCTATTTCAGACGGAGGCGTCTAATTTATCTTTAGCCAATGATATGTTTTGAATTGGTGAGTGACAGCAGAGTGGGACTCCGAGAGCCAATCAGCTTTCAGCTGGGCCTACTGCCCCTGCATATAGCCCTGGCCTGCACCCAGCTTTATAATCTAGTCTTAAATCTAAATGCTCCTTCTTACAATCTGCCAGCTCTCTGCGTGGAGATCCCTGGCGTTCTGGTTTCAAACGATCCGTCCCGACGGCACGATCGATAGAGCGTAGTCGCTGTCATCCATTATCGTAATTAGTTTGGTGAGAGTTATTAACTCATTAATTGGAGGGAGATAATTCCTAATGAACAAGCCGATGAAGTACAATTGGCTTGCAGCGACATCTCCCTCCACACTCAGCATGAAGGTGGCGGGAAGCAGGAGATCTATAAGGGCTGAATCAGGCTGCTCCCCGAGCTGGATCTCAATTCCAAGGAGCCCCCTGCACAAATAATCCACCCATCCATCCACCTATCCAACCATCCACCCATCCATCCATCCATCTATCCATCTACCCATTCATCCATCTACCTATTCATCCACCTATCCATTCACCTATCCATCCATCCACCTATTCACCCCCCGACACGAAGATTTTACCCCACCGCCCCCAGGTGAAATATTATTTCAACTGGACCACCGGTCATAAGGTCATAAAATGATACTGGTGTAAAACGTGGTACAATAGCTGAACCTGGAAACGATTTGACATAGAAGTTACCATTGCTGTCTCTGAAGTTACATAAAGTTATATTTTTATATATATATATCACTGCATAGACTGAAGGTCATTTATATTTGCATAATATTTGCAAAGTTAACAAATTAACACTGACAAAAAAACAACACTTTGATTATGGCAGTACACTGTTCTTTACCGTTTTATTTAATGATGTTAAAGTCAGTGTATGTACCTTACTTTACAGTCTTCCCATGGAATAACTTTAATTAGCCACTTTGTACCTGTAATGAAATCCAAACGACATAACAATGGCGAACATTCCCCATAAACCTAATCTATTTCAATGCACTTTCAATGCCCTGGGACCTGGAATGATTCTTTTTTTACCCAATGCATAATTTTCAATGGTGACAGAAGAATTATTTTACAGAGTTCCATAAAGGAAGGAATGGCTTTGTGGACTCGGTGGATCCATCTACCTACGGGGCAGTGGAACAATATCCAAAGCTAATCACCCGCGCCGTCACCCCCGAGGCTTGCCGGAGGAGCTAGGTGTTCCAATTTACAACGAGCTGCATCAGCCAAACGACGCCGACTGCGAAGATCACAAGCCGTGCCTCATGTTAATAACAGCCAAGCAACTGCACCACTCATGATAATAAAAAAAAACTGCCTTAATAATAACATGGCGTCTCTAAAGAGGAGAGAGCTGTGACTGTAATCGCTGCCCCGAGGTCGGACTGTGGGGCACTGAAAACCGCCGCGGGAGTAACGTTCAGGCTACTGCAGGGTAGCAAAAGCCAGCTTTGAAAAAAAAAAAAAAAGCCCCGTAAAAGTCTGGGGACAGGGGAGATCTGATAAAAGTGAACGTTTGTGAAATGACTCAGAGTAGCTCGTCTTACCGGTGGAAAAATCCTATTTCAAACGCTGGGGTGAACCCCCCACCCCCCACCCCACCCCACCCCACAGACAACTGCCTTCTCCCTTCCATGTGTGTTTTAGATACATTTACTTTCACGTGTGAGGAGCCAGAACAGACGCGCACGGGTTTCATTTCCCTGTCATTCAGAAGCAAAGGCAAAATTACTTTCAGAAGGAAATCCTTCCCTAGCCCCCAATAAGGATCCAGCCTCGGCAGTGACGTCACCCAAAAATCAATTGCACTGCTGTATAACTGCTATTGTAATACCATGCGGAGAAAAACATACGAAAAATCCTGCAGTTGATTAATCGGGCAGGATGGAAAAGATGCGTGTGGTAGATAATTAGCTTCAGTGAAACGCTACCTACTTAATTATCTTCCATCTACATCGCTGTGGATTCGCTCCGCTATAACAGTGATGTGAACAGTTTGTTATGTAAGGAGAGCAGGTCTCAGAAGCCTTCAGGGATGCCCGGAGACTGCCAGCACTACCAAAGCTTCCCATAAGCCACCCACTCCTACGGGGGAAGTCCCCGTCACCGTGGGCAACGCCTGGCGCTGCCACCACATCGCCATTACCATATATAGCTATTTCGACACAAAGGACACAGCCTCCTTTGGGGCTAGTAAAGTGATTTATTCATTATGAGATTAATGCCTTCAGAATGAAGAAGTGTGGCATCCTGAAAGTATTCCGCAGGGGAAATGTAAATGTAAACAGAGTGGGGCTGTATGCATTGTTGCGTTCGCAATAACGATCAGAAAATAAATGAAATAAACAAATACAAACAAACAAACAAAAAAAAAAAAACAGGTCACATGCTGGCTGCCTCCCCCAACGCCCCTCATGCGGGGGGTGTCGGAGGAGCATGGATATTCAGGGGGCCCAGCACTTCACGGGGGCCATTCAATATGTAAAATTATATGAGGGGCCCAAGGTGATATCTTTTCTACCCTCGCCCCTGATTGTATGGCTGGAATCCGCATTTCGATTTTACCTGGAGACTCAAATCTCCCCTAAATCACGCTGTTTACAGTGTGTATGTATGATCATGGTGATTGTCAGGAGCATCACCAGAGATTTACAAAGGCTCAGGTTTTACTGGCGGGGGGTCTGATTTTTATGAAAATTCCACTAAAGTAATCTATTTTCAAAAAACGATGCCTCTGATTAACGGGACACTCTGCAATGCTGGCTGCACTAAGGCACACGCAAACGGCATGAAATGAGCCTGTTCCTGCACCACGACTGCATACATGAACCTGCAGTCAATACAGTATTCATGGAGTGTTTTTCAGCTCCGGGTACCTGGCGGAGGTTAGACGCGGGATTCCGTCTGGGCACATAGCGGCACACCAGCCTGGGACTGCCACACGGGAAGACACAGGAGGAGGAGAAATGCTCCAGCCCCGGGGAGAAGGCGGAGGAGGAGAAGGAGGGAGGCCCATAGGGAGCCCAGCATGCAGATGGCTGTGAGGAGTTTATGCCTGGCATAGAAATGGCGGGCAGGGGGCTTACCCACCCATCTCAGCCACCTCGGTCCCCCCAGGAAAACTCCTCAGTGGCTCAGCCTTCCCGATCTCCGTCCGCCTTTTCAAAGGAGACTTGCACGCCGGCCCCACTAATGCTCCGTTTCCTTTCTCACTGTTTCCACTTGAAAGGACGCTACCTTCTACTACGGTGCGAAACCGTCACAATAACCCGGTCACCCATACACACGCAAACCAAGTTTTCCGAAGACCCACTCTAAAGATCGGGATGGGTTTCCCCCCAGAGGTCATTATCTCGAAGGGATAACCACCAGCCAAAGTGGGATCGATGACGCTGGCTCACGCTCTCCATAAAAACAGAGAGTGACGTGTCCCTGTCTTTCTCGCCTCCATGAAATATGGTCTGCCATCCCGCAGGAAGACGCTGCGTGTTTCGCCAGGGAAGCGCAAGGCCAGCATTACTTCTTTACCGCTTTCCCACTTCTGCCCGTCCGTTCCCAGTGCAGGTGGTGGAATGAGCTCACAGCCCAACTATTTCTGATCAACCAGCTATGTCTCATACTGGGAGGGAGGAGGCGTGCTCCCTACTGCCCCCTACTGTCACAGCCTGACTGCTGCGGGCTAGCGTGGGACAAACCAGATGATAATGACAGCAATAATATCCATTCATCCATCCATCCTCTACGTATCCTGGTCAATGTCAGGGGCCTAATAATAATAATAATAATAATAATAATAATAATAATTGTTGCTGTTATATTATTATTATTGTTATGACAATTATAATAATACATCAATCGACTCATAAGAAGAAGTAAGTACCTATATATTTTATGTAAAGGAGGCTTCTTATAAGAAAGGCTAGAGAGGAATTAAGGAGGAGGAGTTGAGTGAGAGAGATGGGAGCGATTGAGAGGGAGATTAAAAGAGAAAAGAAGAAAGAGAGATAAGTGGGGGGGGGTCGGGGGGGGAGGGGGCAGGGGGCACAGCAGGACTCACTGTCAGCTTCGGCTCTGAAGAGGAGGAGCAGGAGGAGGAGGAGGCGCGGCAGAGGCAGCCCGGCTCTGTGCATCGCTCCGCGGCTCGGCGCTGGCATCCCTCAGCAGGCGGGCGGGCGGCGGGGAGGGAGGAGGGAGGAGGGAGGGCACGGCGCGCTGGCTCACGGGCCGCAGCGAGTCAGGCGGGTATCAGTGCTCAGATGCGGGATATTCACAGCCTGCGGAGACACAGAGAGGAGCCGCGGGTGAGACGCGCGGCGAGATCACAGATCACAGGGAGAGACTCCACACTGTAAACTAACACTGCCATGCTGTATCATACTGGTCACCGTCACGCCAAACACTGAAACCGAGGCATGATAATGGTCACATAAATACCCGGGGATATATTCACAGCCGGCTGAGACACAGAGAGGAGCTGCAGGTGAGACGCACAGTGTCCGCGGGCTCTGAGATCACAGGGAGAGACACTGTAAACTAACACTGCTGTACACAGTCCTCAACAGTTGGAGGCACTTTGGGATAATTTTCCATATTCTCTTGTGTTTACCAATTCTCTTTTAATACCATCCTTTCACACCATCAACACACACATCCGTTGAACATTTCCAGTTAAAGCTCTGACTGGCAAAGCCACAAAAGGGCAACTATGGAATCACATGTACTGAAAATTTCGTCACCGAGGCTGTTCCTGAATGCGTATCTCGTGCCCGTGATACAGCCTATTCCGCCCCATTCACGAATTAGCCACCTCCCCCTCCCCCTCCCCCTCCATCCTGTGGGACTCCCGTCAGAAAGCCAGAAAGGCTGTTAGCGTCAAGGGCCCTCGCCCACTCAGGTGAGACAGCACTCACACAGTACAGAACCACCGGTCCACCGAGTCACCAGGCCTGACTGGATCTTCGGGGGAACTTCCCTCTTGCCCTGTCCGAGTTACCCGCCTCACATTATCCAACCCCGGTGCTTTCCTACCCCCTCAAATCCAATGAGTCAGGAGATGCGATGGGACTGGAGGTATGAATACTAACCGACAAGGACAGCTCGGAGATCCTTCCAAGTGACTGACATTTATTTTCAGGGCATAGCTATCTTAATATTTTGAGCCTATGGCGTCTGTCGATAAATATTTCAGAGCATAGCGCTTCCCTGCACTGTAAATGCTGCCGGAACATGGCAAGGTATCGTGCGGCGATGACAAACAAAAAACAAGAAAAATAGCGCGACTATCGAAAAGCAAACGAAAGCGAGGGAGGAATGTAGACGGAAATGTTTTCCGGTTTTCCCCGTGTTTATATAACAGGCAACGCAAAACGGCGCCGTGCCCGTCACGGGCACCCAGGCGGGCCGCCGCTCCGATACCCCGAAGACACCAGCTACGTAGCTCTCAGGGCCCGGCGCCTGTTAGCGCATCACTCCCACGGGAGTACGTCACAGCCCCTCCTTTAATGAGCTCCGGCACCCGTCTCCATGTGTTCTCAAACCCCCTCCAGTCAATCCCAGTTACACCGCAGTCCGCTCCCCGACTTAACCGCCGCTCAGCGACAGGAAGTCTGAAAGCGGCCCCCTATGGATGAACCGACATCCCTCTGACATCCCTCTCTCTCATTGGCAGTCTGGTTGCAATCTCCCCACCACAGACCAATAAGATGTCTGCTTATGAGTACAAATAACATTAGCGGAGCCCGGTAATCCCTTTAAATGAAACGGTCTATTTATCTCCGTATCCGATAACAAGCTCCACGACACAATTGCCGCAGTAGATGCTGACAAAGTAACACCTTCCCCCTCTACCTACTTAGAGCCTCCTTTCATTCCCTGTGCTTTAAATGGAAAGCAAAGTCCAAAGATACTGGAGCTGTCACTCCAAATTTGTCTCTCGGGGGAGCCGGCGTCCCTCAGAGAGGATCTGTGGCTGAGTTAATTCTTGAAACTCCCTAATCCTACTTTCGAAACTTGGGTGAGCACAGTAGGAGCCATCTGATTTAAGGAGTGATGTAAGAAATGGATTAAAAATGAGCAAGAGGCAGCAGAGGCATCGTCCACATTCAGGCCGGGGCTGAGCTGGGGACACTGGTGCTTGATGGGCAATGATACAGATTCCGGCGACATCAATAAAGATCCCGCGTCTCGGGTTCGTGAGTCAGCTGAGATGTGTGCTACTGTAGCTTGCTTCTGCTCACTGCTCCTCTCACCCCCTCCCCCCCCACCCCGCCCATCACACCCCCAGCTTCTCACAAACGAAGCCATCTGTACGCTTCGCAGCCGAGGTGAGCGCAAGTGGTTAACGCTAAGCATCGGGACGCTGCTTCCCCTTTAGCATTTGTTTAAGAAAGTCTTTCAGCCAAAGAGACTTTTTGGCCAATAATAGTTTTCCCGTAAATGCTCCCCCATCTACTCCACCCCATCCCCCACCCCCGTCACAGACTTGCAGCAATTGGCTCACCATGATTGACGTGAGGGTGCCCCCCGCCTCCTTCCATCGGCCTTCGGAGCCGCTCTCGGCCGCAAAGCCACCACTGCCGTCGGTTGCTACTCCACTGCACCTCCGGGGAGCAGGCCGCCGCCGGCCATATGCCCGCAGCCCGAAGTGGGCTGGACCTGGCACACGGGACCCCTCCCAGCACCACGGGGACGTGCCTTTGCCGTCCGGAGGTTTTCGACGTGCGTGGAGGCGGCAGCTTGCTCCAAGCTGGGAGCCACGGACATCGAGCGGATGTCAGCCGCGGGGCAGGAATCGCAGAGCTGGCACGAGTGGTGGTCACGGCAATGAGCCGACACACAGGGGTGGGACAAAGGAATGTCCAGAGTATTGGCCCAGGAAGTAACCATGGGCATAGCACCATAATGCTAATATAGATGGGAAATGTAATATGGGTCCATTACATTTCTGTGACGTATATCTTAGCAGTCATGGGTGGCATGGTGCCTCCGTGGGTAATACAGCTACCAACCACCTCCAGGGCTCGTGATTTGAATCTAGGCTGTGCTCTGGGGATTATGATTCCCACAGTTATCCATTTAGAGCAGGGGTGGGCAATTTTGGGGCCGCTGTGTATGCAGGTTTCTGGGATAACCTTTAGGTCAGCTGTTCAAACCCAGGTATGAGGACTCTTCGGCCAATCAGTCCTCTAATTAGTAACCAAATTAGAGATTAGCAGCGAAAGCCTGCATACATACTGACCCTTTGCGGATAAGACTGCCCACCCCTGATTTAGAGCTTCAGTCTCCAACTTGCAGATTCTGATCCACATCCAGAGTGAGATACAACTGAATCTCTACTATGATCGATTTCCCCCCTAGGTTGGCATTTATTTCAGACACAGTGGGCCTGGAATTTGACCCTCGGCGAAAAATAGTTGGGGACCGCTGATTTAGAGTAACTAGTGTCTATAAATATTGTATGTACTCAGGGATGAGCTCCCAGTGACCCGACATAGAATGAGAGGTTGAAAGACAGACCGATATCTCGGTAATTTATACGTTAGCACCAGCTGATGCTTCAGCAGAACTCGAACTTGAGCGTCGAATGCAGAGCGCCGGCCCATAAACCGCGGATGTGCTGACGTCTGCAGATCGTGAGCCCGGGCGCTGGGTTCCGTTCAGTGGCAGGCTTTAGCACTCCGTGTGTGCATGCCAGCCCTATGCACCGCTGACTACCATTTTACAATGAGCGGCCGGCTAATTGGGGAAAAAAAAAAACGAAAAGGGACAATGAGCTCAGGGAGTCATTCTTTTGTTTAGTTTAAATCTGACTCCACACGCTTATGACAACAGAGTGATCGTTTGCGGGGGGGGGGGGGCACACATCCTCCCTTCATAGGCCTTCCAAGGCAATGCCTTTCATTTTGATGGCAAGCAGTCTGACAGGCAATTACCCATAATGGCTCACGCCACAGACTATCGGCACGGTGCTCCGGTGATTTCGCCGGTGGCTAACACCTGCCAAGGGTTCCCGTTAAAAGGCGCAGAGGTGCGCTTTCAAGCGCGGTTACGAGACCGGGTCTCGGAGACAGCGCGGTAGCGGTTTCGCTCGCTTACGCTAAAGCGCGCGTGGGCAGCTGGAGATTAAAGCGCCCCGGCGGCGGGAAGATGATCGCTCTGCCCCCACGTCTGTCAGCGGCTCGCGGCTAAAGTAACCGTCATCCCCCATTAGCGTAATCTCCTGATCAGCTACGTGATCCCGCGCATTAAACTTAAACATTTGCTTTATTTCTTTCATAGCGCCTCCCTGAAGATATCTCGAGAGACTTTTTACAGTGTGGCTACATTCTGAGCGGCATGTATCACGTCCTGAAAATTCTGGGGCCTCTGTTCCAGGGATCAATAAAATACGATAACTGAAACCATAACCAAGATGCACCTTGCCAAAATTTCAGGTAATATTCTTTTGTCAGAATGTGATTGGCCAAAATACGAAATATAACAATGCATCTATATCCTTTCCCAACTGCTTCATGTGGGATACAAACACCCCCGCTTACTAATGCCTACAGATTGCCATAGAGACTCCTAATTGATGAGAGGCAGTAAACCAGCCAGCTGAGCATAGAGAACCATAGAGTGCCCAACTAGTTGGTTGAAACAAAGTCCTGGTGTGGATTTTTACTTTCTGGACCTGAAATTGACACCTCTGCTTCTCCCTAGTATCACAGTGAGCGACAGGGGGAAGCCACACACTCCTACTCCACTGGCAAACACCATGGAGCGATACACACTCCGTTTCTCACCAGTTATTTAATATTCATTTTTACTACAGTAAAGTACATATACATACACGAGCAAGCTTAGGTTCGCAAAGCAATCTGTGCAAATGTGATGGTTTAATTCTCATACATATGAAGTTTAAAAACACAATTTCCACGGTTTTCCATGTGACTCCTGCTACTCCTATAAAAATGTGTCATCTAGCCTCTAGGGAAGATTACCCATTTACATAATGAACTGTGGGAGGCGCTGTCGGGTAACTACCGCTGAAGTTCTTGGCCGACCATTGTTAAACTAAACTTGCCTTTTGAGCAGACTCTTTCTGAAGATCTTTAAATGGGACAGGTAAAAACGATGTTGAAATGACATTAGCGACCGCTAGCTGGATAGGGAGTCTGGGGCCTCCTCTCGCGGGCTCAGCTGGAAAGTCTCCCTCGCATTTCCTCCTCAAAGTCACTTCCTGCTGCCGGTACGGGTGCCCGCTGCTCCCCCGCCTCCCGGCGCTCGGTAATCACGCCAGTGTCCGGTCGGGCTCACACATCCCAGCACCAGGATCCACTGCACTCCACTTACCAATGCGTGCAGGTCTATGGGAGCCACCAGTCGAGGGTCATGGTCTCCTCGGTATTTCCCACAATGCAGTCTGGGACCATTTAGGAAGACTACTGCTTCAGCTACATTATAATGATTATTATCACGTCCATATTTTCCCATCTCTGCTTGTCCCCTTTGGCATCTGTTTGATGACGCACATCCCGAAAAATGAAATATCTTAAGAGAGTGAGTGAAATGTGGGCTGATACCACAAAGAGAGAGAGAGAGAGAGAGAGAGAGAAAGAGAGAGAGAGAGAGAGAGAGAGAAGGAAAAGATGGCACAGGAGGACAAAACAAGCGAGCAGTTTGGGGAAACAGTGGAGCGAGGCAGCCACCCTCAGGTCACGCGGCATCCAAAACGCCAGTCGGCTGCCCCTGAGAGCGGCGGTCTGGTCAAGCCTGGAGACTGTCGTCACCCCGCACCACCCCACACACGGCGAAGGAGGATGAGATCATGTTTCTCTTTCCACCGATTCACAACCTCCCCCTCCTGTGTGTCATCGCCGGTGCAGACGCAGAGGAAGGCCCAGATAAAGTGCGTTAAAAGGGAGCGCAGACTCGCATGACCGGCAGGGCACTAGATGGCGTGATGGTTAAGGACTCAGTCTTATAAACTGCTGTTTCAAGGACACAGAGGAGGGACTGGCTGTTGTACAGTTATGCAGGGCACTCGCCCTAAATTACCCCTACATAATGTCTAGCTGCACAGAAGGTTCAGTGTGTCCATAACTCTTGCTGAAATGCCGTACCTATCCATCCACGTCCTAAATTCAACTCATAAATACATGCATGAAGTAATTAAAACAAGAACTAACTTCAAAATTAAGTTTTTTTATTTTTGTTTTATCCAGCAGAGATGTATGTTTTTCCATGTTGAGCTCACATAAGAGGAATGAAAGATAAAATAGGCCAGGAGAAGTTCTCCTCCTGTTTTGTGCATTTTGCTTCTGGTTTGAGCTCATTAGGTCAGTTTTCTGGCTAAATGTAACAGTGGATTCCCGATGGTGGATCAGCTCCACTATATCGATAGGATAATCAATTATTTAAATGTATACAACATATGGCCTTTAGAACATAAAGCCCAGCTTCAGGCCTACATGAGCTCATGAAAGGGCAACACCATAATTAAAATGTCATGTAACTCCAGCTATCTAAATGCAAATTTTTCATAATAAGCCATGAGCAAAATTTAAATATATATATATA
>JAODKL010000051.1:2907281-2919263 GCA_026780765.1 Petrocephalus schoutedeni
TTTACATATATTATTTCTGACTGCTGAGATTCCGATGGCTGTTATTATTACTTTGGCGTGGTACCCTGAGACATCATTTACCATGGTAATTGTCATATGTGCCACTGGCTGGCGAACCGGTGTTTCCACTGATTTGTGATCTCTGCGCTTCGCCCTTCCTACTGGCGCTACACTTCGACCCCTTCGAACAAATGGACGAGTAGAATATTCCACTGGACTCCTTTGGGAGCTGGGTAGTCTTGAAGAGCCTGAGCAGGGGAGCGGTTCCAGTGGTGGGCTTCACGGCAGAGATCTCCGCTGTAGCACAGAGGTGCGCTCCATCGACTTGTACAGATAAGCCCCCTAGCAATCAATCAGATTTGAGATTCAAGATGTCTTACAAGTCATGTGGTAGATGTACACTGGAGCGCTATCTCATTCAGCCACAAACAACACAAGAACAGCTAACACTCAACTAGAGGTGCAATGGCATGGGGAAGATGGGTAACAGATCCTATTCATGTAAGTCTAGTGCAGTCAAAGCGCTAACACCAAATGACTCGCACAGAATCGGAACTGACACATTTGTTTGTTCCTTCAGAAATACGGCATCTGTATTTCTGAAACAACCACAGGAGACGATGCTAATGATATCCTCTGCGTGCCATAATATTTACTCTGATCTGGTAACAATTTGGCCCGTTTGTTGCTTGAGGCTTAAGGATATGGAGTCGTTCTTTAATTACGGTATAATTTCAATATCCTTAATAATTTCAATAGCCAGACTAATTCCGACAGGAAAACAGCAATAATGAATAATAACGACATGCACAGATGTCAAACGCTATTCATGAGTGGAACATGACGGGGAGGAGTTCATCTCGCGGATGAATATCGCATCGCTTCAGGATGGCCATCTGCTTGCATTATGGCTATGATTTCAGGGGTTGACTCTTGGAAGCAGCAGAGCGTCAAGTGCCCCGTGTGTAACCTTGCAGCAGAAATGTAGCGATTCTCTGGTGGCGGGCAGCTGTGTAACACAGCGGATCAGCACCAGAGTCAATAACGTGAGGCTACGCAGAAGTGTGCTGTGCTGACATGACAGCGGCTGACGTAACAACAATACAACGGTGCCGCGGGGGGAGCTGAATATGGACTGTGGTAATATAAGGACTACATCACCACAGCTGCACGTGGTTCCAGTTCTACGTACAGTACTGCACATCTGTTGAGTGTTTATTATGGCCGTATGCTATTAGTATGCATCCCATAACAGTGAACATCAGACAGACAGACAAATACCTGCATCTATGGACTTGCAATCGCAACTGAGAAAGTATTAAACATAAGGCAGCGATCTATAGCTATACTGTAACCAATAACATTTAAAGTGTTTTATAAGGGACTCCGCTGTAAATACCAGGGGTTGGGCGAGGGGCTAATCTCCCATCAATGGAGCTTCGCAACAACTCTCCAGTTGTCAGCTGTAAATGTTTTAGCGAAGGCCTTGCCAGTGCACTATTAAGATGTCCTTCTGCCTGCCGTGATGAGGAGCACCTCTGTCTGCACCAATCACTTCATTCTGGACCAATCGTGGACCCTGTGAGAAAGACGAGGCTCCGCATCCGGAGATTAAACAATGTTCGGCTACCTTACCCGGGATCATAATTAGACACATTCATGAGTAAGGCAAGTCCCGTCACAGTGCCATGGGGAAACTCCTTCCCCTTTTTTGTCAAGATTCACGGCATGAACAGCAGTATTGACAATGTGGTATTTTTTTCAGGAGTTAGAGACAGCCCCCTCTGCACGCACATCATACCGTTATAGACAAACAACCAAAACTGCTACAGCCTGCAAAAGAACAGAACGCAAAGCCAACAGCGGGGTATTCTAACCCTAACCCTAAGATCATTTGCAGTCATTCAGACTATATAAATACTCTGAGGTGTAGGAGCACCTTGACCTGATGGCAGCTTACAAACATCTCTGAAGGCCTTACCCAGAAGCCCCCTTGGCCAGCTCCTTGGTGACACAGATATACGAACATCAGGCAGCGAGGTCTGTCAAGCACATGCTGGTCAGTTACCGCATTACTGAGTGCTATAAAGATATTCATGGATCAGGGCAGGATCCAGCAGGTCTGACATGCATCTGGGCAGGGTTCCCAGCTTACGCTTCAGCCACCACTTCACCATACTAGGCCAACCGTCACTGAACCCATGGTACAGCATCATGTCTGACACCATCTGCTCCAGCTGTTAACTGGGTGTACTTCCTCAAATTAGTTAGAGCAGAGGTTCCCAATAGGCTACAGTACACTAGGGGCTTGGGGGATGGGTTGGTTATTTTCCAAATGTAAACTAGATATTTCAAGTCATGCCTTTTTTTTTTAACAACACTTATTTATCAACGATTCCACCCGGTTCGGTACCAGTGGGACCCTGTAAGGTGGAAGAACCACAAACCACAGGATTCTCTTCTCACATGACCAGGAAATGATTTAGCTAACAGCCAGCTGCTGGATAACTGTCTTACCTGGTACAGTGTATGTGAACGGTCATCAATGTTGACACACCACAGTAAACAACAATGCAGCTACTTGAGCACCCAGGGAGCAGTGCTTGAGGACAGTAACTCACTCAGGGTACCTCAGCTATACTTGAGGGTCAGGAAACCGGCGATTTTTCGATTACATGGTCGTGTCCCTAACCATTACACCACCAGCCTGCCCCTGTGTATCTGGATGAGCCTATGGGAACAATACTTCTACAAACCCTTATACGACAGAAGTACATAAGGGCATGTCCAGCATGGGATTTTACATTATTTATATGTGTATTTATTTATTTATGGCCATTAGCCTTGCTGTAAAAGCTTACCTTTGAAACAATGTACAGGAAAACACTCACACACAGACTTACACAAATGCATAGTAATTATACCATAGAATTTTTTAAAACAATAAAATCACCTCTGCCTAGAACTTAAGGGAGAACCTTTTTTAATAGCTGAGAGGGCACCGCAGAGATGTCCTGTGGTTATCGGGGCAGAAGCCCCAGCCTCTGTGCGAAAGGGCGTTTATACCGCCTCTTATCAAGCCTCCTCCGTGGCCGCATTAATCTCGACTTTCGACGAGCCCGGGGTAGGGAAGGGTGAGCTCCAGCTGGCATCGAGATAAACCAGAGGAATGCATCTTTACCTAATTACAGCCGGCAGAGCAGCAGATAGCGTTTGACATGCAGCCCACTGCCGCAGGACAGCACTCCTTACCCCACACCCCCCGCCAGGGCTGGGGGCACGCGTCATCACATCAGAGTGAAAAACTTCCAGATTAGCAAACCTGCCTCATCACCCTCCGCCAGAAGATGCAGGCGTGATTACGCTGCCCATTATTCTGACCCATATGGCCCTGTGTGTCCCAGGCAGACCCCAGATCCACTACCTCCCCTCGCACAGGCAGACCCGCGCAGTCTAAAGCGTGTCCACCTCTGGGCCGGCAAGGCCGACGTGTCACTTCCTGTGGGTATGGGGCCATCTGTCAGCTTTTGGGAGGGATCTTGTTCTGAAGCTGGATGGCCCGGTGGTGGTGGGGGACGCAGGGCATCGAGTGAGATGGCGTGAATGTATGTGTTGGGGGGTGGAAGCATTAGAACACGATGGGTGAGACTGTGTGAAGTTGTGCCTGTGTGTGTCCTACTCTTTCGGTATGTAGGGGTCCATCGCAAGGCTGAGCAAACAGCCTACATACTGAGGGTCTCACCCCAAGATATCATATCTGGTGTGGTGACTCGGCAGGTTTGGATGCTGTACCTGGGTTCAGATGGTCGTGGGTTCAAATCCCAGTTCTGGAAAAGTGGTTTCACCATTAAGTCCTTGAACATGACCCTTAACCACCAGTTTCTCGTGGGACTGTCTGGTTCTGCCTTCTCAATCGTATCCCATTTCGGGGAGGAGAAAAAACCATCTGCTAAAGAAATACATGTGAAGCGAGGACCGTCGTATGGAGGCACAGATGCCATTACCATTACCAACAATGACAGATTTGGGGGAAAAGTGACAGAATGCTTCTCCACAAATATCAATGATGACCATGTGTACTTCTAAGGCAAATTCCATGTTCTGTGTCCAGAGTCAAAAGGAGGTCATGTTTTAGTGCAACTTTATGCCAGAAATAGCTGTTAATCTCCCATCTGCATTCCAAGCACCCAGATTACCAACTTTGTTCCTGAGTGACTGCAGTTAATCAGTGCAAAACACAGATACCGTTCTTCGGTGTGTGCCGTACCAGACACCGAACTCTCCAAAAATAGTCGAGCGCTCCTTGTGTCATTCTCTCTCATGCTTCAACTCTTTAAATCCATCACTTTAGCAGGCCCTGCCCTCAAGAGCACACAAGAATGCAAGAAAAACGATCTCCCACACAGAGACATTGCTCAAACCCACAAGCTATAAAGATGAAGCTAACTTTTTCCAACTACATGAAAATAGACATCGCCCCCCACCTCCTTTTGTGGGAAAGTTAAAAAGCACAAGAAAGAAGATATGGGAAATGAAATGCTCGTATTTCTTAAGACCTCGTAAAAATCTTCGTATTACTAGTTTTAATACAAGTGATGTAAACTTGTGATGATTCCCAGACCCCATATAGAGCAGTAAAATGCATGATCTTACTTTTTAAGACTTTTTGTATTTGCAAGAGTGGAGCTGTCAAAAAATGTTTTCCAGAAGTGGTTTAGAATGATACGCTGAGGTTGTCCAAATCGGATGTTAAATTTAGAACGGCAATTGGTAAGAAAAATGGAAGATTTTAAACAAAACGAACAGGACGACGCTTGCCGTGCCGACCTCAAACGATCAGGTGGCAAGCAGATGTCAGGTTCCTAGGCAAGTACAAATTCCGGTTTTGCATAGGGCTTTGTGGAGAGCCAAACAATCTTCACGATCTAGGAGGATCTGATGAGTGCGCCAGAGCGATTTTCCGTAGGTGAAATTCATGCTGACACAACCCAAAGTTATAAGCTGCGGCAAATGCCAATAGCTACGTCAAACAGCATGTGACTTAACTTGTCTTAGGTTCTTTGGAATAACTGCAAACCATCTGTGCTCCTCATGCATGGACATCTCAAGAACTTCCGGGTTCCTCAGAGTAAGCTGCTGTGAAGGTCCAGATGATTGAGCAGTACCTTACTGGTTAACAGTCTGAAGCCCGGTGCCCTCTTAGCCCTTGGACGCTAATGCTGAGATGACAGTATTCATTGAACTTCTCAGCCAAATACTGTTCTGCTCCATAAAATCTACACAAGTGAAGCCTGCCAACCTAATAACAGCTCCATACTCCTGGAATAAACTTATTTCACTGAAACAAACAAAGTGATATGACCTAGGAAGGTTATTTTCTACCGCATAATGAGCAAAGTCGGAGAGTAATCCAGGTCTAATTGCTTTCTCCGGCTGCATATTTCGGCTGAACTCCCACAAACCACTAATTAGCCCCTCCTTTCTCTCAAGGTTCCAGAGAGGGGAGCAGAGTGGATGTGCCAGCCTGTGCCTAGAACACTCCATGGCTTTCCTTATTCCTTTTGATGATGAGCAGCTATGCTGAATACTTCACACCCCCCCCCACCACACCTCCCTGTTGGCTCAACTGCTAGGGACAGAAGCCCAACCTCCATGACCCACACCTATGGTAGATCAGCAAAAGATATGAAAGAAGGGCAGACCTTTACCAAGACACCCTTCATTCTAACTGGCGAGCTATCGACTTAGATCCTACCTCAGTGGCCTACCTCTACAGTGACAGTGTCATCTTGTTATAATGACAGCTAAAAGCCTGCATTTGCTGTAAGAACACACACTTTTATAAGAGGATGCTTCAAGCCACAAGTCTTCATTAGTATAAGCATCAGGCTAAAGTACTTCATTAGCATTAGCATCAAACTAGCACTAGCGTCCAGACCACAGTTTTTCATTAGCATTAGCATGAAACCATGGGACTTTGTTAGCATCAAACCGCAGGTCTTCATTAGCATCGTGGCACTAAATGGCTCCCTCTTCCTACTTCACTAAGCCACATGCTCTTACTTCTGGCATATTCCCAACCATAAATTTGTAAATGTATAAATCTACCGACTGAAGTACAACTTTAGCGACAGTGTATTTTCTACAAGGGGACACGCTGGAGTGCCACACTAAGTAGCATACCATTAATAATTGATGCTTTTATATGAGCGGACATCAGGGGGTGATGTGTAGCTGAATTTCCATGGCAACTGAGCTCCACTGAGCGGCGTGTCTGTCACAGAAAATCAGACGGCGCTGAATGAGACTGGTCACCCGGCTCACTCCACAGCACTCCCCAAAACACTCTTTACTTCCCCGGTGCAGAAGATTCCCGCACTGGCGGCATAGATGTGGAACAACAATACATATTCCACTGTCCAGATGGTGTTCACTAATGATGAGAAAAGGAACCGACATCCTGCATGAGAAAGGAACAGAAATATCGGTTTATGCCGAGCGGCTCTCGGCAAGGCCGCGTCTCTCTCGTAAACGGTATGGCGCGGGCCAGCCGGCGACATAAATCTAATCGCAGGGGGTCAGCTGGGATGGAATGATGGGGGTGTGCTTGGGGCTTTAAGGAGCCATAGACCGCGGCAGGTCGGCTATCCATCACTACACTCTGCTGGCACCGGGAGCCGGCAGCTGAGGCCACATCCAAGGGGAGCGCTAGAATTTTGCGCCAACTTGGTCCCGAGGATTCAGAAGCCGCAGTGTGCCGTGCCGCCCGTGTGCCTTCCCTTCGGTTCCAAAGCGAAAAGCCGCAGGCTCCAAGCTCCGCCCAAGTACCCCCCCCAAGAGCCCTTACCGCTGCCCACCACATCAGCCAGGCAGCAGCTGATGAAAAATGCGGCTTCAGAGAGCCGGGAGAGAGCAGGACTCCCATTATGGGGGTTAGCTCTCCGGGAAAACCACCGACATGGGACTAAACCTCTTTGTGTTGTGTCACTGCTTGATATTTGATACAGTTCCGAGTGAGTATCGACCAGTCGTTTGCAAGACATACTTAGACGGGATCCACAGAAGTCACCTTACGCTTTTCTGCTGAGCCAAACATTTTCATTCATATTGAGTATGTAAACGATACAAGAAGGCCTTCACATGTAAGGTACTGTGAAATAAAGGTTAATCGTGGTACTATGTGCCTTGCTTACAAATGAGATTTTCTCCTAGAAAGGACCAGGACAGCTCAGAAAATGGGACCAGGAGCACAACAGGACAATGACATGGCCCAGTCCAACCAGATAAAGTCAACTAAATAGTATGTAGCTAATTTTCTACTGATTCAGAGAAACTTGTATTCATATACACCTGTAACAGAGAATAGTATGAGAAAGACCTTGGTGTGTATGTTGATGCTTCCATGTCCCACTCTCGCCAGTGTGGGTAAGCAATTAAAAAGGCCAATAGGATGCTGGGTTACATCTCCAGGTGTGTGGATTTTAAGTCAAGTAAGGTAATGCTGAGATTATACAATTCCTTGGTAAGACCACACCTGGAATATTGTGTGCAGGTTTGGTCACCATATCTTAAAAAGGACATTGCCGCCTTAGAAAAGGTGCAACGTAGGGCTACAAGAATGATTCCTGGCCTTGGAGGAATGTCATAAGAGGAAAGGTTAGCTAAGATAAACCTCTTCAGCCTCGAGCTAAGGAGGCTGAGGGGGGACTTAATCCAAGTCTATAAGATTCTAACAGGTTTGGATGCTGTTCAACCAAATTGTTACTTTAACATTAGTTCAAACTCGTGGCCATAGATGGAAATTAGCGGGAGAACATTTTTAACTGGATTTGAGGAAGCACTTCTTTACACAGCATGTAGTTGGAGTATGGAATAGTCTTCCTGTTAGTGTAGTGCAAGCCAAATCCTTGGGTTCCTTTAAATCAGAGCTAGACAAGATTTTAACAACTCAGAGCTATTAGTTGAGTTCTCCCCAAACGAGCTTGATGGGCCGAATCGCCTCCTCTCGTTTGCATATGTTCTTAAGTTCTGTCTATGTCATGTCTCCAAACCCGGTCCAGGGGGACCCACAGGCAGTGCACATTTTTGCTCCCTCTCACCTCCCTGGCAGACAGTTCCAATTTTTGCGCCCACCCATTGCCCAGGGGGCAAAAACGTGTACTATTTACGAGTTCCCAAAGAATGGATTGGGAGACACTGGTCTATGCGTTTGCATGTTATACCCAGGGACAAATATGTTATATAACGATATGCTTATATTAACAGTGAAGGACAAGAGCCTCTCTGCATCTCCCAACAATATAAAAAACCCAGCATGCCATGGAAGAGTAAAGAAAAGTTCAGTTGACTGCCAGATACTCTCCAGGAAAGCTATCAAACGGCAAACACTGACATATGATACAAAGAGGTCTGTTTTTATAGAAACAACACAAACAGTATTCACTACGGATTCCTACCAGAGAAAACAAAACAGAAACAGAAAAAAAAAACATCTGCGATGATCCAGTTTTTATGGAGATCCCCCTGTTAGGCCCCAAATGCTCCCAGAAGCCCATTTACATGCGTGGATTCATGCTAGCCACAGAGGCATTCAGCGTTCTCATAAAGACCCGGGCTGACTTAATCGAGCTCAGGGATTATAAGTTATGCAGAGCATTAAAAGTACATTAGGCATTAGAAAGCATTAAAAGTGAACGATTTGTTTTGCCGTGTCATGCTGGTGATTTCCTTAGAAATATCTTGAGCCCTGAGGAAAGTAATATTCATTTCAATATAACAGTGTTGAGTTCAGAGGGACTTTGAGGGCATGAGTCGTTCCATACCAAGCGATCTGACAAGGATCAAAAAGCTTATCTGGTAGATATGTGTATTTTGATGAAAACTTAAACAGGTTATGTTGTGGTCCAAAGGTACAAAGAATGAAAAAAAAGGTTACATAAGGTTACAGGAGAGCGATAGTGTGTCGCATCACATGACCTGGCCACTTGACCTAAAGACAGTAGAAATGGCTTTGGAGGAGTTTGACCAGAGAGAAGGAAAATCGGCCAATGAGAGCTCAGCATTTATGGGGGACCTCCTTCAGGACAGCTGGAAGAGCATCCCAGGAGGCCACCTCACGGAACTGGTATATAGGAGATAGTAGGGTCAGCCAGTCCCTGGAACAATTGTGGTTAAGCGCCTTGCTCAAGGGCCCAATGGTGGGATCCCTCTGCCAACCACAGGATTTGAACCGGCAACCTTCTGGGTCCCAACCCAAAGAGAATAGAATACAAAGAGAAGAGAATACTTCAGTGCATAATTCCATATGTTATTTTATAGTTCTGATGTCTTTAGAATTATTCTAAAGCATAGATATTAGTACAAATAAACCTTTCTATGGGTAGGTGTGTCCAAACTACTGTATGATAAAATAAAAAAATATATAGCCCCAATAGCTGGTTTGGTTTGTTCGAATTTCTGACTGACACTGGTTTGTAGTGAATAAAAACCACAGCCTGTGTGTCAGGGAGATACAAGCAAACAGCCTGTATTGAAATCAAACAAACACTCACGCTCACCCGCGTTGGGAGCCGCCTTTGTTTACTCTGTCATGTTTCGGGAGGGATCCGTAGAAGTTGCCTGACGTTTCTCTGCTGAGCCAAGCACTCTCATTCATGCCGAGCAAGAAAGGCTTTCACATGTAAGCTACTGTAAAAAGGAGATTAAACATGGTACTACAGATACGTGCTTTCCTTAGACAGTAAAATGTAGGGGAAGCGTGAACACAGGGTGAGAATATTCTGGAAACAAAATGAATTGTCCGTGGCGAGCAGGGCTAACCGCTAATGATATGAGGCTTGCAGATCTTCGAACAGCTTTTGACACCTGGGGTGCTCCGGATATCGCAATTGCAGGGGCGCTGGAATTCCGTGCTGAGCTGTCCCAAGGTCACTCGCTGGCGTGAGCCAAGGAGACATGGGGAGCGGGACTCAACCGCAGGATGCGCGACTGTGCAACTGCCCGACTGTGTGGCTGTACTGCCACGTGACTGCATGACTGCGCGGCTGCCCGACTGTGCGGCTGAACTGCCGTGTGACTGCATGACTGCGCGGCTGCCCGACTTTGCGACTGTACTGCTGCGTGACTGTATGACTGCGCGGCTGCCCGACTGTGCGACTGTACTGCCGCGTGAGCACGCAACTGCGTGACTGCTAGACTGAACGGCTGTACTGCTGCGTGAGCACACGACTGCACGGCTGCCCAACTGTGTGGATGAACTGCTGCGTGACCGCATGACTGCGCGACTGTGCGGCCGAACTGCCGCGTGACTGCACGACTGCACGACTGCGCGGCTGCCCGACGCAGCCTGCAGGCCTCCCAACTTTCCGGTGCCAGGACGCCGGCGTCTGGACGACATCTGATTTCGGAGACCCCTGACCCCAGAACACTGGTGGTGGCTATGGTAAACATATGTCATCCCACCGCCCTCTGGGTCCCACTGATGTCCTTAATGATGTAATTAATCATGTAGAGAAACGACTCCAAAATACAGAGGAGCCAGTTCCACTCTAAAAGCTAAGAACGACAGGACTGAGTAATGCGAGGCTGGCTAGCCACTCGCTCTTTTAAAGGCAGCACAGACACACACACGCCATTACAGCAAAGTACAGCCATTCCTATTATCATTATTCTTTTATTATGGCTCCCATTCTAAAATAAAAACATTGTTCATAGTGCTTAATGGAGTGAAATTTCATTTCCACGTCGGGAAAGCGGACAGATATATAAAATCCAATACGCGCAAGAAGGCTTTCTTTGGCTTTCAACCCTAATAATTCTGAAAAAAAAAGAAAAACATAATAGAATGAAATCACTGGCATATAAATCGATACCATGCAATTTACAGTTGTATTCCATAATTATTGATCATCTGTCAAAGAGTCCTGAGCCAGCCCTGCTCAGAAATGATTTTCTTAAGAACTTTTACACTTCTAAAATAACCAGTAATTCCCGGTCAGTATCAACAGCCGACTTATGTGCTTTACGTTGCCCGGCTTTAATACTCTTTACGTGCAGCTTACGTTTGGCTTTCTACCATAATGAGAAGAGCATGACTGCCACAAACTGTATATAACCCAGAATTTGTGAGAAAGCGGGATTAAAACCAACCTAGCCGTCCGCCCCTGTAACACACGATGTCAGTTGTGCAGATAAGCATTGTGGGAAACGGCTTGAACCCAGCCTGCTGTCAGATTCAATCGCCCACCCATACAAAGCAAAGTGAGATGGGTCTAAATGCGATAGAGACAGGCGTGAATCAGATGGCCTGGGGGCCCCCGGTTTACCCACAGCCGTCAGAGGCAAACAGACCATAATGAGAAAACCTTCTACAGAGGATCATCCTGGGGGAAGGCGAAGCACTACTGCACCAGCGACCCACTTCACCCTGACCCAAGCGGTGAATCGGGGGCCCGCTCCTCAAAAGCTGACCTACAAAAATAATCCAGGTGGTAACATCTGCATTACAGCCAGGCCACTTGACTGCAAGGCGCGGTATGAAAGCGGTGCGTGAGACCAGTGTGGAGCGGAGGACAGCCCCCGGCATGAGAAACACCTCAGCAAATGCTCACTAGCGGTAACGCAAATAAACAGGACAGGCTGGCAAAACAGTGTCCTGTCTGCACACCCATCTCTCTGCCCCCTGGAGGGCTGTTTGACTACTGCGCTTATATAACAGATATATGAATAAGCTACCAGATTTAAAGAGACATGCACCTCCTCCAGTACAATAAAGTGGCACTCATATATATAGACATAAATATACTCTCTTTATTACATAGATAGGTGAATATTCCACTAGGTTTTAAGATACATACACCTCCCTCAATACAGTAAAGTGACATTTATAGATGTAATATATAGACAAGTATATTCTGTTTATACAGCAGTATGCTACTAAATGTAAAGAGACATACGCCTCCCTAATACAATAAAATGGTATAT
>JAODKL010000051.1:2919363-2949791 GCA_026780765.1 Petrocephalus schoutedeni
ATTCTCTGTTTATACCATAGTTATGTGAGGCTGCTACTAGATTTAAAAAGGCATGTACCTTCTCCAGTTAAAAATATCTAGAAATTAATATACTTGATTTATACAACATATAAGTAAATAAGGTACTGTATTTAAAGAGACAGGCTCCTTCTCTGGGATAATAAGATATAGATCAGAGTGTATTATCGGAACTCGATCATAAGCAAAAACAGCCAATGGGAAATTCCCTTTTGGGTTGCTATGGGGACAATAGCAGGTAAGGACATAGAGAAGTTACCGCTCGCTAACGGGTCCTGCCTAATCTCGCGATCGTCAGGTCTGGAGTCTCGGGCACTGCCTGCCATCTCCTGGACGCCCGACGTCACGAGCGGAAAGCGCTCCCCTGCCGGAGACGCTTACTGTACTTCGGATGAGCATTTTTCCGCTTATGCCACCATATCCCGTATCTCGCGTCTAATCCCCTTACGTAAAACCTTCAGAAGCCCTTTGATGTTACCAGTTTATGCATGCCTTTTCCCCTCTGCCGTTCACACAGAGGTATGAATCAGTAAGGCCCGAGGTGTAAAACGACCAGTGTGGCACTTCTGGTCCTCTCTGCTGGGAACAGGCTGTGGTTAAAGGTCTTCTTAAGGCCGACTTCCGACCAATAGGATGTCCCCACACCCAGACAACATAACCAACACGCACATGCACGGCAGGATTATAACCAACAGCTACTTTGTTGACGCTAAGTGGGTTTTTAGCTCTTTGAATTGACATTCCAAGCAAAATGCACATGGGCAGACAGACTCCCTTCATACCACCATGGTGCCACCAGCATGCAATCTGAACAAGAAGGAACAAGCTGACGTCAAGGACATAGGCGACATTTACATTTCAGCGATTTCTGAATATTCTCATGGCTAACTGCTTTCCTGCTTACAAACACCAACTGTTACTGTCAAGTAGCCAAATAAATGTATAGGTAACAAGCGGAGCAGAGGCAGGCGGAGCAAAATCAAACAAACATATGCTGGTATCAAAGCTCTATAACAAGCAGGGTTTAGTACTGTGAAGTGCAGGGAGCCCTACAGCACTGCTTTTGGGGTAATTCTGGCCACGGCGTCCTGATAGCATGTTTCTCTCAGGAACTAAAGGTACATGCGAAGAGCGGGAGATGAGCAGAGCTGGCTGACTGACTGTCGATGGGGGGTGTTTTTATGTTGTAAAGATGAAAACAGCCAATTATCCATCTTAACAGCCTTATACAGCCCAATTTGCCTGAATCTGTGCAAGTCAGTCTTAGCACAATTTAATTCAGTACTAAGGACTGGCCTTGATGAAACTTGAATTATAAAGGCAGGGGTGCTTTATAATTGTCCACCCATCCATCCATCCATCCACCCATCCATCCTCGACCCACCTAACCAGTTAGCACTTAATCAGGGCTGAAGCATTCCCCAAGCTGAAGGCCAGGGTACACCCTGGACAGGATGCCCGGAGATGATGATGATGATGATGATGATGATGAGGTTTAAAAAAAAAAGTATAAATAACACTGACAATAACAACCAAGCTAAAATTCATTGGACAGACACTTAACTGCATGATGTAACTGAAGGACTGCCAATTGACTGAAGGGAACACATTGATGTTTATATGCTTATATTCACAAAGTCGTGTTGAACCCGCTTGACACCGGTGCATGATGGGAAGGTATATAGAGAAAAGGGGGGACTTTCAGATTTTCAGATGTAACACTCCTCAGTCACATGACATGGCCAGAGACTCGAAGCACCTGAACTGCATGCCTGGATGTGCTCTTCTCAGGCTGTGTGCAGGCACACGTGTGCACAGGGAGAATGTGACTTTCTCGCAATGGGAAGGAGGGGGGATATTTTACCTGCATGAGTGCACGAGACATCTCTGTGTTTACGCACTAGTTGCCTCTTAACTAACTAAAATCTAAGTTTACACTCAGACAGCAGGGGAGAGACCGGAGGAAAAAGTTCTCTGGCAGGATAGTCCAGCTAGCAGGATGCCCTGTAGGCAGCCGATATTCCAGCGGTTTGCACAGCAGTCCAGCTACCTGGCAAGTTAGAGGGCCCAGGAATAGTGGACAACATTAAAGTCAATGTTGGCATTCCCTGATTTTTCTGGATAATTCCCTATCCCCGTGTACGTGGAGGGCTTCCCGTGCAGACGCCTTATTTCGGAGTCACTCCCAGTGAAGTAATGGTGTTCAGAAATGTCGGGTAACAGGAAGACTGAAGGTTCATGCCAATAAAAGGAAACAATGGGATGGAAGAAAGCATTATTGTACAGGAAAACACACACATTAATGCCAGGCATATTCTAAAGCTTGTTTTGATGTTGGCACATGTGGTTATCTACCTAATTAAATATGCTTCCAACTGTCAGAAACTGTGTCCTTAAAGGAATGGTGGGTTTCATTTATGCTGGATTTGTCAACATTTATTCCTAAACAGGCTTGTTACAAGATAATGTGAAATTGGCAGGTTTTTTCCCCCAAAAACACACAAAAAGAGTATGAAATATCCCCAGAAAGTAGAGCTGGCCCCAGCTTTTATGAGGCCCTAAGCAGAATTTGATTTGCCCCCCTAACCTAAGTCAAGATATATTGACATTTCTTGGGGGCCCCCTGGTGGCGTGGAGGCCCCAAGTGGCCGCTTAGTTCGCTTATGCCTTGGGCCAGAAAGTAAATGACAATGCAGCTAAATACTGTTCTGCTTGTTATAATAACACCTGGGTTTCATTTTCTTATCAAATTAACTTCATCAACCAGACATCATTATTCATCACTTTATTGACTAACAACAACAACAACAACAACAACAACAACAACAACAACAATAATAATAATAATAATAAATAACAATAAAAATAATATAAACAATAGGGATTCAGTAGCTATGCTACTTGGACTCTTAATCATATATTGGATTACATTAAACAGCGGCCACGTAAGCCCAGCAAAATCGGAGCCGTGCTACTGCGGTTACCGATGACGTCATCTCTCATAGCCAGTGCAGATGGCCATTACGGGGAGGGGGGTGTGCGTTTGGCAAACACGGTACAGTAACGTCTTCTGAAAGGCTCGTCCACTGTGGTCAATAACCACAGGTCAAAATATGTCTCTTCTGTAAATGCTTGGACCGCATCTCTCTCTCGCGAGCGCTCTGTGGCTCCTGACTCGCCAAGTATGGGGCATCAGGTAGCACAGTGGTGAGGGACGTGGGTTCCCTGGTGGGGTCCAGCTGTAAGGTCTGACCCTATTCGCTCCAGTGAAATGTATCACTGCATAAACGGGCAAGAAATTCCGACGCGTAAGCAACTCCGGCCAGTGTACTGCACTTGTAAATAAACAGGCCGTCTTGGCTTTCTGGCATGATCTCCAGCCCACTGGGTATATAAGTGGCCAGGCAAGTTTTGAAGTCGGTAGCTGTTAGGGCCGAGGTGCTCCAACATCTTATTCCGCGAGATCTCGCTTGAAAGCCCCATCACTCCGACATCAACACCACATCCCCTCGCTCTTTTGCGACTCTCCTCTCCCGCTACGTAGCTAAATAACTGCACCGCGGCCAAAAAGAGAAGCTTGGAGAACAGGGCCTCATATGTATCTAAAGGAAATAGTGACGGTGTTTTGGTTGGACGTCAGCCTTTCCACGAGACTCTGATTCTTCTTTTAATTCGTTCTTTTTGACCACTAGTTTAAACAAAAGGCCGGAAAAAAACGACGAGCCTTAATCCCGCGGTTCCTTGCCCGTCATCTGAAATCCAGACAGCTACTCTGAAAGCAGAAACGCGTCCTTCCCCTGGCCCGGTGTCGAGCGGCGCACAATGCCGGCTGGGAAAATTCCCGTAACAAAGCCGGCACAAAGCATGACAGAGAGACGGGACATACCGGCGCATCGACGCGCCGTGAAATAAGCCCCCCGACATGACTCGGCGCAGCAGCCGCGGATTGAGGATGCACATGGCTTCTTTTTAATTATCTTTTATATTCCTGAGGAAACACAAATCTCCCAACAACAATCCAAAACAGAAACAGCTAACAAATTGTCCCGTGGGCTTGCGATGAATACCGCCTGTCATTTGAGGACTCTACGGCCGTTACTCTCTGATCCTCCGCCTTTCACGGAGTTAGGAAACCAGGACCGTTGATCAAAAAGTTTCTCACGCGGGGATATTTTCCCGAATTCACGGTGAATAATTTGACACCAACAGGGATCTCAGGGGGCTACTTCTAAAAAGTAGTTGGTCCCATTACTAAAAAAAAAAAAGCCAACAATCATTATGTTAAACGAAGGCAGCGTCTTTGAAATGATAACACTCCCATGTACCGACGGCTCAGAAGTGATTATTGGCATGACAGGGTTTTATTCTCTGTGGTCAGGCTTGATCGGTGTTCTCTTTGCAATCCCACGTGGTGCAGGATTAGCTTTCCAGGACCACGGTAGATAGACCCTCTTAAACTTTTCTTTTGATAGGGCTGGGGGCCATCACTCGGTGGTGTTCACGCGCTCAATGCTGCATTCAGCTCAATGCTTCATTCAATAGTCATCAACCCACTAACCCGTCTTCTAGCACTGAGCCAGCTAAGTCAGGAGCTATGTCCGGGCCCACAGTTCTGGCACAAACACGCCGCTTTTTGCCTGCTCCCGCCTTCTGTCACTGCTTGAAAGATGCACATTGAATAGATAACAGTCAATTTCTTTGATCGTCATATGAATAAAAAATAACTAAGTGTGTTTTACTTCCCAAGATGATGAAAGTCCTTAAAATCATTCAAATGAGGCCCAGAAACCTGAATATCCACCGAACCAGTGGATTTTGGGAAGACAAGCGGGGACCATCGCCCTGTTGTGATGATGAAGGCTGCTTCAGTGGTGGTACTAGGAATTATTCCTGAGTTACTGCCTAGTCACTAATGAAGACTGGGTTCGCTGTGACTCACATCTTCATATTTGATGCTGGGCCAGATGTAAGGGTGGATTTAAAACCAAAGCATCAGAGGTGCACAGCCAAGCACCTGTCATTGTGATCATGCCCGATCCTTCCAACCTTTAAATCACTGAGCCTACATGAGAACATCTCTGGCAGGGACAGTGAACAGACCCACTGGACACAGGGATCTGGCACAGAACATTCTGGTATACTGGGGATATTTGCTACCCGTTTTCTGGACTTGATGGGTTCCAGGCAGAACATAAATGCAGGCTCTCAAAGAAAGGGGGCTGGATCCATGAGCGAACGATAAATCAAAGGTTGAGTCTTGTGCGGCGGGGATGGAAAAGCAGCCAATCGATGCAGAGTGCGGTCATGGGACCAGCAACAAAGCAGAACAACCCATGTCAGACAAACAGGAACAGGGGTAAGGGGGGCTGAATTAACCTTGGGAAACATGGTACCCCACCCCCACCCACTCCCAAACCTGGACAGCAGGCACATCCCTCACCCCCACCCCCCACACACACCTTTCTTCCACGAGACTGCATGAGAAGCAAACAAGAAAAAAAAAAAAAAACAATAACAAAAATGGCAGTTCCACGACAAAAATTACACCTTTTGAAAAGATGAGAACTGGATGGAAGATGGACAGATGGGTGAATGGATGGGTATCCATAAGGCCGCAGGCTCCTGAATATCTGTTAGGTCAAAGAAGGAGCAAAAGTTTTACAAATTGTGCGTCTTGCAAACAAAATCATCACTCATATTTAAAACCTATTTACACATTCCCCAAATAAACCCCCCCCCCCCCCCCAAAAAAAAAAAAAAACATGTCCCTCATGGTCGCAGGCATCCGGCTGTCCCCTGGGGGGGGCGTGTGCTGAATCACGCCCTGCACGCTCATCATGTAATCCGTGGCAAAGCTGTTCAGCCTCCGAGCGCCTAAACGAAGGGGAGGCAGCTTGGAGAGTGGCTCTGTTAAACGGGCAGCGACAGAATGGGTCAGGGAGAATGGGAAGAGGGCCCCGCCGTCCACAGGAGCGCGGCGGTATGGCCAGACGCACAGCGACGCTCGCCGAGGCCTCCGTCAAGTTTCGTTCTTAGCTAATTAGCCAGCATGGGCCTGCGGTAACGCGGTAATTAAGAGCCGCGATGGGACGCCTGAATCACGCTCTTCTCAGATGTGCATTCCAGCACTAGTAATTGCCATCCATATTTGACGGCCACACTCAGGACTTTCTGCATCTCTCTTTACTGGCTACTGGCTAGGGCAGCGATTAAATTATAAAAGTCGAGATTTTTTAATTTGCCACCATCTGCAGCACCTGCGTCGTAGGTAGAGGCAGATTTCGAATTAATTAGCGAGCGTCAGCTTCGTGAGTGCGGAACAGCTGCCAGACCGGCATTCGAACCACTTCCTGCCTCGGCGGGCGCCATTAAACATCGGCGTTTGCAGGTACCGTGAAGGGAGCGAGCACCCGATCCGCGGGATCCAAGTCCCAGCATCCGCGCTCCGCAGCAGGTGAAGATGATCATTCCCAGAGAGTCAATGACAAAAATCTGCCACCCTCCCAAAATACTTTAAGGCCCAGATGCCACTGCGCCACATTACATTCCGCGGAAATACACATTTTTCTTTTATCATTGGTGAGAAAATTCAAAACTGCCAGGTACATTTATTCCATATAAAATCACTTATTACGAGGAACACGTTCAGAAACCTGTCGAGTATTAATTGGAATTCCATCACGGCTGGAGGAGCAATTGTAGAGTAACGTGATAAATCTACGTGTTTTTAATAATACGTGGGACGCCACGGCTCCATTTCCGCCCATCCTTTTCGGAATCCTATTACTGGAAGATCCAAATAAACTGTCGACTTTCAAATAGCCCCATACAAAAAAAAAGTTTGCGCTGGGAAGGAATAAGTTACATCAGGTTTATAACTTGACGTCAGGTTTATAACCATGCCATTTATTTTGAATGGTTTTCCAGTGTATTTACTTAAATATGTAAACAAACAAACAAAAATAAAATGGACGGTTAGCTTCCGATATTAGAATTTTAGCGATAAATATGGCTGACCTTTTTACCCACTAGAGCCATTTAGCTTAGGATCTCTCTGAAAGATACAACAGCAGGGCCCAGGCTATTTAACTGACAGCACTGTGGAGCTACAATTAATCCTCTGCCTACAACCGGTAGCCAGCATTCCCAGAAACCTAATCCCTGTGGGCAGAGAGAGCTGTAGAGGGTGCTAGGGTCCTGGACTGAAACGGGCCTCCATTTCTATCTGGTGATGAGCTGGATACAAACCCACGGAACAACGATTTGCTGACTTTCCGAATCACTTCTAACCACCGCAAAGTTAACACCGAACCAGGAATCCCGGAGAGGCACGAGTCAACAAGCTGGAATCCCGACGTGTAGCTAATTATTGGTTCAAAGACACAGGATAATGAGTGTAGATAAATCAATAAATCACATCAATAAAGTTAAACAATTGGTCTAACTGGAGCATACAGCTGAATGCAAATCAGTAACTGTTATGACAATGAGCTGTAATGTGCAGTGTGTACTGTAATGTGCAGTGCGTACTGTAATGTGTAATGTGTACTGTAATGTGCAGTGTGTACTGTAATGTGCAATGTGTACTGTAATGTGCAGTGTATACTGTAATGTGCTCACTTACTGTTCATAGATCAGATAAATATACACTGACTTCAGAGATGATAAAAAAACATAAAGGTGATGAAGAAAAGGCTGAATAATTCATCAAGTTGCCATATACCTTTCATAGATGTATGCAAATAAAAATTACAATCGATTGGTTCACAATCAAGATGGGAAGCCTGTTTTGCTTGGTCAAGACAAAGGGGCCTTTTTTAATGCTGTAGAGGTAAAACTGTCTCCTGCGCGAGCTGGAAAAATGAAAGGAAAAAGGCACAAACCGAAAATGAACATCTACAGAAATAGCTGAACATATGACCTCAGCCTTCCAGGTATCGATTGCTTCCCAGTCAAACCAATTCATGGGCAAACAGAAATTACGCAGATTGCACTGGAAGCGCACTGGAAGCACACTGGAAGCACACTGTAGCACAGTGTCAGCACCCTTCCTGCCTCCTTTCAGTGACTGTGCACTCAGTGATGGCAAGCTACGCTACATAAACTCAGCCGCTTCTTCTTGATGGGTTTGGGCTGCACAGTCAATATGGAGTCTCCACCCATGACACATAGAGCACAGCTGTTCCTAAATGTGAACCAACTGCAGAACATCCCTCATAAAAGGCACCAATTTTCCAGGGGAGAACATGTTTGCCAAGGAAATTGATCCAAAATGTTGTTAGTACAATTCATTCTACTTGGACAGACTATACCATCCATTCTTTTATCTGTGAAATTCCCTTAAATCATCAGAACCATTTAAGCTGCTCCAAAAATATATAGGATTAGGGCCCCAGCAGAATGATGAAAAAATAGATAGTATAAATATAGAATATCAGGAGTTTGTGACATATGGTAACAGATTCACCGACATTATCTGGGTCTGAGCATGATTCAACATGACATGTATGCAGCTTCAAAGTTTCAAGGTTTCCCTTTTTTCTTGGATTTATTGTCATGTGTAGAGAGAACAACACATTTCTTAGTTGAACGCTTCCTGCTCACCACAGTGCCAAATAAATATATAAAAATAAGCACAGCTGTTGACAATGAATAGCAAATAACTGCGAGATGGCGTGAGCCATATCCAAAGAATGCATCTTCAAATTCAATTTCATTGTGTTTTGCACATATGCATGATCAAATTATTATTATTAAAAAATCTTCCCTTATTTCTTCCTAAGTGCAAATTAACAAGCAAAACGCCATACAAATAAAATATTAGTAAATATTAGTATTAGTATCTGGACGCAAACAGTGGATTTCAGAATACCGTTATGACATCACCATGACATCATCATGACATCATCACAATCACAATTTTCTTCAAATTATGGTGTGCAAACATCGCATCTATTATGGCCACTTCAATGCTGTTCCGCTGAGCCGTGTCGTGTTTGATCCTGATATGACTGAATTAAGTTCTTCCGTGGGCCCGCTACCAACAGCGACTGCTGAAGTCGCTATCTGATGCCGGCTGCTCATTTAGACTGTTTACGACCTTAATGTTCTCCTTTGCACACGCAGATCATTACGATTTAATCGAATGTCGAGCTAGCTGGGAAAAGGCGAGAGGATCACAGCCTCAGGAAGCAAGCAGCGACACTGACATGCGGAGAGGGGAGAGTCGAGCCCGACCTAAGATAAGCACAGCTCCTATGACAAATACCATGAAATAGCTATCTGCCCACCTAAATCACGGTTACTTCATTTGAATATATTTCCAGCTGTTAAACTTCATATGAGAAGCACTCTGATTGCATAAAACAATGTGAATGACACGTGTAAACAGGACTGATATCGGAACACACATACAGAAGGTAGCATTTTATTTGAGAGGTTCTAGCAGTTTTTGTTTAGTTGGTTCATGGGAGGAAATGCATTAAACAAAACTTATTAAAGGAAAACAAAACCCTTTTCGGTATTGCAATAATGCCTTTCTTTATCTTCTGCTTACCTCTGAGTTCAATTCCAGCACACAGTCTTATTTACATTGAAAATTCTGGTGACACAACAGGACCCAATAGAGAAAATTCCAGCTAGTGCATTACACACTTTGGCCTTTACCGCATATTGATAATTAACTCAACTGTGGGGTCAATACAACATTACTTATGCAAGAACCTGTGTGGCAGACAGTCATTTAGATACTTTTGGGAAAGCTCACTAACCTACTGGGTGAATCTTGCTCACTGAATCAATTACCTAGCTTTGTCCAAAATCAATGTCACTCTCATTGGTGAGCAGCCTGATGCTATGAAGCCTCATGCTAATAACGTAAAAACAACCTATAACACACAGTACACGGCAGTTAGGGCAACATACAATTAACGCCTAAAATTTCATTTGGGGAAAAATATGGAGATAAAACTTTACAGACCACTAATTTAATATTACAGTTAACAGTTGTAAAATATTAAATAGTACAAACAGCCTTTTGCTCCAAACAGACAAATTCCGACTTTTGGTTTCAAAGGGACCCATTTGGAATTTATCCAAAACACGGGTAAACCGTCCAAATTGCTTTGTGCCAAAACTGCAAATTGACCTGAATCAGTTCGACCCACTTTAATAAAAAGAGTTACTCACTAAATCTGTTAGAGCTTCATTTGTTTGTAGTCAGAACACATTACCAAAGCAGAGTCACATACAAAAAAACACATACATTTACATACTTCAACCTTCTATAAACAAAAAAAAAAAAACTTCTGATGACTTTCTCGTCAGTAAACTTGCATGGGTCCAGAGCCAAAACATTTGTGGGCTTTTTCCTTCATATACCTGTAATGTTCAATAAAAACATCCATTTCTCTATTACAATTGCAATAACTATGGAGTATATTCTCAAGGAGCAAATGTAATATCAATTAAATGGCGTTAAAATGGCCATCATCTTCAAAATTGGGTCCTGAAACGTGCAGGAGAGCTGGGGGCAAGTCCAATAATACGGCTCTTATTCGATTCATTTGGCAGTGCACAAAGCCCCCTAGCGGCCAAAATAGATTAAGCACGGCGCTTTCAACCTCCCTGGTCGTCTGCAAGCAGCCGATCGCTAATCCGCCCGGTGTGATTTCCTACACACTCCGATCATTACTTCCATGTTGAAACGCAGTGTCAACAACCCAGAAGTCAACCCCACAAGAAGACGGGAACGTGATCTGTCCAGCAGTCTCTATACTAATAATCCCAAGAGAATAAGATACAAGCGCATTTCGCCCTGGCGTTAACCTAGGCGATGATCCTTGGGGTTTCAGCCCAACTTGCTGTATTATCCCGAAGCTGTGTGAAGCTCCTCAATGCGATTTTAGATGGACGTAGGGTAGATGTGCTGCTGAGTATGCACGCCCACCAGAAGCACTTACTGGCCAAGCGAATAATAATGATAATAATAACAATCATAATAATAACAATTAAAGGGTAGAAGTTGTATTACTGGGAATGTCTTGTTTATTTCTAATAAATATAATATAATTATGTTTAATCCCTGAATTTTAAACTTCTCAGAACATTCAGAGGAATGTTTTCCTTCTCCCAGAATTAACCAAAACATACATGATGTTGGTTTACCGCAATTAAATCTCCGTTTAAACCCTATTAATATGCGTTAAACTTAGACAAAATGACAGAATGCCACTTATAGGCGCCCACCTTTGATTTCGGTCTGCAAATCACGGTCGGTTTTTTTTCTGTTGTAAAAAGGCTTTATATTTCATTCCGAAATACTGCTCATATACAGCATAAATATGCAAGCATACTGCTACGAACATGCATATTGCAATATTATGCGCACAATGTTACACATATTTATTTTCACCATATATTGGGATTACGGGAACATACATACGCAGAAAGGATAAACTGGTGAAAGTAGGAGCACGGCTATAGTACCGCTCTCTGTATATTCGTAAAAGAGCCATTCACAATTCATGGTAATTTGCACAGATCACAAGTTTAAGTGCATCGCCACAAATAAATAGCTTTCCGCGACGTAGTTCATACACCGGTTAAGTGCATGTATTGAATTAGGCAGCGAGTAGAATCAAATTAATATTCGGAAATTGCACGCGCAAGTATAAAAGAAATAACATTCTTTTCCAAAACCGTCAGCAAAAGCTACAGCGCGCAACTATCTCCTAATGTCGGGCACCGATACGTGCAGGAAAGATCCCAGTTTCTGCCTTTTAACCACCATCCGGTTCAATCTCGCAGTATCAGACTTACCTTAACAACATTCTTGGGATTTTCGGTCGACTTTAACCTCGCTCTCTCCCGATGTACAGTACAGCCGTCACTTACATCCAAAATGCATTTACGGACATTCGCGAAATAATCCACAATCTAAGCACATTCGTTTATTTATTTATTGTTCTCCTATTCGGGTCTTCTCTTTAGCGTCTTTTTTTCCCTTTCTCTCTTTATTTCTTTTCTGCCCTATGTCTTCATAAAGAGAGCCCGGCGGCTGAGCAGACGCAGGCGGGGATCTGGAGGCTGCCCGTCCCTCCAGCAGTCAGGCTGCGCTGCCGCTTCATAGCCCGGCGCTGTGAAAGTATGTAGTTTGAGGCGCTGCACAGCATAGACGCGGCGAGAGTGGCTAACACGGCGTATGCAAAGGGGCAGAAATAGGGAAAGGGAATGGGGGGGTGACGTCACCGCGCGGGATCCACTCGCTCCCCGGGATCCACTCCCCCCCCCCTGACCAGCGAAGGAATCTCTCACGCGAGCGATCCTGCGGTGATCGGAAAGCGACTTTAACGCGACTCCTGTGTATCCAGTGCCAATCTTGGGGCCACATCTCCCCATAAATCATATTAAATTGTGGCGAAATGCCTTAGGTAGAGCACGCCATCTCAAAGCAGCGCGCTGAGGCAAAAACAATAACAAATACATTAATGGATAAACATTCATCGCATAGATTTAATGATGCAACATTAAGAATAAGAAGAGAACTAGAATATTTGCCATTTCATCTATCAGTCAACACATGATTCCTTGAACTAATATCGCGTCTCCTAAAGAGCGACACGGAAGCAACAAGATCTATGTAATCAGCTAAATCAAGTGAATGAACTCCATCAATAACTTGGGGATGATGGTTATTACGACCCTTTAAGAGTAAGAATAATCAAGTCCATGACATTAATTTAACCTTAATTAATTAATAAAAGTACCGAAGTCTCCTGGACACAGATGGAAGGTTGTGTTCAAGAACTTAACAGAATTACGTGAAGTTATTGCTCTGCATAATAAACGAAATATATGACATTTCTTTCTTAAAAATTACCTCCACGCTAATCAGCTTTCTGTGAGATATTGCAAATAGTTTTAAAGCACAACTTCCGGCTTGCATGTTTGATTTAATAAAAACAAACAGTATGCAAAAACTGATAAGGCACGCTAACAAACTCAAAATAGCAGGGAACTAAATTCCATACTCTGCCAGAGAATACCCCCCCCCCCCCCACGTAAAGGTCACAGACTTTTTCACTTCAGAGAAAATAATTACTGTCTATCCATCTGCCAGCGTGACTTGCTCCAAATGACCAGCTATGGGTGACAACCAGGGCGCATATACATGCACACAATCACATAGGACAGGCAAAAGTGGGATTCAAACCCACAACCTCTGAGGCCTGAGGTAGCTACTGTACACACTGAACCGCACTCCATCTGCTTAGCATAACTTAAAGGTAGCACCTTGAATTCTGAGGAATTCATTAAAAGTGCAGACCACATGTAGTACATACATGCAGCTGTAAAGAATTTATTTACATTATTTATTTTTTTACTGCCTTAATAGTTTTATTGCCACTACTTTATTGTGTATGTATAAGAAAATCTACCTTAACCAAGAAGTATTTAATTCCACCTTAAAAGAAAAAAAAAATCAAGCCTCAGCTGGGGGGAAAAAAAACAATTCAAAAACGACATAATTTATGAAAGCAAATAACGTGGTTTAATATCATCTATTTCATCTCCCCGTGTTTTATTGTGTGGTGTAAATACAGCAGTGCGATAGGAATGCACTGACTCACTTCTTTAAGAGGTAAATGAACTGCATCACTCATTGCTGGAAACAAGTGACAATAAGCACTTATTGAAGATGTCTCCTGGAATCATGCTGGCCGGCAAAGCTCAGAATAGTTAAGTACTGTAAGTGTCAGGCTGGAGCAGCTCAGACTGGAAACTGGCCCATTTCCCCATTTTCCCCCAGTGACGCCGTCGCATACAGTAATGCAGGAAAAGCTTATACTGTAGCTGGAATAATTTGACTACATTTTTGGGCGACTATTTCAGATATGCTCTATCTAGTGGCATCCCAGCCTGGATGCCCCCCCTCCCGTGGCCTTGGGCCCAGTGTCACCTGGGATAGGTTCGCCCCCCCCAACCTCCGCAACCTCAACATAAGCAGGTAGAAGATGGATGAGATAGTGTTAGTGTGGGTTTATGGGGGGGGGTTGTGTTGGATCATAAAATCTGCAGAAATTAAAAAGAATGAAACTGTTTTCAAACACTGGGGAAATACATACATTTAATATTCCTCTTTTAATTCCATCTAGGCCAGAACGCGCAGGACTTATCAGTATTGACGCTTAGATAACTGACAACGACTTTCATCGGAATGCTGACATCTTTGTTAAGTACTTTTTTGCTCTATCATGTGTTGGAGATCTGGTCCGGCCTCCAGATCTCTAACACATCTCTCTCAGGATGCTCAGGTTGTCCTTATCACTGTGAATGATTACACAGATAAGCGTTTATGTGTTTATAAACACATATATACAAGGACCCATGCATAAGAACTTTACAATAAACACTAATGATCTTCATAGCACTGTGATATATGTAGCACAACGGAATTAAATCCTCATTTAGCGATATTTATGATTAGACTCTTCCTGTTCTGTCCGGCATCATATCTAACTCTTGACTTTCAACACGGCGTCTTCAGTAAGGATACGAGGTGTGTTTGGATGACATTGTGGGCCACTCTCACCATGCGGCATCGTAATCAGTGGCGACACAGTACGTCCGAGTCGGCCCCCCGGGTCTGAGATTAAACGGACAAAGCGGGGTGTCACTTTAGCCATGTGCCAGCCTTCACGCTCACGTCGGATGGCTAATGGCTGACTCTAACGGCTTCTGTCATCTGCTCCACACTGTCCATTCCAACCACATCCTGGTCCTGAAGGACACGGCTGTCTCCTCTCTACCTTACACCACAACACACGCCAAAGCCCCTTTTCAAGAAATATGCTCCACATTATTCAATTTGTACAATTAAGTTTGGTAACACAATTGCATAATCAATGATGCCATTTATCAAGTCTCATTAATCACATCCATTTTTCACATCACTATTGTTATTGAACAATAAATATCAAAAATGAAGCAACATGTGATTTAACTCACCTATGAAATATATGATTAGCAAGTCAGTGTTTAGACATGCAGCTACTTTAAATAAGTAAAGTTTATTTTTATCACACAGAAATGGCCTGACTGTAATACTAGCTGTGTTTTGAGTTGGATTTATGACCCAGACTTTTGTTTTGCCTTCGAGTAGGAGTCTGATTCATCATTGTGCATTTTAGTATTCCATTTCCCAGTTAGCCGTCTCGTAATTTTCTTTCAGCTCTAAGAAATACCAATAAAATTTAAGGGGATCGAGTTCCTCGGCCGCGTCAGGCACGGAAATAATATGCAGATAGCTTATCGGAGAGCGTAATGGGAATTACTCGTCGTAACGTGATGGGATGCGTCAGAAAGCTATTTAGAAATGACTTTTTATTTGAAATGCATTCCAAACAATTCTACAGCGATATCATAGTTACTAGGCATTAATCGCAGGGACAGTGAATGATTAGACTGATGTCAGCTGACTTAGTATTGCTGTGCGCTTCAGAATTATCGAGTAACAGATTGTTATGCATTAAACATTTTACATGTATTTAAACAGTAATTTTAGCATATTAAATCGTATATGCTGATTAAACTTAGATGTTGTAACTGAGTAAAACTACAACAAGCCATTTGCTTTTCATGCAGCCATTTGCACCGGAAATTTAAATTCTAATCATTGCTTTTCTGGTAATCTCCATTCTGCAGGCAATTAATTTATCCTTGAGCTATGCAGAAATTACCCAGCGACTGGACAGAATCCAGCTGCCAGATGACAGAGAAACAAACCTGACGTAGAGAAAATTACAGAAATGTTGTCTGCTATTTATACCAAAAAAAAAAAAAAAACTAAATGGGTAACAGGTATTGTAATAGGATGTGTAAATCCAAAATAAACTGAAAACTGTGCACCCAATTCTTATTTTCAAAAATTACTGAAGATGTTGTATGTTGTATGTTGTATAATCATTCCACCCTGGAAAAGGAACGGTTCAAATAAATCATTAAATGCCCAAAATTAATATGACATTCATGCCCATAATCAGTGCATGTAAACTTCTGACCACAACTGTAGATGGACCAGCTTCTGGATCATATAAAAATTAAGGGGAGTAGCTGACCCATACATAAATGTATTAAGATACAGCCAAAACCACCAAAATATGAATAAGCGCAAAAGATTTCAAATCACTCGACGATTGCTTTTCTCAGGCTTTGGTGTTTATGGCTCTTCTTCTAAATGAAACGGCACTCAGACGAGTTCAGTACTGATCACCTTAAGATTGGTATATCCGCTGAATAAAATGGGCTGTCCATCCGATGGAGCAATATCAAAACTATCAGGAAATACTACTACTGAAGTTAAATAATGTATTCATGTGTTTTAGGAAAGTTTTTGAGTTGTCTATAAAATAAAATAAAAGTATGTGTGGATTATTTTATGGGTCAACGACTTTAACCCCACCCCGACACACATACACACACACACACCCACACACACGACCAGTGCCCCCCAGTGAAAATCTTGGGCCCAGCTGTCAGGGCAGACCTTACACCCACACTGGCAGTGCAGAGGTGCCCTCAAGGGCTCGTTATATTTATGGGGGGGGGGGGGTGGATTCTAAGATTTGTTTAATTAATGTTAGGAGGGCATAAAAGGGACCATAATTCATACAAATGGGCCAACCTTATGATTAGTCAATGAAATGTTTTGAATTGGTGACTGTCAGGGGAGGGGCCACACCGGCGGCCAATCGGCTTCCAGCTCAGGCCGGTGCCTCTGTGGTCCCGCCCATGTTTACGCCCCCGACAATACATTTCCTACAGGTAGTTCTCTCAATGCCAAGATGTCTGTCAAGCATGTGTATCCTTCTGGCGATGATACTTCCTGACCCAGTTTGCCTCCTGACATGGGTTCCTGAGCAATGCTACCGTGGCTGGTCGAGTGACTCCCCGAGAAGACGGCTCAGGATTTACGAAAACAGCTTAATCGACTAGTAAATGTTTGTTTGAACCGACTGGATTCCTCACTAGAGCTTCTGGCTCCTGTGAGATGAAGAAGAGATCAAAACCTGCAGCCGAGCGGAACCTGTGAGTTCAGTGGGGCCTGGCTTGGGAGCTTCTTTCAGCTGGAATCAACACTGCACAGACAAAAAAGCGAACAATAAGGAGCTTTAAGAAGGGGACCTGGAAAAGCATGAAACAGCGGGAAGCATGAAGGGAAAAAAAAACTCAGCCGCTGCATGATCCACAGAGCTGCTATCTGCTGCCACCTGTAGGTCGCATCTCTGCCATGGCACACTCATGGGCTTCACGTGACCCCACCCACCCCACACACACACACACACACACACACACACACACACACACACTTTCCAGTTTGCCCGTTTTATCAGGGCTTCATAATAAAATCTGGCAGCTTAAATCCCACGTTTCAATTTTTACTTTTGCTTGGTTAAAAAATAATAGTGACCATTGTAGTCTACAAAATCTTTTTTTTTTAATTATTATTATTTTTCAAAGTAATTTTCCACAAAAAGGACGGACGTTCTGCTTCCTCCCATCAGTGAATTTATCTGAGCTCGCTTAATAACACAAAATATATATTTAGAAACTTTGGGACTGGAAAAGTAATTAGGACTGTAACCCACTGCAATGTGAAACATTGTAACCCATTCTTACTTGTCATTAAAGGGAAATATGAGGAGTGCGCATGGTAGAGTTCTTATGATTTAACATTATTTTCTGCAGTATTCTGCTATGCCAACGGATATCGAAATCAGCAGATTACTTTTATCACTGACTCCATGCTGCCGATCATTGTGTGTATGCACACGTTACATAACGCAAAAGCCACCGCCGACGTCAGTATTTGTCGACAATACGATAAAAGACAGGAGCTGTTCTGTAGCTCGGCTAAAAGTATGCGATGAGTGCAAGTGGGACGCAACCCAATAAAAACCAAACAGGGACTGACGGCGTTCATGCAAATCACCGCATAATCACTTTAACGTAATTTCAGAAACGTGGAAATGGGGACTAATCAGGCTGATTCCCCTGCGTCGACGTCAAAGGCAAACTCGGATGGGCCATTATGAAGACAGAAAAGAAAAAAACGTTCAGATTAAAAAAGGGATATAATGTCATTCTTCAGTACCTCCTTTCAGACTCAGGAAATTGCAATTTCAGATATTCAAGTGGCTGACACATCCTTGTTGCATTCATGTGAAGAGAGTTGGTAAACCGCAGTGGAAATCTAATTTTGGCTGTTTGAGGAAAGAGGAGAAAATGCTATCGACTTCATGGCTGGTTAACGTTAAAAGGTGTCTTTCATTTCGGAGCGATGATGGTTTGCAGGATGGTGTGAGTTTCTGTCATATGTTACCATTTTTAAGGTCCTTCTTCTTCCAGCCCCTTATAATTTTAGGGTTGCATATATACATTAAGTGGTTCTTAAAGTATTATAGCCAATTTTCTGTTGGTTGAGTTCCCTGGCAAGAGAGACGATCCCCTTGAAACTCACAAAGACTATTATATGTCCTTGGGGGAGGGGGGCAGTTCCGCATAGTTCCAGTTTTTATATATTCTTAATATGAGTTAAACTACATAAACTGTGCTCCAAAGTTAAAGCAAATATTGATAAACATGTCAAGTTGTTAATATATTATGCATAGACCAAATAAACATCAAACAAAATGACTTGGCATGGGATTAGGTGTAATTAATATTTACAAAATGTCAGATATTTCTTATCCTTGGTTGTGTTACTTTCTTACCCTTATGAAATATGATAATTGCTCAAAACATTATGTATTAAATGTATTACATTAAAACATGACATTTGCATTAGGTGTAAATTATTGCTATAAAGTTTCACGGCATTTCAAAAAATATTACCACTGCACAAATATTCTTTTCAAATCTCCCATATATTAGACGTGACAAACCCAAGCGGCCTTTCTTTGAAATAACACTTTGAAATAATATTTTCATGCAAATTTATGACACGCCATAGATTCTGGGCTGAACTAGCTCTCCGGAGGCGGTACAGGATCCTTCTGCACACAGGGAGCACCGTCTTAAAGATTAAGGCCAGCCAACAGCCCACGTTATGTAAAATAATGTAAGTGCATGCAAATGAAAAGATATTTGCAAAGTGTGTACGAGCAGCAGCCGTGAGTTCATTTAAAATGGAAGTTCATAAGGCAGCTTGAAAAATATATTGCTAGTTTGATTAATACCTCCTTCATTTCTGTTTGCTAGAGTAAACTTCCCGTCACCTCCCAGGATGGACTGCTCAGTTTCCATTGGCTCTAATTCCTGTCAATCTACTTAGTGGCCATGCCACGCCCACTCTTTAATCTCATGACTGATCTAATCCTGCTGCAGCATGTCTCACGCTGTTATCGGATCCCAACCACCAAAGAGAAGGCACACAAACTCTTGGTAACTTTTTACCCACCGGGATTTTACACTGACATTCCTACAACATCCAAATGTTTCTTACCATTAACATGGGTCTTTGACTTGTGGCATACGATACCTATAAATTAGCATGTACCTATAAATATTTCCATGTTTAATCAATGTGTGCAATTGCATTTGGAAACTGTATAAAATACATTTCTCACAAACATCCATAATACATTGTTCAATACTGTTTTGTGACATGGATTTAAAATATCAATAAGAATACACAAAAAGTGGAATTAATCCAACTAGGCTAACATAAAATTATGCCTAAAACAAAAATAGGCCTATTTTACCTTTGTGTGTTAAGTTTACCTACGCACCTCTGTATCTATCCTGACCATAAATGGTTAACCACAACAAAGTCCAAATGTTTCGCACTGATTGGATGGTATTCTGGAGGCTGGGACTGAGCTCAGTTCCATACTGCCAAACAGACAATATCTCAATCTGATCTGAAATCTGTCGTTTGTTACAAGCTTTCTCAGCAGAGCCCTGACCCAATCTTGCAATCGCTCTCTGCCCCAGCAGTTCAGACAGCCAGCTAAGAGATTAGGACACGCGCCTGGGCTGAATGGATTCCCGGCTTGAAGTGTGAGAGATTGCTTGATTCCTTTGTGCTGATAAGGAACTCCAGTGGCGGTTCTAGGACCCGCGGCGCAGAGATTCTGGCTGAATGCGATGACAGGGCAATCCCAAGGCAGTCACTCTCCAATCACCCTACTGCCTTCGGAGGGATAAATAAAATGAAAAGGGGAATGTGGGGGGGGGGGGGGGGGGTGACAGGAAGTGGGCATTAGCGTTCACTGCCAGGGGCTCCAGCAACATGTGACTTTTGGACAGGAAGCCCCCTTTCGATCCGTATCTTAAAATGCTGGGGAGAACTGAAGGTTTTATAGATATGAAATTATTGCAGAAGGAGAGCAACGGATGGCATTTCCCGGGCTATTAGTGCCCGGCAAGTCTGTTTCATATTTTTCAAATTTCAAATTTTATTCATAATATACAGTTATTGATGGTATTACCAGGGTAGTGATGTGAGGGCCTGCAGAGAAACCAGAAGTCTGATCTCAAGTGGCTAAATTATTTCAGCAAGACCTCTACACAAAGAGACAAGTGTAAAGATGAAATATAGCTTTCAGGATAAACACATGAATCCTCCATTTATTTACCACAGAGAACGTCCCTGCTGAAAATGGATATTGATCAGACAAGCCCCTCTTAGATGTCTGGCCAACACTCCACAATTTACATCCTTCATCCGATATTTTGCCTAATGCATGTTTACAGATACATGTAGACTAGGAAACCGAATGCAGCCCAAGTTTGGTATGTTTTGCTCAGCCTCACGCACTGCAGCCGCCACCCCCAGGGGTGCACTGGCACTTGGTACAGGCCGTTTCCCAGTCCTGCAGCCTATGCTGCTTTAGGACAGGGACCGGCCCGCCCCTCTGACCCTGTACTGGACAAGTGGGTAGAAGATGGATGGACCAATAGATTTAAGTTATTGACCTCTGATGGTCTGGCATCCAATCCTAAGTGTAGCTTGTCGTGTGCACTTTTCTTCCTGGGGTAGGTTCCTCAGGGACCTCCAGACAGTCCACATTTTTGCTCCCTCTCAATTCCCAGCCAATCAACAACACCAAATGCCTGGGAGAACAAAATAGCAGACCATCTGGGGGTCTTTGCAGACTGGCCTGGGAAACATTGCTGTATGGGATGCACAGCTATGGATGGTAGATACCTTACTCATTTCTGTATGCTACGCAACAAATGATAATAGCTATAAATGTATATAAAACGTGAAGCAGCCAATCACAAACCTAAAAGCACCTCATCGATAAGGTCGACGACCCTGACTAGTTGTTTCGAGTATGGAAGGGTTAAAAAAACAGAAAACACAGAGATGTTATCTCTACAAACTCCTGCGACTAAGGTCTTGCAAGTAAAAGTATATCAGGACAGACGTATTCAAATTAGTCTTAATAAAAACATACGGAACTCTGGGGCCGTGGAGCGAGTTGTCTTAAGCGCAGTTGGTGGTTCTGGTTTCCCGGGTTACTAAAAATACTTTGTGTGCATTTGCATATGATGTATAAATCTCTCCCCGCCAGATGTAGCGGGAAGCCCGGCGCATTCTGTGCTGGCAGAGCCCGGAGTGACAGAACAGCCCATGCGTGGCTGGAGCCGCGGGACCTGACAGGTGGCAGAATGTGCATATAATTAAGATGGCATCATAAACAAAGCCAGCCGGGACCCCGGTGAGCTCGCAGCGGATCTCCCTCTGGCTCACGGTGAGGTCAGGTGCCAGTGTCCGTCATAAAGAGAGCCTAAACGAACGGTACGCTTGAACTGCCATGAGAAGAAACAAGGCAAGTCAGCAACATTCGGTACGTACAGGACCGGGATACAGCTGCTCGCAGAGCCCTCACGGCACCGTCTGCGGAGCCCGGCTCCGCGGCTACTTAGGCAAACGTCTTTACAAACTTTGAACATTGGCTCTGTGCATATTCCTGGCTCGTCCTCTTTGGCAGATTGCTCCGGGAATGCTTACGGGCAGCAGTTTTCAAGTCGTTCCTCGACAGGATTCAAGTCAGTACTTTGACTGGGTCACTCGGGGTCACCCTCATTCCCATTTCACGTCCTTCGGCTCCGAGCTGTGGATCATGTCCAGCTGAACGGCAAATTCTCACTCTCTTTTCAAGGCTTCAAGACAAAAGAATAAAACAATACACCCTCCGCTAGTCTGCGCCTACACTTATGTGTGCCTAACCTCTAGGTTACCAAGCCTGTAGAGGAAAAAAACATTACTTTAATACAAGGCTAACATCAGCCTGCCTCACTGTAGAGACTGCTTTTGCCCATTTTGGTTTTGTTTAAGAAAATGTAGCAATCATAATAATAATTTACTATTTAAACTGAAATCAGGTATTTTCAACAAGCATGACACATCAAGCCAGCCTACTAGATTTATAGAGCAAACGTTGAACTGATCCTTAAAGCTAGTATGAGCCTTACCTTAAACATATCCTTTAGCTTCAGGAAATATCCTTTCATAAAAGGTCATGTCACATTTATGGCAAAATTCCCGAGCTCCATTACAACTATATGCGGAACAGCAGAACCACAAACAGGTGGGCAATTAATTTCCATGCGCGTTCCTTAAGCAAAGGCCTGACATAATAAGCATTTAGCTAATGCCCGTATGTTCTGATAATGTTGCACATCCGACAGCCACATGCAAATAAGCCTCTAGATGTTTCTGGTGTCCTTCTTTGTCAGTGGAACACAAGCTACCCATACCCATAGTCCGGAGAGCAGAGTCTCTCTCAACCTTCATCTAATGCCTCAAGACCCAGTTTTTCCAGGAACACCTCAACTAACTCATCCGACTATTGACCTACTTCAGTGTCAGCCCTTGGTCATGATCTCTTTGATTTTGTACGTCTAGTAGCAACCTAATCCACAAAGTGTTTCATTTGAATAGGTCTCAATTCTAAAAATGTAAGGTACCGTGTAGCTAAGGGGTAGGTAATCCTGATCCTGGAGTGCCGGTATCCAGCAAGATTTTTTATCCTACCCGATGAGTGCCAATCCGCCTGAGATCAGGTGTGGTTCACCGGAGACCAGGTCGGATAGAAAACCTGGCAGATACTGGCACACCTATCCCTGATATAGCTCTTGCTCTGATTATAAGTTACACTTATTATTAGTTCCTCATGGGGAGCTCAGCCTAGGAGCACTTACACCTAAGCTGGCTCCTCGAAAGAAGTACACTTATGATGGATCTGTCTCACTGTGCATCACTTTAGACGAAAGCATCTGCGAAATAAATGCCAGGCAATGTTTCCATTCCAAATTGACCGAGTGCTTTTAGTGAGCAATTTTTTATTATTTAAAACACATATTTCATAATGTGCGGGTTGAACAGAATGAAATAGGGGAGGGGATGGCTGCCAGCTGGACAGGATAAATAAATGAAAAAATCTTTATTATCCCATGCCTCCAAGTGTCTCGACACAATTATGTGTATTGAAGGAGAAGGCAACATGTTTGTGAGAGCCCGTAACTGCTTTCTGCACGGCATGTTCCCGCAAGCCTCAGTCCGTCGCTAACGGGAGCCATCAGCGAGTGGGGGCAGTGATAGCACCATAGATCAATGTCATATGCGGCCGGACGCAGTTTGTTATTGGCTCTGGCAGAACCCGGCGACTGCTAAAGCAGTAGATGAGATCGTCTCCTGCATTAATACATTTGCAAGAAGCAATCCTCATTGTTTTATTTTACTGACTACCGCCGCCTGAATTTTTAGCCTGAAGCTACGCGAAATCAAGAAAGCACAACTCATTGCACTGCGGCGGGCACGGATATCCAAGGGAAATGCTGGATTCCAGTGAAATTAACTATCACGGGGGCTTCTTTAGTTTAATTGAGCAAAAAATTATTTTTCATTAACTGACTTTAAATCACAATAAAAGTAATATAAAAGTGATAATTCGTAAAGCAATATGTATGCAGTAAATGTACACTTACCTCTAGCAAGCTCAGCAACAGTCCCAGAGATTTAAGATCTGTAATGAAATGAAACAGTACAGATTGCTATACCAAAGTGTAAAAGATTCTTTTAAAGTGAAAGTTTTAAATATCACTATGGAAACTCTACCATGTTTAACTTTTCATCGTAATTATTTAAAAGCGTAAAAAAAGTATATAGAATAAATTGATAGTAGGGATCATTCTTTAATAGATAGAGATTTCCAGTAGCTGAAAGCGAATACATTTCTTTCATCAGATCAGCATGCCATCACAAATTAAAAGCGACTTGTTTGTTTTCATTTCTTGTGATTTATTGCTTTATTTATTGAGCCATAATGATAATGCAAAAAGATGAATGATAAAAAAGATATTTTCTTAAAAGTCATCTAATCTCAAGGCTTTCAGTTTCTTTTTAACAAGTATTTACTATTAATAAATCAAAATAGGCTTGATGTATTGTAGGGAATGTCACTACGAATGCTGCTTAGGGGACAGAAGGCATATGATCAAACAGTTACTGACGTTTCTTCATAAATGCTGGTAAACACTGAACGGCTGATCCCAATTTATATAAGTAATAACCCAGCAAATCAGCCCTGAATAGAGACTCTGCAGAAACATGTGGGAAAGGGTAAATTCTCACTTTGTGACACAGATAAAATTAATCTGCTCCATGCCACAGATATACTACCACAGTCCTGAAGAGAGTGCGATAAAATTCATCTTCCGTTTTATAAGCTCTGAGAAACGGGAGACTAGGTTTGGCAAATCATTCTTCAGAGAACAGCGCTCGGTCGACACGAGGGGACGATTTGCAGAACACGGGGCCTCACCTCCCCAGACATCACATTCACAGAACAGACGTGTGCAGAGTGGCATGAGGAGAGTGCCCATCTAAGCTGTTTGGCAAGCAGGATGCATACGCATTTAGCTACGTGGAATTTAGTCTGCATGTTGTCGATGACAGAATCTTGTACTGGCACTGTAGATATTTAACATTTAAATAGGCAAAAAAAATTAAAGAACAAAAACACATACAAAAATATAATTCTTTATTATACAATGCATTCTACTGAGCAGATTATATTTGGGAAAACTATACTAAAATTAAAAGAAAAAAATAGGAACGAGTTTACAGTTCTACCAAAAATCCTACATTCAGCAATTGTTTGGAATATTGCGTAGGTGCAGGGACAAAAGCAATAAGGAAATAATAATGGTATTAGCATATTAAGAAGCGAATTACAAGGAAACTTGGTCATTTCACATATTTGTTCAATGAAATTCAATCAAGAGCAGTTCCAATTAAAGGTAACGTGTACAGTTATGTGCTCTGAGTTATCATGTTTCTTGCCAGGCTGAAAACAGTGTTTTCCCTCCATTCTCTGTTAACATCCCGGCAGATGATTAGGCTGTTAACAGTTCTGCATCCTGGCTATCATTGTTCATTATGACACAGCTTAATCGTTGGTCGTCCCAGCAGCAAATCGGCTTATACATCCAGTGCCAAAGGAAAGGCCGCTGTTGCAGAGGGTCGCACTGAGGTCAAACGTATTGATTCCTCACCCTGTCATACTGACACTGTCATTACAGTCCTTCATGGAGATTTTTTGTTTTTCAATTTCATACACACATCATGCATATCGATGCATTGTTTTCCAAATAAATCAAATAGATGTTGACTGAAGCTCACGCATGGTGCACACTATAGCCAGGTTAAGGAAAACATACATAAATTCAGCTTATTTGCTTGAATTCGCTTTAGGTTAGACTTTGGCTAGTTATCTACCTCCTTATGTGTTAAAATGTAACACTACAGGCAACTTTCTGGCTGCCTAAAATATTGGCTGCAAGTTAAGACTGATGGATGTTTTGAGGGTGGAAAACCTCAGAATCATTGCCTAAATTTCCCTTCCTGTTGCGGAATTAGCCTTTCGAATTTAGCGAAAAAGTTGAAGAATTAGCACGATTTAGCACGATAAATTTGTTTGGAAATTTTAATAGATAATCTGAAGGCAGGAGTTGATTGTTAATTTGCTGGATCATATTTGGATGCTATGAATATTTTTATGCCGCACACGGGTCTGATGAGTGACAGCAAGCTGTCCGAAATGTCTAGTGGCGCCCATATGTAGTGAGTTGACCCTTTTCTTAGGGTGCAGCACTGGAATTTACCCTGTTTCTGTCTCCGATGCAGCCCCCTTGCTAGAAGCAGCATTGTTACAGGCATCGTGGTGAAACATCAAGCCCAATCCTCCTCAGGTTTGACCGCAATGACCGTGGGATGACCGTGCGGCGACAAAGTCTGGCTTTGCTTTATCATAGTTGCCCGATGAAATTCGAGCCGCTCAATGACCGTTCACAACAAAAAATCGAGGTCAGCAGAGGCGTCACCAAGTGATCACTTGACACACATGATGCACGCTGGTTTGTGTGGGCTTCCACCAGGTACTCCAGTTTCCATTTGTGGAACAAAAACATGCAGTTATATGAATCAGTGTCTCTAAATTGCCCTTGCAGTCTGAATGTGCATGCAGGTGTGTGTGTGTGTGTGTGCTGTGATGGACTGGCATCTCATCCAAAGTGTCCCCTACCTAGTGGCCCTTGGTTCCTGGGACAAGATCCAGACTCTATATGTAACAGGGTACCGCATAAGTGGTTATGTAAGACGGATTGACCCTTTTTGTGCTAGAATATCAATCATTATACATTTTACATTGCAGATTTAATATTATACTGTAACTGTGCAAAAAAGGGAATAAAAATCTAATATTTTCACAACATTATTAAGTGAAGTCTGGTAGAAATGAGTGTGCAAGCATCTTTTTTAAAAGTACAATCAACAGAAAGCATGATTTCAGCACATTTCCCTTTCATGTGTCATTTCTTTCTAACATAATGAAACTTGGGTCATTAAAAAACTCAATTACCAAGATTTAAAAGAACAAATATAAGCATATAACATAAGCCCTGTCAAACCTAGGGCATTAAAATATACTTTCTCAAAATTAGAAACGTAAACATAAAAATATGTGTTTTTTCTGTAATACCTCTATCTATTCCATTTTCCCACTTCTATATTATAGTTATATGCAGTTAGAGGGCTTGCACTAGGGGCCTAAAATTACTTTGCCAACCAAGGGATTTGAGCAAGCAACCTTCTGATCTGAGGCATAGCATCCTAACCTGCCGAGCCTCACACTGCTCAAAGGTTTTCCTGCTTAGTGGTGAGGAATAAAAAACTGTTACACTTACCAGCTAACAGCCGGTAACTCTTTCTGTGAATGTCATGTCTATGAGAGCCCATGAACACATTCATGACAGATTATAATACATTCATAGAGCAACATAAACATGGATATACTGTAAGTGATTATAAGAAGGCATAACACATTATAGCCATGTTTTGTATGCACTGTGAATGCTTGATAAAGCTCCAATCTATAGTGCGCTATAGATACCTACATAATGCAGTACAACCATAATTCTTATATAGACCATTATAATGCATTATGAATGTATCTATAGTGCATTATAGGTTAGAGCTTCTTATAATCAACACCATAACGCCTTATGACTGTCAATTAAAGATGCTGAGATGCTTTAATAATTCTTATAATTACCAATATAATGCATTATGAAGGTATATGCAACGCATTGTACATGAAACTTTAAAGTAAAGTGTTACCAAACAGTCTTATACTCACAATATACTCACAGCATACTCTCAGTTTTCCTGTATTTCCTATTGTAATGTACTTCATACTCCTACGTCAGTTAATTTACTTATTGGTCAAAAAGCTCGAAGACTTCTTCATGAAAACCCTGTGATTCTGTCTTTTTTAGCTCGGCTCATAAACAGTACCGTATCTTCCAAAGAACAGCAAGATTCAAAAGTCCCATTTCTCATCATTCGTTATTGATTTTCTGTTGTTCTGCTAACCTCCATGAAAATATTTCATATTCAGCGCAGTTGCTTAAGGCTGCACTCACAAGATCTATCAGTCAGCCTGAATTTATGTTTCTGCAAACACAAAGTGTCGGAGTATGGATGAGGCTATTTTCTCCCTAAGCATTCTGCCACACCGTGCTTCAATGACTGCAGCAAACCGGGACAATAGATTACGGTATAACATGAAGGACAAAATTAGCTAATAAAAACAATGAAAGGCAAAGGGGTAAAAGTATTCAATTTAAGCTGACCTGTGTCAATAATCTTTTTTTAAGGACTTTTATTTCCCGTGTTCTTCACGTGGCTTTTAATTTGAAATTTTGTTTTGATCAGAGCACAGCCGATCTGAATTATTCCCTGCCAAAGGGGAGATTTCCAGGCCCCTGTGTGCTTGCCTCTCTACGCCCAAGCTTGTCTCTTGATGAGCTGCTGACTACATAATGTGCAAAGAGGATGTTTATGGATAAATAGCCATTAGGCCTTCCCAGAAATAGAATGGGCCCCGAAGGTTATTAAGCATCAACCTGAAACATTAACCTTTTTCCCCCCTTTTTTTAACACATATACAGAACCAAAATGAACCAACAATAAGAAGATCTAAAATGTCATGCTTCTGAGATAGCGAGCCAGCTGAAGTCGATTAGCATCTCAGAAAATCAATTGTTTTGTCGATGCATAAACAAATGCAAAACAGGAATACATATTTTGCAATTCATAGAATTCCACATTACAACATATTTATTCTGACTATGTTCCAGAGATATTCATATATTTTAATTTACAAAACCTGCAACATCACAACAAATACAGCAATAAACATAAGGACAATAAACATAAGGGCAATAAACACAGGAATCCAGTAAAGAAGAAAATAATCATTAGGAAACATACTGAATGACAATGATACTGATTAATGATTAATCTACGATAATTCTGATAAGTACTTAAATGGCGATGGAGACTCAGTATGTATTTGATATCATGTGTTTGATTACCCCAATGAAGCCTTAAGTTAAGTGAATTTGCTGAATTGGGTAAAATGGCCCCAAACCCATTCTGCTGGTGTAGTTCTGAGCACTAATAACATTCCCTTTAGCGATCAAGTAGTGGTAGCTGATTGGCTGTGTTTAGTCCACCTACCTGCACTACATCACATAAGCAAAAGACCTGCCTTAAAATAACAAACATGCTGGCACGTGAGAGAGCTTCCCGAAAGGCGGGAGAACATTCCAGCATGGATGCCGGATTGTCTTCTGCTGTACGTTAAGCAGGACCCAGTGAGCCTAACCCCGGCCCTTCTAACGAGCCCAACGGGACCTGACAGTGTGCGTGCACCTAGCTTCAAGCCACAGGCTCAGGGAAAAAGAAACCTCATGTGCCGAAAAGAGGGGAGATTAGCAGCACAGGATGGCAGTGGTCACGTGCAAAGATGTGAGGCAGTTCCGTGCCTCCCCACAGACTGAAGGCCGCGGTTGTTGGGTCGCTGTCAAGGAGATTACCGAAGCAACACGATTCTGGGTGAACGGCCCTATGCCACATGGGACCTTAACACAAGATGCCTCACCCCACTTTTAATAGAAAGAGTTTCCTGTGCCGTGTCAGATATGGCCCATAACGCAATCAAAGTAATTTTAGCCAACTGTATCAATTATTGAAACCATTGCCTCTACGTGATAGATTTTAATGGACCCTACTTTACTTATTCATGAAACAAAATCAAATGAAGTCGCAACGAAGCCGCTAAAGCTTTGAAGGTGACTGTACTAATTTGCCTACAGTAATTAAAACCTTTCATTACTGCACCTGGGCTTCACTTAGTGTCTTCACCTCTTGTTGGCCTTAAATGGCACAATAACCTACTGGTTTGACCTACAGTATCCAGTAATTACCCAAAGGCCAAAACTGCAAGACATTAGTTTGAATTCAGAGGCTGCAGGCATTTAAAACAGCATTGTACTAACAGAAATGAAAGCTACGTAAAACAAGAGTCGCCACCACCACTGTCATGTTTGTTTATGATGTCTTTCTAAATGCCTGCGTAGTCAGTTGTCGGCTGGGTAATGGAAAGCAATTACTGTTGTGTTAAATTACACACATTTGTTAAAGATTTTCTTGTTTGAATTATCACCACCACAAATCCGATAGTTTGGCTCCCAAAGAGTTAGCATGTTTCCTTACGAATTACATAAGAGTAATACATATTGGCTCATTTTGTGACAACACCTATTTGTTCAAACTATATTGTTTAAGAAAATCATCTCTGCAGCAAATGATGCTTGGAAATGCCAGGTGTGTGGCGAAATAAGATAATAACGAATAAACATAAATACATTTATGAAGAAGAATGATATTGGATGGAAACAGAATCATCCATCCAGCCATCCATTTTCCAACCCGCTTATCCTGTTCAGGGTCGCGGGGGGTCCGGAGCCTATCCCGGAAGCTACGGGCACGA